>JASTWF010000104.1:864243-1071457 GCA_030390025.1 Squalus acanthias | reverse complement strand
CCCCCCCCCCCAACACTATCTCCCTGGCACTGATAGAGCCAGTCTCATCCGGCAGCTCAAACTGCTCAGAACGCCTGCTGACTTGTTGAGCTGGTGACCTGTCGCCCCTCCCCCGTTCGGCCTGTCGCCCCTCCCCCGTTCGGCCTGTCGCCCCTCCCCCGTTCGGCCTGTCGCCCCTCCCCCGTTCGGCCTGTCGCCCCTCCCCCGTTCGGCCTGTCGCCCCTCCCCCGTTCGGCCTGTCGCCCCTCCCCCGTTCGGCCTGTCGCCCCTCCCCCGTTCGGCCTGTCGCCCCTCCCCCGTTCGGCCTGTCGCCCCTCCCCTGTTGGGCCTGTTGCCGCCCTCCCCCGTTTGACCTTTCAATGCCATCTCTCCCCTCCAGATTTCGCATGCGGAACAAGCGGTTAGCAGCTGGCCGGCCCCTCAGCCAGTCCCTCACCCAGCTCAGCAAGGTTGGAGGGGTGATGTCGGTCACGTCTAACAGCTTATCGGACGAGGGCTCCTTGGAGGCTGGCACGAAGCCCGTGTCCATTCAGAACGGCATGGTGGCAACAAGCAACAGCATCGCGCAGCTGATCTCCCGCGGGACCGACTGCGCCTACGACATCGCCATGAAGCCGGGCAAGATGGGCGACATGAGCATGAGTGCGCCGGGATCGGTGTCGGGATCTCCGCCTGACTCGTAAGGAAACTCTTTATCTTCACTGTAAGGTGCTCTTAACACGAGGCTGGTAAAAGCCACAGAGCCCATCACCTGCTCCAGTCACCGGGCGGGTGGGAATCTCATCGCCACCTCGCTCCACGAGCAACCTGCCGCTCACGACCGCTTTCACGCCCTCCGTCCCAGAGGGGGCCCCCCCCCCCCCCCCCCCCCGCCTTTTAGACAGGACGTCAGAAAAGATTGTTCACACTGCGCGTTTGCAGGGGGCAATTCAAACATAGAAAACCATTAAAAGAAAGAACTTGTATTTATATCGTGTTTTCACAACCTCAGGACATCCCAAAGCACTTTAGAGCCAATGAAGTACTTTTTGAAGCGTATCCACTGCTGTAATGTAGAAAACGCAGTAGCCAATTTGCGCACAGCAAGATCCCACAAACAGCAAAGAAATAAATGACCAGATAATGTTTTTTTAGTTGTGTTGGTTGAGACACAGATTGGTCAGGACACCGGGGAGAACTCCCCTGCTCTTCTTCGAAATAGTGCCATGTCATTTTCACACTCACCTGAGAGAGCAGATGGTTTAACGTCTCATCCAAAAGACGGCACCTCCGACAGTGCAGCACTCCCTCAGCACTGCACCGGGAGTGTCAGCCAGTATTTTGTGCTCAAGTCTCTGGAGTGGGGCTTGAACTCACGACTTTCTGACTCAGTGGCGAAAGTGCTGCCCACAGCTGACATCGGTCAAATAGCAGAATAGCGAGCCGTGTGACGGGGTGGTGGGGGTTTTCTCGGGGTGACAGCGAGCGCATGTAACCGCCGGGGCTGGGCGTGAAGACGCACATTTGAGACGGAGCAGGAACATAAGCATAAGTGGGCCCGGGCATTTGTGGGGAGCTAGCGGACACGGTTAACGATTTGGAGACACAGGGCTTTGTGGGGGTGGGGGGGGGGTGGCGAGCATTTGCTCGGATGCTGGCACAAACATAAACAGCTTGCGCGCTGCAGGTCCAAGCACTTGAGGAGATTGCGAGTGTAAGCGTTTCCTGGCATGGTGAGTGAGTGAAATGGTGAGTCGGTGTGGAGCCGCACGCTGTTGCTCCTTGGCTTGTAGCGGGAGGGGGAGAGAAAGGGAGTTGTTGAGGGACAGGTTACCAGGGATGTGGCACTGCAGTTTCTGTGGGAGATGTGCTTTCTGCCAGGTTCCTTACCCAATTCCTGGCCCACTTTCTCTTTGTGTTTCTTTTGGGTTTATGATGCTCACCCCTACTCAGTGCTTTCCACAAGTGATCCAAGTGGGAAGCTGCTGTCAAAACTTTTCTCCCCAGTGATACCCTTCCATCTGTGTTGGTTAAGTCACGTAGTTGAGAAGATCCCTTTACATTTTACAGCCAATGAAGTACTTCTGAAGCGTAGCCACTGCTGTAATGTAGGAAACGTGGCAAGAGCAGGGGAGTTCTCCCGGTATCCTGGCCAATATTTATCCCTCAATCAACATCACTAAAAACAGATTATCTGGTCATTTATTTCTTTGCTGTTTGTGGGATCTTGCTGTGCGAACATTGGCCACCGCCTTTTCTACATTACAGCAGTGACTACACTTCAAAAGTACTTCATTGGCTTGTCCCTTTAAGAGCCAGAACTGCCTTGGTCCTCTTTGTCCTATTCTCAGCATGACGCCTTCATTCATTTGTTTCCTGCTGTCAGCAACAGTCATGTTAGATGTCCAGCACGAGGGAAAGTTGTGCAAAGGTAGTCACATTTAAACGGCTTGTGTTTTGTAACGTTCATAGCATTATCTATGAACCCTAGAATTACCCAGAATCTACAACAAACAAACATGCCATTCAGCCCAACTGGTCTATGCCGGAATTTATACTCCACACGAGCTTCCTCCCACTCTAATGACCTCTTCCCACCCTGCTCCCATATCCTTCTATTCCCTTCTCCTTCATGTTTGCCTCAAGCCTCTCCTTAAATGCTTCGGTGCTTTCTGCTTCAACCACTCCATGTGGCAGCGAGTTCCACATTCTCACCATCTCTTTGGAAAGAAATCCCTCCTAAAACCTTTCTGACTCCCGAGAGAGATATAGAGACAGAACCGGTTCCTACACGCTGATCCCTTCAGCTGTTTTTTTTAAAGAGGGGAAAGTGAAAGTAACAGACCGGGAGACTCAGCAGCAGTTCATGAGCCCAGCTGGCTGAATTGAGTCTTGTGTGAATCAAGCACGGAACCAGTGGCACGGTTATATAGGAACAGGAGGAGGCCATTCAGCCCCTCGAGCCTGTTCCACCGTCCAGTTAGATCATGGCTGATCTGTATCTTAGCTCCATCTTGGTTCCGTATCCCTTAATACCCTTGCCTAACAAAAATCTATCAATCTCAGTTTTGAAATTTTCAATTGATTCCCAGTCTCCCCCAGTTTTTGGCGGAGAGAGTTCCAGATTTCCATTAATCTTTGTGTGAAGAAGTGCTTCCTGACATCATCTTGGAACAGCCTAGCTCTAATTTTAAGGTTATGCCGCCCTTGTTCTGGATTCCCCCGCCAGAGGAAACAATTTCTCTCTCTCTACCCCATCAACTCCTTTGATCATCTTAAACACCTCAATTAAATCACCCCTTAATCTTCTATACTCAAGCGAATACAAGCCTAGTCTATACAACCCGTCCTCATAATTTAACCCTTTTAGCCCAGGTATAATTCTGGTGAATCTGCACTGCAAGGTTCCCTGGGGTTCCCTCAACCTGGTCTAGCAGGCCAACAAGGCCTGTCTAAATCATTGACTTCAGCCTTACCACCAGTGTCTCATGAGCAAAAAACAGCACCTTGAGAAAAGCCCCTACCCCACACACACGAGCCCGTGTACTAGCTCCCAATGCCAGCCACTTCCCCACCCCAACCCACACTAATTGGATACAGTAGACTACTGATTATTTTTTTCATTCTCGGGATGTGGGTGTCGCTGGCAAGGTCAGCATTTATTGCCCTGAGAAGGTGGTGGTCGGCCTTCTTGAACCGCTATAGTGAAGTTGCTCCCACAGTCCGTATTCTTTTGTCGCAGTTTGATACAACTGAGTAGCTCGCTAGGCCATTTCAGAGATCAGTTAAGAACATAAGAAATAGGAGCAGGAGTAGGCCACTCGGCACCTCAATAAGATCAAGGCTGATCATCGACCTCAACTCCACTTTCCCGCCTGATCTCCATATCCCTTGATTCCCCGAGAGTCAAAAAATCTATCTATCTCAGCCTTGAATATACTCAAAGACTCAGCATTCACAGCCCTCTGGGGCAGAGAATTCCAAAGATTCACAACCCTCTGAGTGAAGAAATTCCTCCTCATCTCGGTCTTAAATGGCCTACCCCTTATCCTGAGACTATGCCCCCCAGTTCTAGACACTCCAGCCAGGGGAAACAACCTCTCAGCATCTACCCTGTCAATCCCCTTCAGAATCTTGTAGGTTTCAATGAGATCACCTCTCATTCTTCTAAACTCCAGAGAGTATAGGCCCGTTCTACACAATCTCTCATCATAGGACAGCCCTCTCATCCCAGGAATCAATCTAGTGAACCTTCGTTGCACTGCCTCCAAGGCAAATATATCCTTCCTTAGATAAGGAGACCAAAACTGTGCACAGTATTCCAGGTGTGGTCTCACCAAGGCCCTGTACAATTGTAGCAAGACTTCCTTCCTCTTATACTCTAACCCCCTTGCAATAAAGGCCAACATGCCATTTGCCTTCCTTATTGTTTGCTGTACCTGCATGCTAGCTTTCTGTGTTTCTTGCACGAGGACACCCAAATTTCTCAACACCAACATTTGAAAGTTTCTCACCATTTAAAAAATATTCTGTTTTTCTATTCTTCCTACCAAAGTGAATAACCTCACATTTCCCTACATTATACTCCATCTGCCACCTTACTGCCCACTCACTTAGTCTATCTATATCCCTTTGCAGACTCTTTGTGTTCTCCTCACAGCTTACTGTCCCACCTAGCTTTGTATCATCAGCAAACTTGGATACATTACATTCGGTCCCTTCATCTAGGTCATTAATATAGATTGTAAATAGCTGAGGCCCCAACACTGATCCTTGCGGCACCCCACTAGTTACAGCCTGCCAACCCGAAAAAGATCTGTTTATCCCTACTCTCTGTTTTCTGTCCATTAACCAATCCTCTATCCATGCTACTATATTACCCCCAACCCCATGAGCCCATATCTTGTGTAATAACCTTTTATGTGGCACCTTATCGAATGCCTTTTGGTAATCCAAATATACCACATTCGCTATCCTGCTAGTTCCATCCTCAAAAAACTCTAATAAATTTGTCAAACACAATTTCCCTTTCATAAAACCATGTTGACTCTGCCTAATCATGTTATGATTTATAAGTGCCCTGATACCACTTCCTTAACAATGGATTCCAGCATTTTCCCGATGACTGATGTCAGGCTAACTGGCCTGTAGTTACCTGTTTTTCTCTCCCTCCTTTCTTGAATAGCGGTGTTACATTTGCGACCTTCCAATCCACTGGGGTGATTCTAGAGTCTAGGGAATTTTGTAAGATCAAAATCAATGCATCCACTATCTCTCAGCCACCTCTTTTAGAACCCTAGGATGTAGGCCGTCAGGTCCAGGGGATTTTACAGCTTTTCATCCCATTAGTTTCTCTAGCACTTTTTCTCTACTTATATTAATTACGTTAAGTTCCTCACCCTCATTAGATCCTTGGTTCCCCACCATTTTTGGTATGTCTTTTGTGTCTTCTACTGTGAAGACAGATACAAAATATTTGTTTAACGTTTCTGCCATTTCCTTATTCCCCATAATAATTTCCCTGTCTCAGCCTCTAAGGGACCAACGTTTACTTTTGCTACTCTCTTCCTTTTTACAAGCTCTTACAATTTGCTTTTATATTTCTTGCTAATTTTCTCTCATTCTATTTTTTCCCTTATCAATTTTTTGGTCAACCTTTGCTGGTTTCTGAAACTCTCCCAATCCTCAGGCTTACTATTATTCTTTGCAACATTATAAGCTGCTTCTTTCAACTAATGCTATCCTTAACTTTTTTAGTTAGCCACGGTTGGATCACTTTTCCCGTGGAGTTTTTGTTTCTCAATGGAATGTATTTTTGTTGAGAATTATGAAATATTTCTTTAAATGCTAGCCACTGCTTATCTACCACCATACCTTTTAATCTATTTTTCCAATCTACCTTAGCCAACTCACCCCTCATACCTACGTAATTGGCTTTATTTAAGTTTAAGGCTCTAGTTTCGGACTTAGGCAAGTCACTCAGAATTAATGTGAAATTCTATCATATTATGATCACTCTGCCCCAGAGGATCCTTTAGTATGAGATTGCTAATTAACCCTGTCTCATTACACAATACAAGATCTAAAATAACCTGTTCCCTGGTTGGTTCCATGACATAGTGTTCTAGGAAACTGTCCCGAATGCATTCCATGAACTTGTCCTCCAGACTACCTTTGTCAATTTGATTTGTCCAGTCGAAATGAAGATTAAAGTCCCCCAAGATTATTGCATTACCTTTGTTGCAAGCTCCTACTATTTCTTGATTAATATTCTGTCCAACGTTCTAGCTACTGTTAGGGGGCCTATATACTACTCCTACCAGTGTTTTCTGCCCCTTGTTATTCCTTATCTCCACCCATACTGATTCCCATACAGTTAAGAGTCAACCACATTGGTGTGGGACTGGAGTCACGTATAGGCTAGACCGGGTAAGGATGGCAGATTTCCTTCCCTAAAGGACATTAGCGAACCAGTTGGGTTTTTACAACAATCCGACAGCTTCATGGTCATTTTTACTGAGACCAGCTTTTTATTTCTAGATTATTTTTTTTAAACTGATTTAAAATTCTCAAACTGTCTAAGTGGGATTTTAACTCTTGTTTCTCTGGATTATTAGCCCAAGCCTCTAGATTACCAGTCCAGTAACATAACCGCCGCACTACCGTACCCCGATACTGGTCAAGTAACCCAGAGGTTGTGACAAGTTGTGAAATTGGATTCGTTAAATCTGGTCATTTGTGAGTTAGCAGCTGGACTTTGAGAGCTCTCAGGGAGGGGAGCCTGCTGTCCTTACCTGGTCTGGTCTGCATGTGACTCCAGTCCCACACTGTGGTTGATCCTTAGCGACCTCTGAAGCGGCACAGCTGTAAAGAATCATTGTGAAGTTTAGTAATGAGCCCCCATCACCACAAGGACTGCAACGGTTTGAGCAGAAGATTGAAAGTGATTTAGTTAAATCCGAAATTAGGGTCTTAAATCTAAACAAAGCAAATTACGTATGTATGAGGGACGAGTTGGCTAAGGTAGATTGGGAAACTACATTAAAAGGTATGACAGTAGAGAAGCAATGGCTAGCATTTAAAGAATGAATACATAATTTGCAACAAATATACATTCCTTTAAGGCACAAAAACTCCACAGGAAAAGTGGTCCAACCGTGGCTAACAAGAGAAGTTAATGATAGTATTAGATCAAAGGAAGAGGCTTATAATGTTGCCAAAAAGAGTAGTAAGCCTGAGGATTGGGAGGATTTTAGAATTCAGCAATGGAGGACCAAGAAATTGATAAAGAAAGGGAAAATAGAATATGAGAGTAAACTAGCAAGAGACATAAAAACAGACTGTAAAAGCTTCTATAGGTATTTAAAAAGGAAAAGATTAGTGAAAGTAAATGTGGGTCCCTTACAGGCTGGGACAGAAGAAATTATAATGGGAATAAGGAAATGGAAGAGAAATTAAACAAATGCTTTGTGTCTGTCTTCACGGAAACAGATGCAAAAAACATCCCAGAAATAGTGGAGAACCAAGGGTCGAGCGAGAATGAGGAACTGAAAGAAATTAGTATTAGTAAAAAAAATAGTATTGGGGAAATTAATGGGACTGAAAGCCGATAAATCCCCTGGACCTGATGGCCTACATCCTAGGGTTTTGAAAGAGGTGGCCATAGAGATAGTGGATGCATTGGTTGTCATTTTCCAAAATTCCATAGTTTCTGGAACAGTTCCCGCAGATTGGAAGGTAGCAAATGTAACCTCACTATTTAAGAAAGGAGGGATAGAGAAACCAGGGAACGACAGACCAGTTAGCCTGACATCAGTAGTAGGGAAAATGCAAGAATCTATTATTAAGGACGTGGTAACAGGGCACTTAGAAAATAATAATAGGATTGGGCAGAGTCAACGGATTTATGAAAGGAAAATCGTGTTTGACAAATCTGTTAGAGTATTTTGAGGTTGTAACTAGCAGAATAGATAAGGGGGAACCAGTGGATGTGGTGTATTTAGATTTTCAGAAGGCATTCGATAAGGTGCCACACAAGAGTTTATTAAACAAAATTAGGGATCATGGGATTTGGGGGTAATATACTAGCATGGATTGGTTAACGGACAGAAAACAGAGAGTAGGAATAAACGGGTCATTTTCGGGTTGGCAGGCTGTAACTGGTGGGTACCGTAAGGATCAGTGTTTGGGCCTCAGCTATTCACAATCTACATCAATGATTTGCATGAGGGGACCAAATGTAATATATCCACGTTTGCTGCTGATACAAAGCTGGGTAGGAATGTAAGTTGTGAGGAGGATGCAAAGAGGCTTCAAGGGGATATAGACAGGCTAAGTGAGTGGGCAAGAACATGGCAAATGGAATATAATGTGGAGAAATTTGAAGTTATCCACTTTGGTAGGAAAAATAGAAAACCAGAGTATTTTTTAAATGGTGAGAGATTGGGAAATGTTCAGAGGGACCTGGGTGTCCTTGTACATGAATCACTGAAAGTTAACATGCAGGTACAGCAAGCAATTAGGAAAGCAAATGGTATGTTGGCTTTATTACAAGAGGATTTGAGTATAAGAGTAAAGACGTCTTACTGCAATTATATAGGGCACTGGTGAGATCACACCTGGAGTATTGTGTACAGTTTTGGTCTCCTTACCTAAGGAAGGATATATTTGCCATAGAGGGAGTGCAACGAAGGTTCACCTGGCCTGATTCCTGGGATGGGGGATTGTCCTATGAGGAGAAATTGAGTAGACTAGGCCTATATTCTCTAGAAAGGTGATCTCATTGAAACATACAAAATTCTTACAGGGCTTGACAGGGTAGATGCAGGAGGATGTTTCCCCTGGCTGGGGAGTCTAGAACCAGGGGTCACAGTCTCAGAATAAGGGGTCGGCCATTTAGGACTGAGATGAGGAGAAATTTCTTCACTCAGAGGGTGGTGAATCTTTGGAATCCTCTACCCCAGAGGGCTGTGGAGGCTCAGTCGTATTCAGAGATCGATAGATTTTTGGATATTATGGGAATCAAGGAATATGGGGATAGTGCAGGAAAGTGGAGTTAGGTAGAAGATCAGCCATGATCTTATTGAATGGCAGAGCAGGCTCAAGGGGCCAAATGGCCTACTCCTGCTCCAATTTCTTATGTTCTTAATAAGATCCACCACCACCGCCTCAGGGCAATAGATGCCACAGCACTAGTTAGAAGAAGAGCAGGGGAGTTATCCTTCAGCCAACATCACCAACACAGATTATCTGGTCGTTACCTCATTGCTGTTTGTGGGACCTTGCTGTGCGCAAATTGGCTGTCGCGTTTCCTACATTACAACAGTGACTACACTTCAAAAGTACTTCATTGGCTGTAAAGCTCTTTGGGACCACCTGAGGTTGTGAAAGGCGCTGTATAAATGCTCGGGCTTTCTTACTTTTTCTCAGCTAGTGATAGGCAATAATAGGTGTCCTTGCAATTGGCCACATCTCAAGGGGGAAAAAAAATCTCCAAGACCAGTACCAAGGATAAACTTCTGTCGACCCCCCACACTGTACAAGCCCCAATAATAGGGTCACCCTTCCCCCCCCCCCCCCAAGGTTTAATGTTAGAAGACGGGAGCGTTTAGTGACAACGGCAGTGGTCAGTAGTGGCTTCTGCAGGTAACGCAGAGGGAGCTGCGTAGATGTCAGCTCTGATCCAGCGCTAATAATCCCCATTTCTCCAAAACCCTAACCCTAAGCCCCCCCCCCCGCTGACCCCCACCCCCCAAAGACTTACCCTCTTTCAAGGATCCAGAACGTGCCTCCAACCCCAACTCTTAATGCTAAAGCCAACCTACAACACACGAATAAACATCACCCGCTGAGCAAACAACCCAATGGCGTACTGGACTCAGCCTCCTGCTCTGTCACCGTCTCCCTGTGCTGGCTGTCACGAGGGAGCTGAGACCCACTCGGCTCGTTGCAGTCGTCTGCTGTACTGCAGGCTCTGACCTAAAGGACTGAAATGGCCATGTAAGGCGTGAGGCAAGATCTGGGAAGGTAACTGCGTCTGAGTTCTGACCAAGACATCTCTAAAGGACAGGCTCACCGATATCTTTGTTGCATATGGGTATCAAGAGATATGGAGCAAAGGCTGCTAACTAGGGGCGAGGTAATGATCAGCCATGATCTGATTGATGGGCTGGCTGAGCAGGCTCGAGGGGCTGGACGGCCTCCTCCTGTTCCTACGTTCCCCTCTCATTCTCGAGTGTCTAAGTGGATCTCTCAATGTTGCCTCAGACTAACCCTTTTCTCCCCTGTCATTCAGCAGGATGGAAATGCCACAGAAGAGCTCCCTTGGTGCCTTGCCCATCAACGCCCTCCCTGTGCCGCCGCGGATCAGTGCTGAGCTGCCACCCATGCCAGTCTCCAAGCAGATTCAGATGGTGCCGCGGGGATCGCAGATGTACCCCCCTGCCCAGCAGCCAGACGTGTACTACCAGGACCTGCGGAGTTCCGCCGCCGCCTCCTACGAGCCGGCACAGTATCCACCGAGTAAGTAGCCTCCCCTGTAAACAGAGTTAGCCGTCGTGAGGCCTGTGTTACAGATCGGGGGGTGGGGGTGGGGGAAGGACCACTGGCGGAGAGCTCGCTGAAACCAACAGTGCTGTGTGCGGCAGGAGGAAGCAAAGCTCACCGGGTCTTAAGTTGTGCGGCCAGACAGCTGGAGTCCAAATCCCCAGGTAATGAGTCCCTGTAAGTCACCTCTGGAACTCTGGTCACAGTACTACAGCAAGGGTCTCCATAGCAGTGCGGAGAAGGACAACCGAACTCGGGCATCTGAGCTTTGAGGAGCTGGGGATTGCTTATCTGGAGAAGGGAAGGCTGAGGGGAAAGATTAGTCGAGGATACTTGAGGGAATGGATAAATCGATCCTGGATAATATGTTGAAGATTACCACAAGCTCCAGAACCAGCAGGTTCAAGATGCACAGAAAGATGTAACTACAGGACACGTGGATCAGTCTGCCCAGCGGCAGATGGTTGGATTGATATTTGGGGAGTGGGCAATGGAGGGGCATTATTTTTTGGGACGTGCCGGGTGGACAGTCGAAAGTCTCTTCTGCTGCAGTACTTTCCCATGTTCCCAACAAGAACCCGGGTATCTGTTGTTCTATATATAAACCCCCCGAACACCTCGATTAGATTGCCATCGTTTTTGACAGTGTCCACATGCGTTGTTACTCTCTCGTGTTCTGTACTGTGACCACGAGGTGGCGCTGCGGTTGGTCATTAAACACAGAGTGCAGGGGATGCACAGCCGGTCTGTGGAGAAGGAATAGACTCGTGTCTCGGTGGGACCCTCCATCAGAACTCGCCTGTTCTGACGAAGGATGGCCTCTATCCAAAACATTACCCTGCCCTTTCTCCTGTAGGTTGTTGTGTATTTGCAGCATTCTCTGTCTTCATTGCCACTGAGGTGTGTTGGGTGATTAATGTTCAAACAGATTGATCACAGATCCATTTGGAGACACATCCGAATCGACTACAGATTTTAACCACACTCCGGGGGTTCACTCCCATTTGTTATCGGTAGGGCTGTACCTTTCTCATAGGCTGCACGGGCTCTCTGAATTGGGAGGGCTCTAGAAAAAACAGCCTCCCAAAATATCTCTGCAGATCCGGCAGAAACTCACTGGCAAAATCGGGGAAGGTGTAAATCAGAGAAAAGGTCCAAGGTATCAGCTGTGGCTCAGTAGGTAGCACCCTCATTTCTGAGTCAGAAGGTCATGGGTTCAGGTCCCCACTCCAACACACAAACTAGGCTGACACTCCACTGCAGTACTGAGGGAGTCCTGCACTGCCAGAGGTGCCGTCTTTCAGGTGAGACATTAACCGGAGGCCCCATCTGCCCTCTTGGGTGGATGTGAGAGATCTCATGGGTATCTGCTATTCTTTATATAAACCACCCGAACCCCTCGATTAGATTCCAGCCTGTAACTCACTCCCGGGTATCTGTTATTCTATATATAAACCCCCCGAACCCCTCGATTAGTTTTTGACAGTGTCCACATGTGTGTTGTAAACTATTGCCAGGTTGTATGTTTTGCTGAAATTTCCTTCTGTTTTCCCAGACCTTTACTACTCTCACCACTCCTCAGGATCTGTGACTCCCTACCTGCCACACTACAGACGGGCTAGCAACGTGCCAGAACCCCCCATGCCCCCTTCCACTCTCCAGTACCAGGACCATTACCCACCCTACATTCCGGAGAGGATGGGAAGCTCTCAGTACTCCGGCCCTCAGCAGTATCCGCTGGCGCAGCCGGTGTCGGGAATGTACCCACCGCATTATGACGGACGCCGGGTGTACCACCCTCCACAGTCTTACCCGAGGGAGGACATGCGAAACAGCCCCATACCAGTCGACGTGCCATCTGCAGTCACCAACTACATCGCAGAGCCAAGGGAACGCTACGCTCCTGAAAACTACTATACTGTGAGCCCTCACCCCAGCCAGATCAGGCCTTCCTACAGGGTAAGTCCTCACTGCCAAGCTTTGAGTCCGTCGCCACTTCTTTCTGTGTTCTGTGCGATCTCAACAGGGTTTCTGCTGGTGTTGGTCAGTTCTGTGTGATCTTGATGGTTTCTGCTGGTGTCGGTCAGTTCTGTGCGATCTCAACCAGGTTTCTACTGGTATCAGTCAGTTCTGTGCGATCTCGACAGTGTTTCTGCTGGTGTCGGTCAGTTCTGTGCGATCTTGACAGGGTGTCTGCTGGTGTCGGTCAGTTCTGTGCGATCTTGACGGTTTCTGCTGGTGTCGGTCAGTTCTGTGCGATCTTGACGGTTTCTGCTGGTTTCAGTCAGTTCTGTGCGATCTTGACGGTTTCTGCTGGTGTCGGTCAGTTCTGTGCGATCTTGACGGTTTCTGCTGGTGTCGGTCAGTTCTGTGTGATCGCGACAGGGTTTCTGCTGGTGTCGGTCAGTTCTGTGCGATCGCGACAGGGTTTCTGCTGTAGTGCCCCTACCACAGGCCTTACCAAGATCAGCTAACTCAGCGCAGAGTTCCTGGTACTTAATACTGCAACAGCACAGAAACAGGCCATTTGGCCCAACAGTTCCATGCCGGTGTTTATGCTCCACACGAGCCTCCTCCCAACCCTCTTCATCTAACCCTATCAGCATACCCTTCTATTCCTTTCTCCCTCATGCACTTATCTAGGTTCCTCTTAAATACATGTATTCTATTCACCTCAACCACTCCCTGTAGTAGCAAGTTCCACATTCTCACCACTCTCTGGGTAAAGAACTTTCTCCTAGAAAATTAACAGAGCGTTGCTAATTGCACTGTTTCCTTGCAGGATCCTCATGGCAGGGTGCCCCAGCACCAACCTCAACCTCAGCCAAGCCTGGATTATCTTCACCGGCGCAGGAAAGAGCTCATGGCCCAGCTTGAGGAGCGGAAGACCATCTCTCCGCCTCCCTTTCCCCCAACCGCAGGCCTGCCATCTTCCTTTGTCGATGTTTCCCCGGAGGTATTTGGAATTTTCCCAATTTTCTTTTCTTGTGTCACCAGGAATGCACTGCCAGCAGAGCCTGGGAATGGACAGCAGTCTCTGTTGAGAGCAAGACAGACAGTGGGACTTGACCCTTGAGGGCGGGAGTTTTGAGGTGACAGCTGTGTATTGGGAAAGGAGAGCTGTATAGAGATACTGTGTTAAAGTTAAACAGCGGCATCCAGGAGAGTGGTCAGTCCAGTTATAGACTCTCTCCCAGTCTAGGATCCAGTCCAGTTATAGACTCTCTCCCAGTCTAGGATCCAGTCCAGTTATAGACTCTCTCCCAGTCTAGGATCCAGTCCAGTTATAGACTCTCTCCCAGTCTAGGATCCAGTCCAGTTATAGACTCTCTCCCAGTCTAGGATCCAGTCCAGTTATAGACTCTCTCCCAGTCTAGGATCCAGTCCGGTTATAGACTCTCTCCCAGTCTAGGATCCAGTCCGGTTATAGACTCTCTCCCAGTCTAGGATCCAGTCCGGTTATAGACTCTCTCCCAGTCTAGGATCCAGTCCAGTTATAGACTCTCTCCCAGTCTAGGATCCAGTCCTATTATACACTCTCTGTCTCAGTGCAACATCCAGTTCATTCATAAACTCTGTCCTTGTGCCAGATCAAGTCCGATTGTAAATTCGGTTTCTTGTTTTACATTGCACAACCCAGTTTTACACCGGCCCTGTTTTTTAAATACCAATCTTTGAGCAGCTGTTGGTTTCAGTGTCTGTGCTAACTGCATGTTGTGCATTTACATGTTCAGTATTCTGATGAGGACATGAAACCAGTTAAGAAGTACAAGGACCATGATTACACCGCTCAGTACTCCCCTTGGTCTTGTGACACCATTGGTTCCTACATTGGCAGCAAAGACGCACAGCCCAAAGACGTTATGACTTCCAGTGGCATGGAGATGACGGTAAGGCATCTTGCATCACTTTGATAAGATATGGTGTAAATAATGGCACCAGTTCACTCAAAGCATCGCTGGCCCAGTGAGATTCACCAGTGAGTAGCTGAGCTACACAAAGCAGGCATGTATTAGTCTGAAATCAGTTAGTAGGTCTCAGCCAGAATAACAGCGAGCGACCACGGTGCGCCTCAGTACCCCTGAGCGAGGGAGGGAATAAAATCCACCAGGATTCCTGAGAATAGGCTCAGGTGTGAGGCCCCCATGGTGGAATGACCCGCTGATACTCATTGTCCAGGTTTACACGTTAGTGTTGGTACTTTGGCGAGGTACCTGCATGCTGATGGGCTCAAGGGAGCACGACCAAACCCACGGCGAGTATACCCAAGCCCAGCGGGGAGTCTCCCTATCCCAGGTGATTGCCCCACACTGAAAATGCTGTCAGCATCACATTGTGCAGTGTCATGGAGTTATACAGCACAGAAAGAGGCCCTTCGGCCCATCGTGTCCGCGCCGGCCATCAAGCCCTGTCTATTCTAATCCCATTTTCCAGCACTTGGTCCGTAGCCTTGTATGCTATGGCGTTTCAAGTGCTCATCTAAATGCTTCTTGAATGTTGTGAGGGTTCCTGCCTCTACCACCCTTTCAGGCAGTGAGTTCCAGATTCCAACCACCCTCTGGGTGAAAAAGTTTTTCCTTAAATCCCCTCTAAACCTCCTGCCCCTTACCTTGAAACTATGCCCCCTGGTTATTGACCCCTCTACTAAGGGTAAAAGTTCCTTTCTATCTACCCTATCTATGTCCCTCATAATTTTGTACACTTCAATCAGGTCCCCCCTCAGCCTTCTCTGCTCTAAGGAAAACAACCCCAGCCTGTCCAGTCTCTCTTCATAGCTGAAGCGCTCCAGCCCAGGTAACATCCTGGTGAATCTCCTCTGCACCCTCTCCAATGCAATCACATCCCTCCTATACTGTGGCGACCAGAACTGCACACAGTAGTCCAGCTGTGGTCGAACTAGCGTTTTGTACAGCTCCATCATAACCTCCCTGCTCTTGTATTCTATGCCTCAGTTAATGAAGGCAAGTATCCCATATGCCTTTTTAACCACCTTATCTACCTGTCCTGCTGCCTTCAGGAATCTATGTACATGCACACCAAGGTCCCTCTGATCCTCTGTCCTTCCTAGGATCCTACCATTCATTGTGTATTCCCTTGCCTTGTTAGTCCTCCCAAAATGCATCACCTCACACTTTTCAGGGTTAAATTCCATTTGCCACTGTTCTGCCCATCTAACCATCCCATCTATATCGTCCTGTAGCCTGAGGCTTCCCTCCTCGCTATTTACCACCCCACCAATTTTCGTGTCATCTGCGAACTTACTGATCATACCTCCTACATTCATATCTAAATCATTAATGTACACTACAAACAGCAAAGGACCCAGCACCGATCCCTGCAGTACACCACTGGACACAGGCTTCCAGTCACAAAAACAACCTTCGACCATCAGCCTCTGCCTCCTGCCACTAAGCCAATTTTGGATCCAATGTGCCAAATTGCCCTGGATCCCATGGGCGCTTACCTTCTTGACCAGTCTCCCATGTGGGACTTTTGTCAAAAGCCTTACTGAAGTCCATGACTGCATCAACTGCACTACCCTCATCCACACACCTAGTCACCCCCTCGAAAAATTCAATCAAATTGGTCAGACATGATCTCCCCTGACAAAGCCATGCTGACTATCCTTGATAATCCCTGCTTCTCCAAGTGGAGACTAATTCTGTCCCTCAGAATTTTTTCCCATAATTTCCCTACCACTGATGTTAGGCTCACTGGCCTATAATTCCCTGGTTTATCCCTACTACCCTTCTTGAATAATGGTACTACGTTAGCTGTTCTCCAGTCCTCTGGCACCTCCCCTGTGGCCAGAGAGGTTCTGAAAATTTGTGTCAGAGCCCCTGCAATCTCCTCCCTTGCCTCACACAGCAGCCTGGGATGCATCCCGTCAGGGGCTGGGGATTTATCCACTTTTAAGCCCGCTAAAACCGCTAGTACCTCCTCTGTCTCAATACTAATTTGTTCAAGTATATCACAATCCCCCTGCCTGATTTCTATGCCTACATCACCCTTCTCCATAGTGAACACAGATGCAAAATATTTATTTAAAACCTCACCTACATCTTCCGGCTCCACACACAGATTGCCACTTTGGTCCCTAATGGGCCCTACTCTTTCCCTGGTTATCCTCTTGCCCTTAATATACTTATAAAACACCTTGGGATTTTCCTTTATTTTGCCCGCCAGTGTTTTTTCATGCCCCCTCTTCGCTCTCCTAATTTCTTTTTTAAGTACCCCCCTGCACTTTCTATACTCCTCTAGGGCTTCCACTGTTTTTAGTCCTTTGTATCTGCCAAAAGCCTCCCTTTTTTTCCTAATCCATTCTTGTATATCCCTTGACATCCAGGGTTCCCTGGGCTTGTTGGTCCCACCCTTGACCTTTACGGGAACATGTTGGCGTTGTACTCTCTCTATTTCCTTTCTGAAAGACTCCCACTGCTCTGATGTGGATTTTCCTACAAGTAGCTGATCCCAGTCCACTTTGGCCAGATCCTGCCTTATGTTAAAATCGGCCTTCCCCCAATTTAGAAGCTTTATTTCCGGTCCATCTTTGTCGTTTTCCATGACTACCTTAAATCTCACCGAATTATGGTCACTGTCACCAAAATACTCTCCTATTGACACATCTACCACTTGCCCGGCTACATTCCCTAGAATTAGGTCCAGTACCGCCCCCTCTCTTGTAGGACTTTCTACATGCTGGTTCAAAAAGCTCTCCTGGATGCACTTTAAGAATTCTGCACCCTCTAAGCCTTTCACACTCTGACTATCCCAGTTAATATTGGGGAAGTTGAAATCCCCTACTATTATTACCCTATTATTTCTACACTTCTCTGACATTTGCCTGCATATCTGTTCCTCTATCTGCCCCAGACTGTTTGGGGGCCTATAGCACACTCCCAGCAAAGTGCTTGCCCCCTTTTTGTTTTTAAGTTCTCCCCATATGGCCTCATTAGAGGAACCTGCTAAGATATCATCCCTCCTTACAGCAGTAATTGACTCCTTGATTAATATTGCAACACCCCCCTCTTTTACACCTCCCTCTGTCTCGCCTGAAAATTCTATACCCCGGAATATTGAGCAGCCAGTCCTGCCCCTCCCTCAACCATGTCTCTGTGATAGCAACAATATCATACTCCCATGTGTTCATCAACACCTTCAATTCATCTGCCTTACTCGCAAGACTCCTTGCATTAAAATAAATGCCATCCAGCCTTGCCATACTCCCTTGTGCCGTTACATATTTGCACTGCCTTCCAGGCTGACTTGTTTTTTCCTCTATATTTGGCTGTGCATCACCCCCTACTATAGCTCCACTCCGTATCCCATCCCCCTGCCAAGTTAGTTTAAACCCCCCCCCCCCCCCCAACAGTACTAGCAAACCTCCCTGCAAGGATGTTGGTCCCGTTCCGGTTCAGGTGCAACCCGTCCGACTTGTACAGGTCCCACCTTCCCCAGAAGCAGACCCAGTGATCCAGGAAACTAAAGCCCTCCCTCCTGCACCAACTCTTTAGCCACGCATTCATCTGCTCTATCCTCCTATTCCTATACTCACTCGCACGTGGCACCGAGAGTAATCCAGAGATTACAACCTTTGAGGTCCTGCTTTTTAATCTGCTACCTAGCTCCCTAAATTCTTGTTGCAGGACCTCATCCCTCTTTCTACCCATGTCATTGGTACCAATGTGAACCACGACCTCTGACTGTTCGCCTTCCCCCTTCAGAATGCCCTGGCCCTGCAGCCGTTCAGTGACATCCTTGACCCTGGCACCAGGGAGGCAACATACCATCCTGGAGTCACGTCTGCGGCCACAGAAACGTCTGTCTGTTCCCCTTACGATAGAATCCCCTATCACTATTGCTCTCCCACTCTTTTTCCTCCCCTCCTGTGCAGCTGAGCCACTCGTAGTGCCACGGACTTGTCTCTTGCTGCATTCCCCTGAGAAACCATCTCCCCCATCAGTATCCAAAACGGAAAATCTGTTGGAGAGGGAGATGGACCCAGGGGACTCCTGCACTACCTTCCTAGTTCTTTTACTCTGTCTGCCTGTGCACTCTTTACCTGCGGTGTGACCACCTCGTTAAGCGTGCTATCCACGAAGATCTCAGCTTCGCGGATGCTCCACAGTGACTCCAGCCACAGCTCCAGCTCTGAAACACGGATTTCGAGTAGCTGCAGCTGGAGACACTTCCTGCACATGTGTTCGCCCTGGACACCTAAAGTGTCCCTGACTTCCCACATAGCACAGGAGGAGCACTCCACGCAGCCGAGCTGCCCTGCCATGTCCTACCCTTAATTTATTCCTTTAAATTAAAGAGTATTAAATACACTAGGGACCTTACTTCCCTTTAAACAATACTTACTCTAAACTAGAGACCTTACTTTTACTTTAACGACTGGACTGTAGAAATACTCACCAGGTCCTACTTACCAATCAGCTCCTTCCCTGGTTGTGACGTCACTTTAACGGTTTCGCAGTTGTTGTTGTTTGACTGCTCCCGCTCTCAGACTCTTACCTTGGTGTAAAGTAAGAACCAATTCCTACAGAGTGAAAAGTTAGGAAAAACAAAGACGAAGCAAGGGATCTCCTCCTTCCACTCCTCACCTAACTCCCTGACTCACCCAACTCGCAGCACTCTGTTTAAACCACACTCAGTGTGTCCCCAAGAAGCATGCAGTTGATTAGTTGATGAAGTTAGCTGTTTACTTTCTGCTGAATTTTGTGCTCATTTAAGGTGTAATTGCTGTGAGTGTAATACAGTACTTTTGTTTACTGCGGCTCAGTGTCAGTAGGTTAGGTACAGCACGGGTTAGATACAGAGTAAAGCTCCCTCTACACTGTCCCATCAAACACTCCCAGGGCAGGTACAGCACAGGTTAGATACAGAGTAAAGCTCCCTCTACACTGTCCCATCAAACACTCCCAGGGCAGGAACAGCACGGGTTAGATACAGAGTAAAGCTCCCTCTACACTGTCCCATCAAACACTCCCAGGGCAGGTACAGCACGGGTTAGATACAGAGTAAAGCTCCCTCTACACTGTCCCTTCAAACACTCGCAGGGCAGGTACAGCATGGGTTAGATACAGAGTAAAGCTCCCTCTACACTGTCCCATCAAACACTCCCAGGGCAGGTACAGCACGGGTTAGATACAGAGTAAAGCTCCCTCTACACTGTCCCATCAAATACTCCCAGGGCAGGTACAGCACGGGTTAGATACAGAGTAAAGCTCCCTCTGCACTGTCCCATCAAACACTCTCAGAGCAGGTACAGCATGGGTTAGATACAGAGTAAAGCTTTCGTAACAATATGCATTAACTTGAGAAGAGTGAAGCGGTTTGGCATTATCATTGTCAACAACACCTAATCTTTGTGTTCTCTTTGATTTGAGAGTTTAGTGATAAGTTGCAGCAGTTTAATGGTGTGTGGGTGGGGTGCATGCCCATGAAGAAGCAGGTTCAGGCCCCAAAGTCATGTCATGTAAGGCCATTACAATGCACAGAGAGAAAGAGAGAGGAGACTTGACTCTCGCCAATGAGGCACCACTCAGTCTCAACCCTAGAGGTGAAAGGACCGTGTGCTGACTAACTGCACCATTGGCGTAACTATTTGC
This sequence comes from Squalus acanthias, assembly GCA_030390025.1. NCBI lineage: Eukaryota > Metazoa > Chordata > Chondrichthyes > Squaliformes > Squalidae > Squalus > Squalus acanthias. The sequence continues at coordinate 1,051,319 of JASTWF010000104.1, read as the reverse complement.
AAAGCATTAAACCCAAGGACACTGCGAAGGGCAATGATAGGGCCATGTCGTTGGAACAGTCGGGGTGTGTGTGTTGACTCTGTGCTGGGTTTATTTCACGTGCCCTTTGAAATGGTGAATCATTGACAGTCAGCGATGATTGTGTACTGCTGTTCTCAGAACTCTGTGTACAGGATGTAAGTGGTAACTGCACACGAGAGACAAATGTGTTGTAATCCGTGGAATCCTTCCTACCTGGGTTAGTATGTGTACTCTATGTCCTGAGATTAAATTCCTACCCTCCCAAACGTTCTTTATTGAGCTGCCCTCCATTCACCTCGAGTTTGAAATGGGTCGGCCAGTGTGTGTAATGATAGAGATGGCGCCAGGGTTCTAGTCATGGTGATCGCGGTGAAATCATTCGCGTTCTAGGTTAAGTCTTTTCAGGCAGTTTTGATGTTTCCACTTGTGGGGGGAGACTAAAACTAGGGACCATAAATATAAGACAGTCACTAATAAATCCAATAGGGAATTCAGGAGAAACTTCTTTACCCAGAGAGTGGTGAGAATGTGGAACTCGCTACCACAGGGATTAGCTGAGGCGAATAGGATAGATGCCTTTAAGGGGAAACTGGATAAGAGGGAGAAGGGAATAGAGGGTTATGCTGACGGAGCTAGATGAGGAAGGATGGGAGGAGGCTCGAGTGGAATGAAAATGCCGGCATGGACTGGTTGGGCCGACTGGCCTGTTTCTGTGCTGCATATTCTATGTAATTCTATGTAATGCCTGACGTGACAACCCGAGTGCTGCCCTGTGTTGGGAGGCAGAGCAGAATGGCAGCCCAGTACCTTTGTGTGCACTTCGTCAGGTGAGGATCCAAAATAGTTTGCTGCTGGTGAGTTGCATCTGAGGCAATGTTGCAACATAAGTAGGAGACGGGCAGATTTCTAGAGCTATGTTGGTGCAAAGCTGTAATCACTACTCGACTGTTACTCATGAGTTCCCTGTCTTTTGACAGAACGTTGACGGTAAGGGCCTGCGGGAGCAGCTGATGAATCTGGACCTTCAGAGGAGAGCGGCCGAGACCAAGGAGGAGGATCCCATCATCCCGTTTGGGGAGTTGCCAACTGTTTCCAAATTTGGTGCCATTTCTCGCACCTCCAAAACCAGCTATCAGACAACGGGGCCTGTGCAAGCTATGGCCTCACAAGGCATTGCCACCAAGCCCATCAGTGTCTCAGGTAATGGCTGCTCCAGGGACAAGCTGTGCTACAGCAGCTACTGTCAGCAATCAAACCCGATATTCCAGTGAGTGATGGATATTAACTCCATCCCGGATATTCCAGTGAGTGATGGATATTAACTCCATCCTGGATATTCCAGTGAGTGATGGATATTAACTCCATCCCGGATATTCCAGTGAGTGATGGATATTAACTCCATCCCGGATATTCCAGTGAGTGATGGATATTAACTCCATCCTGGATATTCCAGTGAGTGATGGATATTAACTCCATCCCGGATATTCCAGTGAGTGATGGATATTAACTCCATCCTGGATATTCCAGTGAGTGATGGATATTAACTGCATCCTGCAAGTCGGTCTGAGAGCCACATTAACTGTTGTAAATTAGAAGGATTTCAGACCATTGAGTCCTCAGTGCTCCCTGGTCACCCAGCAGTGTTAGGAGGATGCTTCCTGGATTTCTTTCCTTCTCTCTCCCTGACACACTGATAAAACTCCCTCCACAGAGAGTGCAAATGTGAACATCAGTTATACTGGTCCTGTAAGTCTACTCTTTGAAGTAATGAGAAATAAAGTGACCACAGTAAATTGGGCTGAATTGTCAATGGGTGAACCAACAGACAAACAGTGGGAAATATTCAAAAAGGCATTTGGTACACTTATAACTAGCACATACCCCTAAAAGGCAAAAGCTCAACTTGTGCAGTTAAGCAACCATGGTCAACAAACGAGGTAAGCAACAGCATCAAGCTGAAAGAAAAGGCTTACACAAATACAAATAAAAAATCGTGGACCGGTACAAAAAATAATTTAATCGGCTAATGGAATGTTGGTCCTTATCACAGATTGAAGGTGATTGGCAAAGGAACCAGAGACGACATGAGGAAACATTTTTTTATGCAGAGTTGTTGTGATCTGGAATGCGCTGCCTGCAAGGGCAGTGGAAGCAGATTCAATAGTAACAATCCAAAGAAAATTGGATAACTAGTTAAAGGGAAAAAATGTACAGGGATCTGGGGAAAGAGCAGGGGAGTGGGATTAATTGGATAACTCCACCAAAGAGCCGGCACAGACACACTGGGCCGAATGGCCTCCTTCCGTGCTGTATCATACTGTGATCTCAAGGGGCCTGGAAGACAACAACAACAACTTGTATTTATATAGCTCTTTTCACGTGGTAAATGGGGTGGAAGTGATGCTTCAGTTGTACAGAGCCTTGGTCAGACCCCATCTGGACACTGCGTTCCGTTCTGGGCACCGCACCTCAGGAAGGATATATTGGTCTTGGAGGGGGGCAGCGCAGATTCACCAGAATGATACCAGGGCTCAAAGGGTTAAATTATGAGGACAGGTTGCATAAACTAGGCTTGTATTCATTCCCCTGAGTTTACACGGAGGTGTGATCTGATCAAGGTGTTTAAAATGATAAGCAGATTTGATACGGTAGATACAGAGAAACTCCTCTGGTAGGAGAATCCAGAACAAGGGGGTCACAATCTTAAAATTAGGCCATTCAGGAGTGAAATCAGGAAGCACTTTTGCATACAAAGGGTAGTGGAAATCTGGAACTCTCTCTTCCAAAAAGGCTGTGGATACTGGGGGGTCAATTGAAATTTTCAAGACTGAGATAGACAGATTTCTGATCAGAGTATCGAGGGATATGGAGATGAGGCGAGTTAGTGGAGTTGTTACAGATCAGCAATGATCTGATTGAAAGGTGGAACAGGCTCGAGGGGCTGAATGGTTCCTGCGAGGTAGACCCAGCCTCTAGCAGGTCTACTGCCCTGTAGCTAACGGAGAATTTCAAATACCAGCAGTGTTGTGGAGCGGAGAGTGCTGGCTGGTGTATGACACAAATACAGCCTCAAAGCAGGTAGCAGTCACTGGAGCACTTGTCCTCACAGGACAGGCTTCCTGGGGCAACTGAGTACAACCCTTCAGATCGAGAATAGTCCGGTCTGTTTTCACCATCCCAGCTGCTGGTTAAAACAGGTGAAACCATGGATTTCTCTGAACTTGCCTTTTTCTCATCCACAGATTACAATCCATATGGAAACCAGAGCAGTTGGACGAACTCACCTGTCTCGTACTCGCCTCACCAAACCATGCCTACTCAGGGACATTTCATCGACAGGTAAAGCATTCTAACCTCATCCAACTATCAATTGCCACCCCTAACACCTTCCCAGACAGCCTCAATGCAGTACAATGAGTAACAACACCACTCGCTTTACCCAGAGAGTGGTGAGAATGTGGAACTCGCTACCACAGGGAGTGGTTGAGGCCAATCGCATAGATACATTTAAGGAGAAGCTGGATAAACACGAGGGAGAAAGGAATAGAAGGATAGGTTGATGGGGTGAGATGAAGTAAGGTGAGAGGAGGCTCGTGTGGAGCATAAACACCGGCATAGACCAGTTGAGCCGAATGGCCTGTTTCTGTGCTGTAAATACTATGTCATGTAATTCTATGAAGCTAGGGTGTGCTGCTATGTACAGGCGGATAACATTTTGACATAAGGGGGATTCCGTTGGGCAGTATCCCTATCAGTGTGTGCAGGTCAGCGGTAGGAGGCAGACTCCACAACCCGGCACTTCCAACAGGGAGCGTTCCTCACTGCCACCAAAGCTTGAGAAAAGCAAAGTAAGAGTCAGCACCTTCAGGAAAGGCGGGGAGTGGGCCCCATGAAACTGTACCCCAGTGAGAGTCAGCACCTTCAGGAGAGGAGGGGAGAGGGGTCCATGGAACTGTACCCCAGTGAGAGTCAGCACCTTCAGGAGAGGAGGGGAGTGGGGTCCATGGAACTGTCCCCCAGTGAGAGTCAGCACCTTCAGGAGAGGAGGGGAGAGGGGTCCATGGAACTGTACCCCAGTGAGAGTCAGCACCTTCAGGAGAGGAGGGGAGTGGGGTCCATGGAACTGTACCCCAGTGAGAGTCAGCACCTTCAGGAGAGGAGGGGAGTGGGCCCCATGAAACTGTCCCCCAGTGAGAGTCAGCACCTTCAGGAGGGAGAAAATTAGTCCATTTTTTTGTTTAAATACACAAATGTCTATTTAGTAATGAATGTTTTTACCACACTCCAGAGAGAGGCTAAACATGCAGGAAATGGCCGCCCATGGGAAGCACCCTGTGCACCAAATGCCTCCAACAGACAGGGAGCAACTGCGGCTGGAGCTACAACAAGTCAACCAGCAGATCAGCCAGCAGAACCAGCTCCGAGGGATTGAGGTATCTAAATAACCCAACTTCCTGAGTGTCTGCAGGCATTCGTGTCAAACTAAGCGGAATAGGATCATCGGGAAGGGAGGGGTGGGGGGCAACGCGGAGGGGTGGGGGGCAACGTGGAGGGTTAACAGGAGCGTCATCAGTCAAATTTTGACACCGAGCCACATGAGATATTCGGCCAGGTGACGAAAAGCTTGGTCAAAGGGGTAGTCTTGGTTAAGGAGCGTCTTAACGGAGGAGAGAGAGGTGGAGAGGTTTAGGGAGGGAATTCCAGAGCTTAAGGCCTTGGCAGCTGAAGGCACGGCCACCAATGGTGGAGCGATGAAAATCGGGGATGCGTAAGAGACCAGAATTGGCGGAGCTCAGAGATCTCAGAGGGTTGTAGGGCTGGAGGAGATTACAGAGATGGGGAGGGTCGAGGCCATGGAAGGATTTGAAAACAAGGATGAGAATTTTAAAATCGAGGCGTTGCCGGACAGGGAGTCAATGTAGGTCAGCGAGCACAGGGGTGATGGGTGAACGGGACTTGGTGCGAGTTAGGACACGGGCAGCAGAGTTTTGGATGAGCTCAGGTTTACGGACGGTAGAAGATGGGAGGCCAGCCAGGAGTGCGTTGGAATAGCCAAGTCTGGAGGTACGCACTGACCTGAACTCGCTTGTTCTTTCATGCTCCAGGCTGCTAATAGCCCAGTGCTGCTGCAGCGAGAGGTCACCAACCTCGGCCCACAGCAGCACACCTCATGGCCCAGCCTGATGTCCAGCGAGCAGCTGAGCTTGGAGCTGCACCAGGTCGAGAGGGAGATCGGCAAGAGGAAGCACGAGCTGGAAACGGTGAGTGCTGGCTGGGGAGACTCCACGACGAAGCCTCGGCCCAATCGCCATTTCTTCAAAACTGTCTCATCTTCATTGTAACTGAGCTCCAACACCACAGGTCCCCACCCAGGGACAAGCACCTGCATGAAGCAGCAGCCTTATTTCAGGATTTATCCCCCTCTATACCAGGGTTTAACCGCTCTACACCCTCCCCATCATGTGATTCAAGCTGACTCCTGGGCTGGCTGCTCCCTAGGGACCTCCTTTGCTGTGCAACTCTATCCTTGGCCATCATTTTGCCCTTTCTCCCCAATCTCCTCTCTTCCACTGTTTGAGTTCCCCTGGCTCTAATAGTGGGCGCATTTTAGCCCTAACTACAAGTTCAATCTGCAAGTTTAAAGTTACCTGGGCCCACTGCCTATCCCCCGACCATGCCCGCCCTTTGTCTTCTCTGGACGTCAAGATGGCGCTTCTCTACTGGACTACACCGTAAGACTCCGCTGCTGTGACTCTGATCTGCCATTCTGTTGCTTAAGTTTGAAGGTAACTTTGTCTAGCCTACAGTCCATTCTGCTGATACCCACTGAGCTTATGACTGTCCTACTGGTTTTCAGCTTCAACTACAGTGTGGTTCCTGGCCAGAAATTCACTCTCCTGGGCCGTAGTCCATTTCTCCACCACTTCTGGATCTTATGATATCCTCCAACTTGGCCACCGTTTCTCTGCCCCACGATTGATTCTGCACACCTCCTGCTTCTTCATTCCCACAGAAATACCTCCAGCAGTGCGTCCTCTGATGCACTACCCTTGAAATAGCTTCTGGACTCACTCGCCCTCCACATTTGTCTCCAAACCTGGACATCAGTTCGTCAGTGCTCCATGCCCACTCCACCCTACCTACGTCAACTTTATCCCACCACGGGACCTCTGACTGTGGACTCCCTCCTATTCTCTCCTCTTTATTCCCTGTCTATTATCAGGACATACCTATCCTTATCTTGCTATGTAATTGCGCCTACGTAATTTGAGTTTCCCCGTGCCCATTCCCATGTGCGTTTTGGCTGTCGCTCTGGACCCGAGCCCATCACTCCTTTTTCCCCTTTTCTTCTTTTCTCTTTACCCCTCCTAGGCCCCTCTCTCCTGTCATCATGCCTCCTTTCATTTCTCCCCTCTTGGGTACTCTGCACTCCCAAATCCCTACCCCAACCCTTCAGCATTCCTTGACCTTCCAACTCTCCTGCCGCCGTCCCAGGCTTAACTGCCCCTTGGATAAGCCTACAGCTTCCCTCTGTGCCTCTCTTGACATCCTCCGAAGAGCCCATCGAGGCACTCGCCACTGCCTCCTTGCGAGCAGCAACCCTAACTGTCCCATCCAACTCTCTTGCCGACCTTCCTGCCCAGCGCGCCCGCTGGGGCTAATCTATCCTTCTCTTCCCACTCATCCCTCCCAATGCTGACCCTGTGGACTCTGCCAGCAGATCAGTTATCACCACCCCTCTCCACATCTCCCTCCAGAATGTCCGTTCACTTGTGAACAAGGCCCTTGCTGTTCATGAGTATATAGAATCATAGAAGATAGGAGCAGGAGTAGGCCATTCGGCCCCTCGAGCCTGCTCCGCCATTTAATGAGATCATGGCTGATCATCCAAATTCAGTACCCTGTACCTGCCTTCTCCCCATATCCCTTGATCCCTTTAGCCTTAAGAAATATATCTAACTCCTTCTTGAACATATTTAATGAGTTGGCCTCAACTGCCTTCTGTGGTAGAGAATTCCACAGGTTCACCACTCTCTGGGTGAAGAAATTCCTCCTCATCTCTGTCCCTAAATGGCTTACCCCTTATCCTTAGACTGTGACCCCTGGTTCTGGACTCCCCCACCATCGGGAACATTCTTCCTGCATCTAGTCTGTCTAGTCCTGTTAGAATTTTATAAGTTTCAATGAGATCCCCTCTCATTCTTCTGAACTCCAGCGAGTATAAGCCCAATCGACCCAATCTCTCCTCATACGTCATTCCTGCCATCCCAGGTATCAGTCTGGTGAATCTTTGCTGCACTCCCTCCATGGCAAGAACATCCTTCCTCAGATAAGGCGACCAAAACTGCACACAATACTCAAGGTGTGGTCTCACCAAGGCCCTGTACAACTGCAGCAAGACATCCTTGTTCCTGTACTCGAACCCTCTCGCTATGAAGGCCAACATACCATTTGCCTTCTTAACCGCCTGCTGCACCTGCATGCTTACCTTCAGCGACTGGTGCACAAAGACACCCAGGTCTCGTTGCACTTCCCCTTCTCCCAATCTATTGCCATTCAGATAATAATCTGCCTTCCTGTTTTTGCCACCAAAGTGGATAACCTCGCATTTATCCACATTGTACTGCATTTGCCATGCATCTGCCCAATCACCCAACCTATCCAAATCATACTGGAGTTTCTCGGCATCCTCCTCACAGCACACACGCCCACCCAGCTTTGTGTCGTCTGCAAACTTGGAGATATTACATCTAGTTCCCTCGTCTAGATCATTAATATATATTGTGAATAGCTGGGGTCCTAGGACCGATCCCTGCGGTACCCCACTAGTCACTGCCTGCCACTCGGAAAAAGACCTGTTTATTTCAACTCTTTGCTTCCTGTCTGCCAACCAGTTCTCTATCCAAGTCAGTACCTCACCCCCAATCCCATGTGCCTTAACTTTACACGCTAATCTCTTATGCGGGACCTTATCGAAAGCCTTCTGAAAGTCCAAATACACCACATCCACTGGTTCTCCCTTATCTATTCTACCAGTTACATCCTCAAAAAGTTCCAGTAGATTGTGGATGATTGCTTCAACATCAGAGCCTTGACATAAACTTGGCTGTCGGGTGATGACACCTTCCCCCTAAATGATGCCTTCCTGCCTGGCTATACCTTCCACCACTTGCCTGGCCAACACCAGCGAGGTGACAGTGTGGCCCTTATCACCAAACCACACCTTGGTCTGTCCCCCTACTCCTCTGGCACCTTCTCCTTTGAGCATCTCACCTTGTTGCATCCCTCTCACCTCTCCTTTAAAATCCTCGTTCTCTATCTCCCACCCAAGTACCATGCCAAGTTTCTCACTGAGATATCTTCACTGCTTTCCTCCCTCAGCCTCTGCACCGAGTGACTTCTCATCCTTGGTGATTTCAACCTCCATCTCAACTCATCATACCCTCTCTCCTGAGAGTTCACTGCCCTCCTATCCTCCCTTAATCTCTCCCTTCATATAAACTCCCCTACCTATATTCACGGTCACCCCCTCAACCTCGCCATCTCACATGGTCTCGCTACTCCCATCGTGTCAATCACAGATAAAGCCATCTCTGATCACTTCCTTGTATCGCTCTCCACCCACATCCCCCTTCCCTCTCCCAACCCCTCTTCCTTCTGTATCCGCCCCTGGAGAAAACTCTCCCCCCAAGTCACTTTAATATTCCGAACTGTCTAGCCCTCCATTCACCACGACGTTTCTGCAGCTACTGATCTGCTCAATCACACACTCGCCTCCATCTTTGATGCCCTTGTCCCCACTAAAACCATTACTCTCTCTCGTTCACCGGCCGTTCCCCCGGTACGGCCCTCATCTCCGCTCCCTTAAGTGCAATGGACGCAGACTTGAACATTTATGGCGGACAACTGGTTTAGCCATTCATCGCCAGATCTGGTTGGACCGCACAAATCACCATTGGATCCTGCTCTCCTCCGCCAAAACTGCTCACTAGTCCAGGATCATCCTCCCGCACCCAGGTTTAATGCCCCTCCCCCTCGCCTGGGTTTAATGCCCCTCCCCCTCGCCTGGGTTTAATGCCCCTCCCCCTCGCCTGGGTTTAATGCCCCTCCCCCTCGCCTGGGTTTAATGCCTCTCCTTCCTTGCCTGGGTTTAATGCCCCTCCCCCTCGCCTGGGTTTAATGCCTCTCCTTCCTTGCCTGGGTTTAATGCCCCTCCCCCTCGCCTGGGTTTAATGCCTCTCCTTCCTTGCCTGGGTTTAATGCCTCTCCTTCCTTGCCTGGGTTTAATGCCTCTCCTTCCTTGCCTGGGTTTAATGCCCCTCCCCCTCGCCTGGGTTTAATGCCTCTCCTTCCTCGCCTGGGTTTAATGCCCCTCCCCCTCGCCTGGGTTTAATGCCCCTCCCCCTCGCCTGGGTTTAATGCCCTTCCTTTCTCCCACGGGTTTAATGCCCCTCCTTCCTCTCCCAGGTTTAATGCCTCTCCTTCCTCAAACGGGTTTAATGCCCCTTGCATCCTGGGGAAGGGTCGTGCTGGGGTAGAGTTCAGCAGCTGCTCTGCCATAGCTTTCCTCAGCTCCAGTGTTTCTCTCTGCCTCAGCGCTTGGATGTCACAATGTGACATTTATAATTAGTTTGATGCAGAGCTGTCAAATCTCATGAATTCCCCTCAACCAGTCTCTGTGTCTCTAAAATGTCATAAAACTCAAACCCGCCAAGCATTAAACAGACAGGATTGTGACACCCGTCCGACGATGGAGAGGGTAAGGTGTCAGCCGTGGCTCAGTGGGCAGCACTCTCTCTCGCCTCTGAGTCAGAAGGTCGTGAGTTCAAGTCCCACTCCAGAGACTTGAGCCCATAATCCAGGCTGACACTCCAGTGCAGTACTGAGGGAGTGCTGCACTTTCAGATGAGACGTTAGCTGCTGAACTCTACCCCAGCACGACCCTTAAAGTCAGCCGAATAATATCCAAAAAGCAAGAACTTGGTGAAGGCTGCATCAGAGACACTAAACCCGGGCGAGGTGCATTAAACCCAAGTGAGGGGCATTAAATCGGGGCTAGGCGGGAGGGGCATTAAATGAGGCCCCGTCTGCCCTCTCAGGTGTATGTAAAAGATCCCATGGCACCATTTCGAAGAAGAGCAGGGGAGTTCTCCCTGGCCAATATTTATCACTCAACCAACATCTAAAAGATCTGGTCATTATCACATTGTTGTTTGTGGAATCTTGCTGTGCGCAATTTTACTGCTGTGTTTGCTACATTAGAACCGTGGCTGTACTTCAAAAATAATTAATTGACTGCAAAGCGCTTTGGAACGTCCTGAGGTCGTGTAAGGCGCGAGATAAATGCAAGGTCTTTTCCTTCTTTTATCTTCGAATCTCACAACGGGGGGGATGGCCAGAGAATTGCAGCATTACTAGAGGACTGTGGTGGTATTGTGACATCCTTCCTAGCCGTGTAATTTGACCAAAATGCATGTCGTTGCAATGGATTGTAATGCTTTATATTTGTTACACAGGATGGTCGGCCCTCATTGGACATGCAGTATAAACTGGCATCTAACAATCAGGCAGAGAATGGACAGCCTGAGCAACAGCATAAGGCCCCCGAGGACCTGCAGCCTTCCCTCAGGTAACTAAACAGGGCCCGATGTTTTTCACAGCGATCCTGTCAGAACAGCTCGACAATTAGCGACCCGTATTTAATCTCTAACATATTGTACGGTAGCCTCACAATTTTTAACGGGCTCCCTGAAAAAGACCATGCCCCATTCTGATCTGTTTCATAGCTCATTTTTGCCGTGAGTCCACTTTAACACAAGGTGCTTTGCCGTTAACAAAATGCAGGCTTTCACCGCAGGTATCTGAAGAGAACAGGTTCGGCTCGTGCAGGCCATTAACAATTACTGTTCTAACTGAGACATCCAGACCCGAAAGCCCCAGGTGCATGTCTTGTTTGTGCCGAGTTAGCTCCTCTCGTGTTGATATATGCACGATATCTTCAGCCAGTGTTCTTGCTCCCGATTATTTGCATCTGACGAGGACAGGATCGAACTCGGCCGTGATACCCCTTGTAGTCTAATAGCCAGCAGACACCCAGGCTGACCCCTGAACAATGACCTCTTGGGCAAGGAAGCGGAGGGTGTGCCATGTGCCCGGAACCGCATCTGGGGTGAAGAGTTGCACAGTTTTGAAATCCTGAGAAAGATTGAATTGGAGAGGGTTAGAGTATTCTGTCTGTGCCCAGGCTGGGTTTGGTTTTGACCATGGCAGGGTTAGGGTGGAGCTGACTGTATTCTGAATTCGCCAAGCAGTTTTGTTTTAATGTTGACTGTATTTTGGCCATGGTTGGGGTAGGTTCTATTCCGGCTCCAGTTGAGATGTACGGTATTCTGACCACGGTTGCCTTCCACTGTGTTCTGATGGAAGTTGGGCTGGGTTAACGCTGCTTATGTTCCATTATGGGACTCATTTTATTCCACTGGAAGTTGTGTTGCAGCCTGAAAGTGTTGTTAGTCTCAGTTTAGACAGTTTTCAACTGCAGTGAATCATTGATCAATTTGGGCTTCTCCCAACCGATGTACATTTATTCTCTGCTGTCAGTGCAGGGGGGGTATAGACTTGCTGGCGGCATCTAGTGGCAGTGAAAGGGTCCTGTGTCATCTGGTGTGGGTCTGAGACTCTTTGGATACCTCTGGTTTTGATACTTCCAGTTGGCTGCCTTGGAGAGTGATGTTATTTCTACTGACAAAGCTACTTTAGGCCAGACATTCGCCTTGTGTCAGTGAAGTGTACCAGCAACACTGGTACATTGTAGTCCTGGCTCAGCTACCCATAGGAAAATTCTACACACCTCTACAAACAGGAGAGGCTCAGGGCTGAGGAGAGAGAGGTTTCTATATCCACAGATTTATAAAAGCACAATCCGGTCATGTCCGTGCCCCAGATTCTGAAGACCTTCTCTGTTCTTCTGGTTCCACAGTGAGGGATCCAAGGTCGGGGCCTCTGGCTTCATTACAGACAGCGCCGTCAGTGCACTGACCAGCAAAACCGCCTCTCTGAACCTGGCCCCTGACACAGAGGGAGCCGGGGACCGCTGCGACAGCCAACAGAACGGGCTTTAAACTAACGAAGACGACAACCTGCCCTGGACAAGCCTGCCCGAACGTCTCGTAAAAAATACAGCACTGCAACCGACAGACTCGACATGCCACTCATCTAGATGCAATGCGTCAAAGTAGCATCGAATATTTTTTTTTGTTGTTGTGTGTATGTGTGAATTAACTTTTTATTTTATTAGCATACATGCCTTGGCTCGCAAGGCATGGGACATATCCTTATGATTACCTGGTTAATCTTAGTGAAGTAATCTCACCTTATTATATACCCCTACTTCAGAACTGTGCCTGCAACAGCGCAAGTTGATGAAGTCACATTCCCATGGGATTCTGAGATGATGTGACGAAGGTCGACGTCACAGATGGAACCTTTTTAGTTCCACCGCAGTGAGGAGCAAATACTTCCACTAACATACTTACCGAAAGGCTGTTACTTTCTGGTCGAAGGGCGCTCTGATATCTTTCTTTTAAGGACCTTCTCCAGAAGGTCTTCCAGCTACAGTGGGGAAAAGAAAAGTCAGTAACCCTTTCGCAACCGGAAATGTAACATTCTTAAATATTGTCATTGTGCTTTCCACAGCGTGGAAATTAACTAACCCAAGAGCAGCCTTACAGGGAAAGGCTTATCGCTTTCTGAACACATTCTTTATTGAAGACAGTGCCTCCCTTTGCTTAGCTCGTGAAGACTGTCCATCCAAGTGTGGCCACACTCGGCTCCACGGGGAACCTGAAAGGTCACTCGCACTGAAGGTGTGGGAGGGGTTTGGGTCCAGGGTCCCAGTGTGGGAGGGGTTTGGGTCCAGGGTCCCAGTGTGGGAGGGGTTTGGGTCCAGGGTCCCAGTGTGGGAGGGGTTTGGGTCCAGGGTCCCAGTGTGGGAGGGGGTTGGGTCATAGGTCGGGTGATCGCGAGCGTGCCCTTTGATGCAGTGACCTTTCCGTATCGCTGCGATTTTGAGCGAGTGGAGGTGGGGTTGTGAGCTCGCGCTCTCACTTATCTGCACACCAACGCTGGTACACAGGAGCGAAATTCACAATAATCCCGATCATATTTCCAGTGGAAAATATTCAAATAATAAAATAGAGCCACAAAGAGAGAAAAACTATTCGAATGACAGCTTCAGTGTGCCAATGTAAAGGGACGCGCTCTCTTCAATCCGCGGTGAGCTTAGGGCGAGTTGGGTATTTAACAATCAGTCTCTCTGTGGCTGGTTGAGTGACGAGTTTGCAGATCGCAGGCCCTGGTTCTGGAGGCCTGATTGAAGGATTCCAGTCGCCCAGCCCTGGGGCAGACGTATCTGCATCAAAGCCTCTGCGAAGACACAGATGAACTTTGAAAGCAGCTGCCAGCAGGGTCCCCCCGCTCCACGCCTCCCGTGAAGGTGAGCACTTGACCAGCCGTGACGCTTGTACTTTTCACATTGAATTTTGACTTAAAAGAACGTTGGCTGGGAGGGTTATTCATCGCTGAGCTCTGCTTGGAATTCGAGCTCTGTGCCGTTTGCATGTGTTTTTTTTTAAAAAGCAGAATTCTTTTTGACACAACTTTTAAAATAAACAAAAATTGTGTGCTTTGCTGCGAGCTTCCTCTCGACAACGAGGAGGCTGATTTTGTTTCAAAAAATGCTTCAAAAACCAAGCGGTTTTATTACGCACCCTATCTGGTCGGGTCCCCTGACCCTGCTCCTATTTTCCGGTTCGGTGGAGCTGATCCCGGCAGCAGTACGGTGCTGGCTCCGGACTAAACTGAGGGTTAGAACGGGCACCCTGTGCACTGCGCTACACGTAGGGGTCCCGGGCACACCATCATGTGTCAGATCCTGCACTGCGTTACACAGGAAGGGGGGGGGGGGTTTAATCCCTTTAGGCTGAAGGGCGCATGATACAGCAAGGAGTTTTCAGGGATTGGACAAGTGAGGTGAATTCAAAAGTTTCAGAGACTGTCCCACTTGAGTTAAAGCCAAACCTCTCGATTTGTTCCCCCGGCCCCCACTTCAGTTGAGCTGGCCTTGGTCAGTACTTTTCCCGCAGGTTAATACCCCCTTGTATAGCAGGTGGAATCTGTGCTGCCTCAGAGGTTAAGTCAACAAGTCAATACTGTTGTCCTCAAACACTGCCGGGGCAGTGTTCACAGAACGATTCCTAAATGTCTGGGTATCGACCTGTAGCAGGGAGACATTCCTGATCCAAGCCTCTCTTGGTTGCTTTTAAGAACTTCTAGCTGATGATTTACTTCTACCCCCGCCCCCCCGCCAACACCACCTCTCCCATCTCATTGTCCTCACCTGGTACATTGGGCCTACGCAGCTGCTGCCCGTCACGTTCTGTACTGCCACCTGCCTATAACAGGTCAGTGCGGTGCGGACTGATGCCTCTCTATCATCGAGAGCGGGACAAGAAGCAATCGGGTGCAGCCAGCGGGCAGCCCATAGCAGCGTGGGCTCTTAAATGCCCCACCGTATCATTGTTTGAGTGTGGGTGGGCTCCTCGCTGGCATGGTGGGCTGCCAGAGGAGTGGGGGGGGAGGCGGGGGGGGTTATATCCGGTCTACCGTGCTCCCGTTTCAAGGGATCGTTGAAGGGCTAGGCCTGAGGAACTTGGGCAGAGGTAGGGGGGAGACTTCTACAGGTAGTAGAAGGGAGAGCCACCAGCACCTGGAGAGAGAGAGAAGACAAGGCACCATTCCACCAGAGACCCCACCCCCATCCAAAACATTAATATCGGCCCACTTTATTTCCGATTTCTAGCATATGTTGTTTTTTTTCTTTTTCTGGCTGGGAGTTAGTGTGAGTGCGGAGGACAAGATACCGAGGGGAGATCAAGGATCTGTTGTAGCCCCCTGAAATGAAAGGGCTGAGGCCAGTTCACGCCGCAACTGCTGTCGGGGGACACTTCTCTGGGATGTTCTAAACTGAATGTTTTCTGCAGCAAAGCACTACCTGTTAAACCGATGTTCCTCAATGTTTTGTCAACTGTGTAAGTCACAAATCGAGTGTTTTTAGATATTTTTTGCATCAGGTGTAACCCTTTCCTTCCTAAAACTAAACGCGTGTATCTCGCTCATGACAGCACTGGTAATGCATCACCCTCAGTGCTGGTACAGTGCCGGGAGTGATCCCTCGCGGTGTCGGTACAGTGCCGGGAGTGATCCCTCGCGGTGCTGGTACAGTGCCGGGAGTGATCCCTCGTGGTGTCGGTACAGTGCCGGGAGTGATCCCTCGCGGTGCTGGTACAGTGCCGGGAGTGTATCCCTCACGGTGTCGGTACAGTGCCGGGAGTGATCCCTCGCGGTGCTGGTACAGTGCCAGGATTGTATCCCTCGCGGTGTCAGTACAGTGCCAGGATTGTATCCCTCGCGGTGTCGGTACAGGGCCGGGAGTGATCCCTCGTGGTGTCGGTACAGGGCCGGGAGTGATCCCTCGTGGTGTCAGTACAGTGCCGGGAGTGGATCCCTCGCGGTGTCAGTACAGTGCCGGGAGTGTATCCCTCGTGGTGTCGGTACAGGGCCGGGAGTGGATCCCTCGCGGTGTCGGTACAGTGCCGGGAGTGATCCCTCGCGGTGTCGGTACAGGGCCGGGAGTGATCCCTCGTGGTGTCAGTACAGTGCCGGGAGTGGATCCCTCGCGGTGTCAGTACAGTGCCGGGAGTGTATCCCTCGTGGTGTCGGTACAGGGCCGGGAGTGGATCCCTCGCGGTGTCGGTACAGTGCCGTGAGTGATCCCTTGCGCTGTCGGTACAGTGCCGGGAGTGTATCCCTCGCGGTGTCGGTACAGGGCCGGGAGTTGATCCCTCACGATGACTTTCTTCTGACTCTAATACTTTCAGCCTGTGCCCCATCAGCTGTTTCACTCCCTTCACAGCTTCAGAACCTTAATTTAGTCAATGACTTCTGTGAAGTTGTTTTTTTCCAATAGGGGATGGAAATGATTATTACTCGCTCAGATTTGGAGAAGGGAGGGGGCTGCTGGTAGGCAATAATACAGCAGGCGTAATGTCCACACTCTGATTTAATGGTTGGCTACTCGGTTTTCATGGGCAATCATCCTGGGGCAGATGGAAGCTTTGATGGAAGTTGGGCACCAGAATGAACAGAAACATGGAGACTCTTTGGTGCATGCTCGCCATGGAGGATGGCATCGAGGTCTGGACACGGAGCGGGGCTGGACTGGGCCTCTCATGAGTGACTGACAGAGCCAGCGAGCTTTGTTCCAGCACTTTCACCGAGTCATCTACCATGCCAAGTGCGTTAAACTCTTGCCATAGATTCGGCCGTGCTGGATTGTAGAGAGTTGAAGTGGGAGAGACCAAGACTGTCTCGTGGGGAGGGGAGGGGAGCTTTCCCTGTTGCAGGATTTCACTGGACTTGGCCCAGCAGTGATAGCCCACCAATCTCCGGTGTGTGGTAGCCCAGAGCTTGTCATCCTACAATCTTTGGCTTGGGCTGGGAACAGCTGTCCATTCTCCTGGCACATTTGTGATCATTCACACTTATGTTGGTGACACCGTTTATGTCAGTGTGTGCATTGTTCGGGATGAAGCCCAGGACTTTCCAATCTTTCAGAACAGATTCTGATGGACTCCAGAGACCCCGTCATGCTCTCTGCCCTTTCTCGTTCCACTTCGCATAACTCACCGTGGACAAATCCAGCTATAGGCCGAGGTTCCAGGCACATTGCACTGACTCCAGCCAGCGGTCAGCATTGTCAATCCCATCCACAGACACACTGCTCCACTGTGCCCCTCTGGCCCCGGCCTCCATCCGATTCCCCGGACCCAGACCGCCCTGGCCAAAGGCTGGTTTACTTGCTCCCTCTTCTGCCAGAAATCTGGATCCTGTGCACAATATTCTAGTGTTTGTCACTTTGGTCAGCTTCGTTTCCGAACTTTTCCTTCCTTCCCTGTAAAAATGCCTGGGTCCTACCTGACGTCATTAATATTAGTTTGTGTGGCTCCCGCTGATAATCAGTGAGGGCCTCCGAGTGTGTGTGTCCCCATGAATTGCGCCCTGGGCAGTGTGGAAGTGGGGCTCGTCCTCACAAATGGCCAAACGTTGACTGCCAGCGATGGATTCACACAGTACGGGGCATCATACGGTGGGGTTTGACAGCGGCACATTTGGTTTTGTTTGTAGACCGCTGCCGATGGTAGTTTCTGGCCTCAACGTTAAGTATTTTTCTTTTTGACGTGCCAATGCAGAAAAGTCAGCAAATGAGCGTGTTTGTGAAATTGCATCAGTTAATCTCAGACCAGCTATTTTCTGTGTTTTTAATTCAGCTGTTGACTAGCAGCCAGGGAATGAATGAATGAATTTTATTCTGGAATCAGGGCTGTGATAGTGCGAGGGATTGGCTCTCATCCCTCACCGGCGTTTACCTTTCAGGCACTAAACTGCACATTTCTAATCACAATGCTCCCACGTGCTCACCAACCCCCTCAAACTGGCAGACACCTGTCAAATAAACTTCAAAACACCAAGATTCTTAAAAACTCAAATACTGAATCATTCATTTATGCCAGTGCAACTGCAGTTTAATAAAAACAGCTTCTGCCAGTCTCCGAGAGAGAGACTGTATGTAGTCTGTGTAAATCTCGCTCGCTCTCGTTCTCTCGCTCACTCACGCTCACTCTCCCTCGCATGCTCTGTGTCTCTCTCTCTCTCTCTGTCTCGCTCTGTCTTCTTCTCTCTCGCTTTCCGTCTCCCGCCTTCTCTCTCTGTCTCCCGCCTTCTCTCTCTGTCTCCCGCCTTCTCTCTCTGTCTCCCGCCTTCTCTCTCTGTCTCCCGCCTTCTCTCTCTGTCTCCCACCCTCTCTGTCTCCCGCCCTCTCTGTCTCCCGTCCTCTCTCTCTCGGTCGGTCTCCCGCCCTCTCTCTCTCTCTCTCTCTGTCTCCCGCCCTCTCCCTCTCTGTCTCCCGCCCTCTCTCTCTCTCTTTCTGTCTCCCGCCCTCTCTCTCTCTCTCTCGGTCGGTCTCCCGCCCTCTCTCTCTCGGTATCCCACCCTCTCTCATGCTCTGTCTCCCGCCCCCTCTCTCGGTCTCCCGTGCACGCTCTCTCTCGCTCTCTCCCACCCTCGCTTTATCCCTCTCACACACACTGAAGTTCAATTTTCAGTCCTGGAGGAAGACCTGTTGCACTTTGGGTAGAGAGAGCAACGCGTTCTGTGCAACTTAGGCAGTGCTAAATGGTATGAAGCATGTTGGTACAAAGCGGGTGAGTTGTGCCATGTCACTGGGGAAACCACCAGTACCCACATGCAGGGAACTGTGCCAACCTCAATACTCCGTTACAGCCGAGTGCCCCACCCTGCACCACCATTTTCTATCGTATAATTTGACCCTGAACCTCCCATTGGAACAGGCAGGTATTGGGAGTGTAGGCTTCCAATGAATTGGATTTCCTGCCAGATACCACTCCCGTGAGCTGTGGGCATCATGTACTGGTCGGCCTGTCTCTGTCAGTGGGCACCGTGTGCTCAAGAGGTCCCAGTTTGAGATCCCGACTACGTGATTCCGAGCATCGCGGGTAGAAATGTGCACCTGTTTACACACCACAGGGGTGCCTGGAAGCGCAGGATATGGACCCAGGCAGCCATGGCACCTTCTGGATGGTTGGGCCCACTTCACTGCTTATAACCGTCCCCCCCACACACACACAGCCCCATCATCCGTCTCATTACACACACTGGATATTAATAATCGCTAAGTGTATGATATACTTTTATTTGGATCTACAATGAGCATGTGGACACTTTTCAACTGCCCATTAGTGTTTGGTTTTGCCAAGGGGCCCTATACAGAGAGTGTACCAACGGTTGCTATAAGGCTCTAACTGTGTCACAGGAGGAAACGACCCACCACACCTCCTGATACCGATCCTCACAGTGAGAACGTTGCCTTTCTCACACATCAGCTTGTTTAGTTTTCTTAAATTAAGGTAAAAAAAAAATTTCCTGAAAATTTTGTTTGATATACTCCAGTATGGAATGTTTTAGAATATCTTTCTCCAATGTGGAATGTAGCTTTTTTTCCTTTGTAAAGAATTCACTGTGTGAACATTGTTTTTTGCCTTTGTATAGTACAATAATATTCAGCTTCAGGACTGGGGAGGGGAAACGGGAAAAAAACAAACTGTACATGAGATTGTTCTGCTTGTCAGAAAGCGAATGCAGTTCGTGCAACAAGAGAAGTTCACAAGGACTTCAATAAATTGTTTAAAAAGAAAAAAAAACTTTGAATTGCAACTGGTGTCCTCGGTGCTGTTTATTTACATTTGTTAACCAACTCGGTGACATTTTTCCTCAACTGTCAACTCCTCCGACCCACAGCTTGGGAAAGCCTCAGGCCCTCTCTACTGAGGCCTCCCCTGGCCTGAGGGCTTCCTCTGCTGCAGCCTTCTCCAACCCACAGCTTGGGAAAGCCTTAGGCCCTCTCTACTGAGGCCTTTGCCACTGAAGTGGCCTGAGGGCTATCCCTGATGTGTCCTCCTCCAGCCTATGGCTTGGGAAAGCCTGAGGCCCTCTCTACTGAGGCCTCCCCTGGCCAGAGGCCTTCCCGTGCTGCAGGCTCCTCCGGCCTGTAGCATAGGTAGAGCCTGTGGGTCTCCTGCAGTGGCCTCCTTCAATGCTTTCCCTTCCACGGCCTCCTCCAACATGGGACACAAGAAACTGAACTATTGAACTTGCTCTGGGTGAAGTTGTACGCACCTCATTGGGAACCTGTAGCCGACCAGGACAGTCTGGTCACAATGTCAGTGATGACAGGGAAGACGGTCGGGATAGTATCAGACCTGTATAAAGGCAGGAGACACGCCCCCTCCAGCTTGGGGTATGGGGAAGGCCTGAGGCCTGAGGCCCTCCCCATCGCTGCCTGCTCTGACCGGGGACATGTGGCTAGTTTTAGGGCTGGGAAGCTACTATAGGCCATTCATTCTTTCACCATTCACACCCCTCACTCCACATTAGAAATACACAGTAAATAATCAGGGGAGGAATTGACACACAGGTGGGCGCGGGGGGGGGGGGTGAAGGAAATGACACTCAGTTGTTGGCACAGAATATAACATTGGACTGACACCGAGGGACTAATGGAATGACCCTGACTCAGTAACGCTGAAGGAACAATATGAGGGCTGAGAGATCGAAACTTACAAACTCTGACTGACACCAGAATGAAACTGAAGGGTTGAGACTGCAGGAGAGGCTGATTCACTATCATTGGCGCTAAGCGAATGCTGCTGGGGCCCTGACACTGAGGAACTGCATCTGAGGAGCAGTGATGGTGAGGGTCAGTGAGAGTGAAGATGTCACCCTGAGGCACTTAGGAGCTGATGACAGGGATTGTAACTGGGAAGTGACATGGATAGGGCTACTGAGAGTGACATGGATAGGGGTACTGAGAGTGACACTGGGGAGTGACATGGATAGGGGTACTGAGAGTGACATGGATAGGGGTACTGAGAGTGACACTGGGGAGTGACATGGATAGGGGTATTGAGAGTGACATGGATAGGGGTACTGGGGAGTGACATGGATAGGGGTACTGAGAGTGACATGGATAGGGGTACTGAGAGTGACACTGGGGCGTGACATGGATAGGGGTACTGAGAGTGACACTGGGGAGTGACATGGATAGGGGTACTGAGAGTGACACAGGGGAGTGACATGGATAGGGGTACTGAGAGTGATACTGGGGAGTGACATGGATAGGGGTACTGAGAGTGACACTGGGGAGTGACATGGATAGGGGTACTGAGAGTGACACAGGGGAGTGACATGGATAGGGGTACAGAGTGACACTGGGGAGTGACATGGATGGGGTACTGAGAGAGTGACACTGGGGAGTGACATGGATAGGGGTACTGAGAGTGACACTGGGGAGTGACATGGATAGGGGTACTGAGAGAGTGACATGGATAGGGGTACTGAGAGAGTGACACGGGAGTGACATGGATAGGGGTACTGAGAGTGACACTGGGGAGTGACATGGATAGGGGTACTGAGAGTGACACAGGGGAGTGACATGGATAGGGGTACTGAGAGTGACACTGGGGAGTGACATGGATAGGGGTACTGAGAGAGTGACACTGGGGAGTGACATGGATAGGGGTACTGAGAGTGACATGGATAGGGGTACTGAGAGTGACATGGATAGGGGTACTGAGTGACACTGGGGAGTGACATAGATAGGGGTACAGAGTGACACTGTGGAGTGACATGGATAGGGGTACTGAGAGAGTGACACTGG
This sequence comes from Squalus acanthias, assembly GCA_030390025.1. Lineage (NCBI taxonomy): Eukaryota > Metazoa > Chordata > Chondrichthyes > Squaliformes > Squalidae > Squalus > Squalus acanthias. The sequence continues at coordinate 1,029,946 of JASTWF010000104.1, read as the reverse complement.
GGAGTGACATAGATAGGGGTACAGAGTGACACTGGGGAGTGACATGGATAGGGGTACTGAGAGTGACACTGGGGAGTGACATGGATAGGGGTACTGAGAGTGTGACACTGGGGAGTGACATGGATAGGGGTACAGAGTGACACTGGGGAGTGACATGGATAGGGGTACTGAGAGTGACACTGGGGAGTGACATGGATAGGGGTACTGAGAGTGACACTGGGGAGTGACATGGACATGGGCAACACGGTGGCATAGTGGTTAGCACTGTTGCCTCACAGCGCGAGGGACCCGGGTTCGAATCGGGCCACGGGTGACTGTCTGTGTGGAGTTTGCACATTCTCCCCGTGTCTGCGTGGGTTTCCTCCGGGTGCTCCGGTTTCCTCCCACAGTCCAAAGATGTGCGGGTTAGGTTGATTTGGCTATGATAAATTGACCCTTAGTGTTAGGGCGGATTAAATACGTGGGGTTACGGGGATAGGGTGGGATATGTGTCGGTGCAGGCTCGATTACCGAAATGGCCTCTATCTGCACTGTGGGGATTCTGTGATTCTGGATAGGGGTACTGAGAGTGACACTGGGGAGTGACATGGATAGGGGTACTGAGAGTGACACTGGGGAGTGACATGGATAGGGGTACTGAGAGAGTGACACAGGGGAGTGACATGGATAGGGGTACTGAGAGAGTGACACAGGGGAGTGACATGGATAGGGGTACTGAGGGAGTGACACAGGGGAGTGACATGGATAGGGGTACTGAGAGTGACTGGGGAGTGACATGGATAGGGGTACTGAGAGTGACACTGGGGAGTGACATGGATAGGGGTACTGAGGGAGTCACTCTAGGACTTATATGGATAGGGATACTGAGGGTTTGACACTGGGAGTGACACGGATTGGGATACTGAGGGACTAAACACTAAGGGAATGACACTAGGGCAGAGTCTAAACCTCGGGAGTAGCAATCTCCTGTAGTCAGAACTAGAAACCAGTTCCAGGACAAGGACTGCCATGTCGAGGTGACCACTGCCTTGGCTTTTCATGCCACTGGGTCCTTCGAAGCAATGGCTGGAGATGATCTTATTAAATCTCCCAACCTGCAGTGCACAGTTGCAAATGCAGGTCCCACATACCTTGTTTCCCCAGGCCACTGATTTGATACATTTCCCCATGGAAAACAGCCAGCAACACAAAGGGGGCCCTGAACCTTTCCCATCGGACTAAATCCCTCCAAGTGCAGGGCACTAATGATGACGCGCATGGGCCTGTGCCCCTTGCAACCTCCTGAATGAAAATAATGGGGTTCCACTCCATGAAGATGCAGCCGGTCTTTGAGCACAGGTACAGAATAAGCCACTTTAATACTCGCTCCCTGATAGCTGCCATGGATCCTTCACGGCAATCGATAGTGCCATTGCTTCAAGGGTCAGGGTTGATGGCCGCTCGGGGACCAAGGTTCTCCACTGGAGCCTCAGCTCGTGACTCCTGTGAGAGAGTCTCTAACAAGACCTGAAAGGTCCAATAAGGCGCATGCAGCTACCCAGGTCTCGGTGGAACAGACCGAAAGGGGTTGCTGAAGCAAAGGTTCCAATGCATTGCCTCATCGGGGAGTCCAGCAATGCAGCCCGCCCAGGCTATCCCAGATTATTGCAGACTGCTGCACTCTGCAGCTTTGCCCTGCAAAGGAGCGTTGGCAAGACCAGCTGGAAGAAAAGAGACAATCTCAACTAGCGGCAGGAGGTGAACCCGGCCAGGAGCCAGACCAGATAGCTTTGCAACCAACCATTAGCACAGCAAGACTTGCTTTCCCACCTATCTTTGTATCATCGGCAAATTTGGCTGCATTACACTCGGTCCCTTCATTCAGGTCATTAATATAGATTGTAAATAGTTGAGGCCCCAGCACTGATCCCTGTGGCACCCCACTAGTCACTATTTTCCAACCGGAAAATGACCCATTTATCCTGACTCTCTGTTTTCTGTTAGTTAGCCAATCCTCTATCCATGCTGATATATTATCCCCCAACCCCGTGAGCTCTTATCTTGTGCAGTAACCTTTTATGTGGCACCTTATTGAATGCCTCCTGGAAATCCAAATACACCACATCCACTGGTTCCCCTTTATCCACCCTGCTCGTTACATCCTCAAAGAACTCCAGCAAATTTGTCAAACATGATTTCCCTTTCATAAAACCATGCTGACTCTGCTTGACTGTATTATGATTTTCTAAATGTCCTGCTACTGCTTCCTTAATAATGGACTCCAGCATTTTCCCAATGACAGATGTTAGGCTAACTGATCTATAGTTTCCTGCTTTCTGTCTCCCTTCTTAAATAGGGGCGTTACATTTGCAGTTTTCCAATCCGCTGGGACCTCTCCAGAATCCAGGGAATTTTGGTAGATTGCAACCAATGCATCCACTATCTCTGCAGCCACTTCTTTTAAGACCCTAGGATGCAGGCCATCAGGTCCAGGGGACTTGTCCACCTTTAGTCCCATTATTTTACCGAGTACTTTTTCTTTAGTGATAGTGATTGTTTTAAGTTCCTCCCTCCCTATAGCCCCTTGATTATGTATTATTGGGATGGTTTTAGTGTCTTCTACCATGAAGACTGATACAAAATATTTGTTCAAAGTCTCTGCCATTTCCCTGTTCCCCATTATTAATTCCCCAGTCTCATCTTCTAAAGGACCAACGTTTACTTTAGTTACTCTCTTCCTTTTTATATACCTGTAGAAGCTCTTACTATCTGTTTTTAAAATTTCTTGCTAGTTTACTCTCATAATCCATCTTCTCTCTCTCTATTATTTTTTTAGTCGTCCTTTGCTGGTTTTTAAAAATTTACCAATCCTCTGGCCTCCCACTAATCTTGCCAACAGCTTCCACTTATCCCAGTACTGGTGCCAGTGCCCCATGAATCGAAACCCATTTCTCCCACACCAGTCTTTGAGCCACGCGTTCATCTCTCTGATCTTATTTACCCTATGCAAATCTGCTCATGGCTCAGGTAGTAATCCAGAGATTATTACCTTTGTGGTTCTGCTTTTTAATTTAGCCCCTAGCTGCTCATACTCCCTCAGCAGAACCACTTTCTGTGTTCTACCTATGTCATTGGTACCTACGTGGACCACGACAACTGGATCTTTCCCCTCCCACTCCAAGTTCCTCTCCAGCCCAGAGGAGATGTCCTTAACCCTGGCACCGGGCAGGCAACACAGCCTTCGAGACTCACGCTCTCAGCTGCAGAGAACAGTATCTATCCCCCTATCCTTTGCACTGGCTGACTACTCACCCTTAACTTCAATGTCCTCCTGAATTCCCCTTGCTCCCTCTCCTCTGATTTTTCTTCCATTAATGCCTCCCTTAACCTCAACCCTCTTATCAACTCCTCCACCTGCAGTCACCCCTCTACCTCGCCATCTCACATAGCCTCACCACCTCTGAGGTCTCGATCATAGATATGGCCATCTCCAACCATTTCCTCATCTCACTTACCATCCATATCTCCCTACCTATAACACGACTACCTTCATTCTTTGCACCTGTCTTCTCTGTTCCCTCACCAATTCACCCTCTAACTCTGCCTCCTGCAGCCCTCCAACCACAATGACACTTCTGCTGCTGATGACCTGTTGAATCGCTCCTTCATAGAATAGATTCATGGAATGATGCAGCACAGAAGGCTATTCAGCCCATCGAGCCTGTGCCGACTCTTTGAAAGAGCCGTCCAATTAGTCCCACTCCCCTGCTCTTTCACTGTGGCCCTGCAAATTTCTCCCATTCAAGTATTTTTCCAATTCCCCTTTGCCAGTTACTGTTGAATCTGCTTCCACCAGCCTTTCAGGCAGTGCATTCCAGATCACATCAACTCGCTGCGTAAAATGAACAATCAAACAACCATTTTCCAGTGTTCACTAGACCAGGGATGGCCGTCCAGAGCTTTGAAATGAAGGCTGTGTCCGACATATGGGCCTCTTTCTACATTAGAGCTCAGCACCTGGGAGAGTGATGCCATGGGTGGGTCTGCAGGCCAACAGAGGTCAGGTCATTTATGCTGGGGAGTGGTACCGACCGTGCAATAGCCTCGGACCAGCTGTCTGTGGCTGTCAGTTACGGTAAAAGTGCGGTAAAGTATCCCACTAGCTAACCGGTGTGGATAGTCTCGCTGTAACCTACGCTGACCGGAGTCGTGACAACAAGGTTCCAGTCACTTTTAAATTGAAGGTTAGCCATTTGCAAAAATACCAATAACCCCAGTGACCGACAACAAGAGCGATCAAACAGAAAATGCCAAGCAATGAAAGCTCAGTACCAGCAGTACAACTAGTAATTCAGTGACATCAGGGTAGAGTCAGGTACGCCAATCTATGCCTCATTGGACGCAATTTGCTTCTCACTATTGTCTTGAAAACTCTTATTTTCACTCCCTCTTGTTCTTCCTTCCACTCCTCATTTCTCAGCAACAATTTTGCATTTATGCGGTGCCTGTAACATGGGGGAATGTCCCTTGGTGCTTCACAGAGGCATTAGGAGCTAAAGAAGGAGCTATCAGGACGGGTGACTAAAAGCTTGGTCAAAGAGGTAGGTCTTAAGGAGAGTCAAAGGAGGAGAGAGAGGGTTAGAGAGGCGGAGAGGTTTAGGGAGGGAATTCCAGAGCCTTGGCAGCTGAAGGCACGGCCGCCAATGGTGGGGTGACGGGAGCGGGGGAGGCACAAAAGGCTGGAGTCAGAGGAATGCAGAGTTCAGGAGGGGAGCAACTGTAGGGCTGAAGGAGATTACAGAGAGAGGGAGGACTGAGGCCACAGTGGAATTAGAATGTAAGGATGAGAATTTTAAATTTGAGATCTTGAGGGACGGTGATGGGCGAGTGAAACTTAGTGCAGGATAGGATCAGCTGAAGCTTACGGAGGATGGGAGGCTGGCAAGAGAGCGTTGGAATAGTCAAGATGGAGATAACAAAAGCATGGGTGAGGGTTTCAGCAGCAGATGGGCTGAGGCAGGGCGGAGACAGGCGATGTTACGGAGGTGGAAGTAGGCGGTCTTTGTGGGGTCGGAAGCTTTACTCTGGGTCAAACAATACACCTAGGTTGCGATCAGTGTGATTCAGTCCGAGACAGAATCGAGGGAGGAGGATGTAGTCGGTGGTGAGGGTACAGAGTTGTGGAGGGGACTGAGGAAATTTTGGCTCATCTAGATGTCAGACATAAAAACAGGAAATGCTGGAAGCACTCAGCAGGCCAGGCAGCATCTGTGGAGAGAGAAACACAGTTAACGTTTCAGGTCGATGACCTTTCAGCAGAACTGGAAAAAGTTAGAGATGTGATGACAAAAGGGATGATGGTGGTAATGGGACAAGAAAAGAAAAAAGCTGGAAATGGATAAAAGCAGAATCAATACCAGCAACTCCTGTCCGAAAAAATGGGAGCAGTGGTTATAAACGGGTCATTTTCAGGTCGTCAGGCTGTAACTAGTAGGGTGCCGCAAGGTCAGTGCTTGGGCCTCAGCTATTTACAATCTATATGTTAAATGGTGAGAGATTGGGAAATGTTGGTGTTCAGAGGGATCTGGGTGTCCTTGTACACAAATCACTGAAAGTTAATATGCAGGTACAGCAAGCAATTGGGAAAGCAAATGGTATGTTAGCCTTTATTACAAAAGGATTGGAGTATAAGAGTAAAGACATCTTACTGCAATTATACAGGGCCTTGTGAGACCACAGCTGGAGTATTGTGTACAGTTTTGGTCTCCTTACCGAAGGAAGGATGTACTTGCCTTCGTGGGAGTGCAATGAAGGTTCACCAGACTGATTCCTGGGATGGGGGGATTGTCCTATGAGGAGAGATTGAGGAGACTAGGCCTATATTCCCGAGAATTTAGAAGAATGAGAGGTGATCTTGTTGAAAAATATAAAATTCTTACAGGGCTTGACAGGGTAGAGGGTCACAGTCTCAGAATAAGGAGTCGGCCATTTAGGACTGAGATGAGGAGAAATTTCTTCACTCAAAGAGTTGGGAATCTTTGGAATTCTCTACCCCAGAGGGCTGTGGATGCTCAGTTGTTCAGTGTATTCAAGACAGCGATCAATAAATTTTTAGATCTTAAGGGAATTAAGGGGTATTTGGATAGTGCAGGGAGGTGGAGTTGGGGTAAAGATCAGCCATGATCTTACTGAATGGTGGAGCAGGCTAGAAGGGCCGAATGGCCGACTCCTGCTCCTATTATGTTCTTATGATCTGAAATTGTTGAACTCAATGTTGAGTCCGGAAGGCTGTAAAGCGCCTAATCAAAAGATGAGGTACTGTTCCTCGAGCTTCCTATAAAGCTCAATGGTCAATATCATGGGCTGGCCATCGGTCGAGAGAATGAAGGGGACAATGCATTATGGTCACACCACAGAGGATGTCACTCGTGACTTTGGTCAGGGTTGTTTCCGTGCTGTGGCAGGGGCGGACACCTGATTGGAGAGATTCAAACATGGAGTTGCAGGAAAGGTGGGTTTGGGTTTGGGAGATGACAACACGTTCAAGGACGATGGAGAGGAGAGTGAGGTTGGAGATGGGCGGTAGTTTACAATGATAGAGGGGCTGATGGTGTGTTTGTTGCACATCTCAGAGATAGAGGTTTTAAAGCTAAGAAATTTCCCAGAAAGAGAAACTGTTTCCACTGGCAGGAGGGTTGGTACCCAGAGGACACAGATTTAAGATAATTGGCAAAAGAACCAGATGGGAGATGAGGAGAAATGTTTTTTATGTAGCGAATTATGATCTGGAACGCACTGCCTGAAAGGATGGTGGAAGCAGATTCAATAGTAATTTTCAAAAGGGAATTGGATAAATACTTGAAGGGGAAAGATTTGCAAGGCTATGGGGAAAGAGCCGGGGAGTGGGACTAATTGGAGAGCTCGTTCAAAGAGCCGGCACAGGCACGATGGGCCGAATGGCCTCCGTTGGTGCTGTATGGTTCTGTGATTCTAAAGGAGACTCGGAAGACACTGGCTATTATGAAGGAATTATTTGTCCCTGGTAAAATTCTGTAGCGCTGGAAACAAGCAAATATTGTACGTATATTTAAAATGGTCATTAAATCTGACCAGGTAACTATAGGGCAGTTAGTCCAACAGTAAAAAGTAGATTAATCAGTAACTAGTCTTGCCTGCCCCTCGTCAATGGAACTCTGCTTTTAAACACTTTGGTAAATCAAATGTGATTTCTTCTCAACTTATTGGCTCTATGCTGGAGTCGATACCTGATCTTGTGAACATTTCTCCATCACTCCTTGTTCATGTCCCCTTTCTTCCTCGATTTTAAAATTCTCATCCTTGTGTTCAAATCTCTCCATGTCCTCGCCCCTCACTATCTCTGTAACCTCCTCCAGCCCGACAACCCTCAGATCTCTGCGCTCCTCCAATTCTGGCCTCTTGCGCATCCCCAATTTCCATCACTCCACCATTGGCAGCCGTGCCTTCAGCTGTCTGGGCCCTAAGCTCTGGAATTTCCTCCCTAAACCTCTTCGCCTCTCGACCAATCTCTCTTCCTTTAAGACGCTCCTTAAAACCGTCTTCGACCAAAATTTTGGTCACCTGTCTACTATCTCCTTATGTGGCTCGGTGTCAAATTTTGTTTGATAACGCTCCTGTGAAGTGCCTTGGGACGTCTTACTATGTTAAAGGTGCTATATTGTTGTTTACAGACAACTCCACTCAGCATTCATTGAATTCCTTCAGATCAGACATTCCTCTCTACGTGCAATGGTTGAATCACCCCATGCTCTTCAGTGAGGCAATGGATATCTGGTTTCTTTCAATTCTTCAAAGACACAGTTTGTCATCTCTCTCATGTATCTAACTAGCAGCAAACAGCTCTGAGACCTGCTCTGGCCTTAGCCCTGCTTCCTCTATCAACATTCTTGGCCTCACCATCTCCTCTGATCTCAAATGGGACTCCCCCATCTCCTCCATTGCCAAAGCTGCTTTACAACAATTTTGGTTTCCTCTTTTGTGCCAGGCACTACTTTTCCCCTCAATGGCTCTGAACCCTCTGTAAAGCCCAAGGCCATTCACTGGCATGGACCTGTTGGGCCAAATGGCCTGTTTCTGTGTTATAAATACTTTGTAACTCTTGAACCCTATTCACAATTCTGGAAAGGCTCACCCAGCACCTCTCGCATTCCTGGATACAAGACAAAGTGCATCTTCTGACAGATGATCACTCTCTTTTCATTGCCACCTTTCATGACCCCCTATTTTATTGATAGGACTATGGTCGGTGCTTCCTTCTCATTTTTCTAAGCCTCCAAATACCTCATCCGACACACTCTTCCTCCTCTCTCCATCCTCACTACAATAAAGAACGGGCCGGAATTTGCTGAAAAAATGACGGTGTGTGAATGACGCTCGCCGTTATTAGCGTGTAAATCGGCCAGCAGCTGGTGGCGAGGAAGAGACACCCTGTGAATTGTGAATCGCCACAAGATGCTGGACGATTTGCGCCGCTCCGCCGTTAGCTTCAAAAAAATGGCATCTCGCCCTCAACCTCCCCGTGCATTTCATGAAGTTGCTGCATTTGCGCATTAATTGCCCATTAACCTCACTGCAGAAAGTTAAGTCTAGTAATTATCAACGTAACTACTCTTTTAACGACATGATAATTGTTAATCAACCTTTCTGGCTCAGAAAGTGAACAATTAGAAGTGTGGAGTCTCATTCCTTCAGGTTGTGAATTGTTGGAGATTTTAAAAATGTCAAATTTTAAAAATTAACAAAAAATTCTTACTTTTCCTTTCTGTATTTTTTCCTCTCTCTCTTAATCCAATCTTTCTTTTCCTCTCTTTATTTCTCTTTCTGTACCTGATTTGATATTGAATTCACCCACTCTAATTCACCCTCCTTCTCAGGCCTTCTGCTGTTTATTTCCCAATCCTTAAATCCCATTGGGTAAGGAGATAGCCTGTTGGTTGCCCTGTTCACTCAGGTCCCAGATGCCCTGTTTCCCTCGCTGCACCGTTATCAGCTCGCACTTTCACCAACTTTATGGGCAAAACATTTTTGAGCTGAAGGGAGCAGGGGCAAGTCTAACTAACGGCAGACGTTGTGCTTCAGCAAATTCCAGCCCATCTTGAAGAACTTACATTTATATAGCGCCTTTCACGACCTCAGGACATCCCATAGCGGTTTACAGTCAATGAAGTACTTTTGAAGTGTAGTCACTGTTGTAATGTAGGAAACGCAGCAGCTAATTTGCACACAGCAAGATCCCACAAACAGCAATGAAGCACTGGTTATGCCACAACTGGAGTATTGCATCCAGTTCTGGTCACCACACTTTAGGAAGGATGTGAAGGCCCTTGAGAGGGTGCAGAGGAGATTTACCAGAATGGTTCCGGGGATGGGGGATCTTAGCTACAAGGACAGGATGGAGAAGCTGGATTTGTTTCCATTAGAGCAAAGGAGGTTGCGGGGTGATTTGATAGAGGTGTACAAGATTATGACAGGTTTGGATAGGCTAGACGGGGAAAGGCTGTTCCCACTAGTTGATGGTACAAGGACTAGGGGACACAGATTTAAGGTTTTGGGCAAGAGATACAGGGGGGATGTGAGGAAAAACGTTTTTACGCAGCGAGTGATGAGGACCTGGAACTCGCTGTCGACGGAAGTGGTGGAAGCGGAGACACTCAGGGCTCGATTTTCACCGGCCCGTGGAGGCGGGATTGGGGGCGTGTGGGGAGTTAAAATAGCAAAAAATGGCGGGCAAGCCCGATCCCGCCTCCATCCCGCCTCCGCCGAATTTTCCCAGTTGTGAGTTTTCAGATCCCGTTCCCGTCCCGCCTCCAAGAGGCGGGATAGGCCCTTAAGGCCATTGACAAGCTCTTAATTGGCTCTAGAATGCCATTTTGAGAGGCCATTCTGATTTTTACCGGTTTCCCACATGATGCACGCCTCCTCTGAAACACGACGGTGAAACCTGACGGTTACACATTTGGCTTGCTGGCTTTCAGCTGCAGCTCCACCATTAAAGAGTAGTTTGGAGCAATCATCATTTGCAGGTGGCAGAACTTAGTTGTTTCAGGTCTGGGGAAACTTTAACAGGCCTACTCATTGTTGTGGAAGTTTGGAGCCTGAGACCCATCTCCAGTGTGAGCTCCTGGGAAACCCCTCTCCCCACCCTGACTCAGCAATTCCGCAACTGAGGCATTTACCTGAAGAATGGGAACCATTCGGTTCCTTTCCCCCTGGACATCAGATGAGGACGAACACCAGCCGCGGCAGCAGGAGAACCCTGAGCAACAGCAGAACCAACTGCAGGAGCAACAGCAGCAGCTCCAACATGCTGCTCAGCCACCTGAAGCTGCTCAGGGTAGAGGGCGCCAGCGCATGGACGAACGTCGGCGCAGGAGATACGCCCAAAACAGGGTCTACAGACAGAGGATCAGCCACCTCAACATGACTGAGCAGCAGTGCCAAAGGAGGCTCCGACTTTCGCGAGAGGTCGTGGGTGACATCTGCGCACTGGTGCAGCAAGACCTGGAGCCCAGAGGAGCAGGTGGACACCCCTTACCAGTGGCCCTCAAAGTCACATCCACACTCAACTTTTTTGCCTCAGGCTCATTCCAGGGATCAGCAGCAGACATCAGCGGCATCTCCCAGCCGGCCGCACACACTTGCATCACGCAGGTAACCGATGTCCTCTTTGCCATCGCGCACAATCACATCCATTTCTCCAAGGATCAAGCAAATGTCACGGCGCGTGCGGTTGGATTTGCTAATCTGGCAGGCTTTCCAAGGGTGCAGGGCGTTGTTGACTGCACGCATGTGGCCCTTAAGGCACCCCATCACAATCCAGGTATTTTTGTCAACCGCAAGGGCTTCCACTCCCTCAACGTTCAGCTGGTGTGTGACCACAAGAAGGAAATTTTGCATGTTTGCGCCAAGTACCCTGGCAGTTGCCATGACTCCTTCATCCTGCGCCAGTCTAGTGTGCCTCCGCTCTTCAGTCCGCCAGACCAACTTAACGGATGGCTACTTGGAGACAAGGGCTATCCCCTGAAGAAGTGACTAATGATGCCGTTGAGGAGCCCATCCAACGAGGCTGAGGAGTGCTACAACTCAAGCCACATTTCCACCAGAGCCATCATCGAGCAAACCATCGGCTTGCTGAAGATGCGCTTCAGATGCCTTGATAGATCAGGTGGAGCCCTACAGTACGCGGCAGCCAGGGTCTCCAGAATCGTCGTGGTTTGCTGTGCGCTTCACAACATGGCACAGCGTCGTGCCTTACAGATTGCTGAGGTCCAAGAGGCTCCTCACATTTCCTCCTCAGATGAGGAGGAGGAGGAGGAGGAGGAGTGAGAAAACAAACATCTGGCAGAGGCGCATCAACCAGCGGCGGCAATACGCGAGACCATTGCTGGCCGGGATGCAAGGAACGCACTCATCTTGGCCAGATTTGCCGAGCCTAGCCAAGCAACCACTTGTGCCTCACAGCTTCTTGCCACAGCATCGTTAATGGCCAGGACCCATCGTCTTCCTAGCACTCTGACCATCATTCTGACAACTGCTACTCCTCCTAAGCCCGCAATGTAGAAGTCCCAATAGCGATTTGACACAGGCCATAACTGCAGCAGTAGCCATCAGATTTTTTATTTACAAGAAGCTACTGATGGCTTATCAGAATTAAACATAACATTTCACCCAAGTGACAAACCTTGTGACTATTTGTGCAGTTTCTTTCTCTTACGCATGCTTCTACGTGGTGGTTCCCCCTTGGCATCAGCAGATGTGGAAGCCCCTTGCTCACTCTGTTGCTGCTTCTGTCTCGACACCTTGGGCGGGCGTCCTCTGGGGTTGCGAGCCTGTGAGGGCTCGGCAACAGTCTGCTGCTCCTGCGGCTGTGCAGGGGTTGAGACGCCGATCTCAGATGGGTGGGGACTCTGGTGGCGCTCTGACCGAGGACTTTGCAGTGTCATGGTCGTGTGAGCGCTTGGAGAGGAGCCCCCACTTCCTTGTTCTCTGCCACCAACATCCCTCTCATGGGTCTGCCCTACCTCAGAGCTAGCAAGTGGCTTGACAGCACCTTGCTGCATTTCAGGGGGGACATGAGGACCCGTTTCTGTACTTGAAGTCCTACTGCCGAGGACTTGCGTGAAGGTCTGGCTTGATTGCTCAATAGCTGAACATCGCTCCTCAAGAGATGCCAGTCTATTCTGAACAAATACCATGTTTTCCATACCCTGGCGAGTAAGCTCCTCCATGGCCGTTACCATCCTCTCCTGTACCGCTGCCATCCTCTCCTCTACGGTAGCCAGCCTTACCATGGAGGTAGACATCCTTTCCACGGAGGTTGCCATCCTTTCCGTGGTGATGCGTTCATGCGCCAACGCCTCCACAAAGGCTCTGCTCATGTTTGCGATGGACTCCTCCATTCGCTCCACACTCGCAGCGACCCTGGAGACAAAACCTGCCAGGGACTCCTGCACCTCTTCCTGGAGTTCCAACACCGCTGTTCTTCTGGATGGACCCAGAGGCAGAGGGTTGACATGCAGCTGAGCCGAGCTGGGAGAGTCCTGCGCCCTCCGACGAGGACTCTCCACTGCTGTCCCTGTCTCCACCATCTGCTGAGGCTCACTTGTGAGCTGTGATACACCAGGTGACAACACTACTCAATGTCGCGAAGGACCCACCGAGGTGTGAGTGTCTGCGCTGGAGCTGGGTTGGCTGAATTCTGCTGACGCTGCGCCCTCAGAGCTTCCTCTGAGGAGTCTTGAGCCTCAGGCTGTTCCTCCTGGATAGTGGGGACGGGTGCTTGCGATGGTCCTGTGGGGGAGTAAAGGAAAAAGTCAGATGTGAGGCCAAGGTGACATGCACAATGCATATTGCAGATGATCATAAGTCCAACTGTTAGAGCTTCAGAATCATTATCAGCGACTTATGCAATGTCAATGAGAGAGATGAACAACTATTCTGTCACCGGCTTGCTCTGCTGCGCCCGTCTGTCCGTCCCCCACTTGCGCATCGTCCTCGACTCCCACGATCTCCAGGACCGCCTCCTCCCAAGGGGTGAGCTGGGCTACTGAGGGTGGCCCTCCTCCTGTCCTCGCTCCTTCCCTCTTATTGTGAGCTCTCTTTTCCTGCAATGAGAGAGACAAGTGGAGTTTGAGTGAGAATGAATGATTGAGTTTATAGAATCCATCTCATAGATGCTTAGAAGGAGACAAAGATGGAGTGAGGTGGCAGGACCAAGGGCCCTCCCTGTGTGTTGTAAGTTGTTTTCATAGCATGACAGTGATAGGGAGTGTGAGGGCTGCATAGTCGAATAGTTAGGTGAATGTGACCAAACAGAGAGAGGGAATGGGTAAGGGTGCAGGGATGTCAGTGTCAAGTGGGATGTGGAGGAAGAGGTTGCTAAAGCTGAGTGCTGGTGAGGAGAGGCAAAGGGCATCAGATTGAGGGTGATGGGAAAGTCATACTCACTTTTCCAGTGCGCAGAAGGTCATGAAATCTTTTGCGGCATTGAAGCCAGGTTCTGCGGATCAAAGACAGAGAATTCACCTCCTGGGCCCCCTGGAGCCACACAGCCTTCGTTTGCTGAGGAGGCTTCTTCCTCCCTGAAGAAGGGAAGAGCACCTCCTTATGAGCTCTTGCTCCATCTACCAGGGCTTACAGGGCGACATCCTCGAATCTTGGAGCAGACTTAGGTTTGCTGGTGCACATGATGCCTCCAGGTCACTGTAGGAACAAAGGCCAGGAGGTTGGCAGTCTGCAAAGGAAGCAAGGCCTCTTGCAAACCTTAAAAGCAGCAGCAATGATGACATCATCGGAGGCGACTTTCAGACTGGAAAAGCTAATTGGGCCAGGGGTTCCCACACACAGGAACTCAATTGCCCAATCAGGGGAAAATCGCGTTTGTAACGCACATCGCATGAGAGTCGGGTGGATATCACGGAAATCGGATGACACGATCCCAGCCCGCCCCCATGGGAAAATCGAGCCCTCAATGTTTTCAAGGGGAGACTGGATAGGCACTTGAGGGAAATAAACTTGCAGGGCTACGGTGATAGAGCGGGGGATTGGGATTGACTGGATTGCTCTACAGAGAGCTGGCTCGGACTCGATGGGCCGAATGGCCTCCTTCTGTGCCGTTATGACTCTACATAAGTGACTAGATAATCTATTCTGATGATGTTGGTTGAGGGATAAATATTGGCCAGGGCACTGGGGAGAACTCCTCTGCACTTCTTCCAACATTGCCATGGAATCTGTTACATTCACCTGAGAGGGCAGACGGGGCCTCGGTTTAACGTCTCATCCAAAAGACGGCACCTCTGACAGTGCAGCTCTCCCTCAGTACTGCACTGGGAGTGTCAGACTGGATTATGTGCTCAGGTCTCTGGAGTGGGACTCGAACCCATAGCCTTCTGACTCCGAGGTGAGAGTGCTGCCCACTGAACAACAAACCAAGACTCGTCACGCTGTCGCCGACTCTTAGCTCACTCTTTCGCAGGGTTTCGAAAGCCTCCCCCCTCATAGCTTCTCTATTATTTGGAGTGTCAAAAGGACAGGAGAGGAAAGTTCAAAGAAGCAAGTCCCAAGGGTTAAGCACAGGTTGAGACTTGTTTGTTGTGGAGCTTCAGTGAGGCTGTCATTGGCTATTCCTGTTTGCACAGATTCTGTAATCTTGACAGAACCGCACGGCAGCCTCACAGCCACTGACCTGTGTGCTTGTGCGCTGTTTTCTGGGGGTTTTTTGATTTCAGGAGCTATTCACCATTCCATTTGAAACATTACCAGAGGAGTGAGATTGGACAGAGCTTTCACAGGTACGTGGCTGAACTTCTATTCCAAGTTTAACACTAATAATGCTGAGGGAGAGAGGTAGAAGGATGAGGAAAACCGAAAGGATCTGGAGAACGATTTTCCAACATTCCAGCAGGCCTGCGGCGATAGTTGTGGGGCCCGGGTTCAATCCCCGGTTGTTGCTGAGTTAGCTGGTCCCTGCTGGGGATGGAGGAATATTCGAATGGGCCTCAGTCCCGTCCTGGCGCCCCCAGCCCCCCCAACAATCTACAGCTAGGGAATAAAATCCAGCATGGATCCAGGTTCCAGTGACCCCTGCTGGAAAGGACCCGCGTGTGGACACCTGGTGAGGGCAGGAGTGGACTGGGTGAGGGGGGGAACAGGTGAGGGGGGGATCGGGGAGGAAGGGATCGGGTAAGGAAGGGATCGGGTAAGGAAGGGATCGGGTAAGGAAGGGATCGGAGAGGAAGGGATCGGGTGAGGAAGGGATCGGGGAGGAAGGGATCGGGTGAGGAAGGGATCGGGGAGGAAGGGATCGGGGAGGAAAGGATCGGGGAGGAAGGGATCGGGGAGGAAGGGATCGGGGAGGAAAGGATCGGGTGAGGAAGGGATCGGGTGAGGAAGGGATCGGGGAGGAAGGGATCGGGGAGGAAGGGATCGGGTGAGGAAGGGATCAGGGGAGGAAGGGATCAGGTGAGGAAGGGATCAGGGGAGGAAGGGATGGGGTGAGGAAGGGATGGGGAGGAAAGGATGGGGTGAGGAAGGGATGGGGAGGAAGGGATCAGGGGAGGAAGGGATGGGGTGAGGAAGGGATCGGGGAGGAAGGGATCGGGGAGGAAAGGATCGGGGAGGAAGGGATCGGGTGAGGAAGGGATCAGGGGAGGAAGGGATCGGGTGAGGAAGGGATCAGGGGAGGAAGGGATGGGGTGAGGAAGGGATGGGGGAGGAAGGGATCGGGGAGGAAGGGATCAGGGGAGGAAGGGATCGGGTGAGGAAGGGATCAGGGGAGGAAGGGATGGGGTGAGGAAGGGATGGGGAGGAAGGGATCGGGGAGGAAGGGATCAGGGGAGGAAGGGATCAGGGGAGGAAGGGATGGGGTGAGGAAGGGATGGGGAGGAAGGGATCAGGTGAGGAAGGGATGGGGTGAGGAAGGGATGGGGAGGAAGGGATCGGGTGAGGAAGGGATCAGGGGAGGAAGGGATGGGGTGAGGAAGGGATCGGGGAGGAAGGGATCGGGGAGGAAAGGATCGGGGAGGAAGGGATCGGGTGAGGAAGGGATCAGGGGAGGAAGGGATCGGGTGAGGAAGGGATCGGGGAGGAAGGGATGGGGTGAGGAAGGGATGGGGGAGGAAGGGATCGGGGAGGAAGGGATCAGGGGAGGAAGGGATCAGGTGAGGAAGGGATCGGGTGAGGAAGGGATGGGGGAGGAAGGGATTGGTTCAGGACAAGATCAGGAAAACACAGGATTGGCTTCAGCTGTGATTCCCTCTCCAGTTGATCCTCCTTGCTATCGAGCCTCACATGTGAAGAACGACCCTTTGCCCGAGTGCTTCTCGTGTCTGTGGAACCGTGTCCAAAGGAGAAAGAGGGAAACAATGAGCAGAATATTTGTGGACTTGTTGATCTCATTCTTGGCCTGCTACTGCCTGGTGAATCCTTTATGGACCTTGGGAGCTGAACCCTTTACTAAAAAGGGTCTGACGCAGATAACGGCAGTGGCTCTGAAGAGGTTTGATGGGTACGCACTTCCGGTGCCTGGCCACATTGCCTTGGACCCCTCACCTGACCTATCGATATTTTGTTTTCAAGTTCACATTCAGGTCAGTAAGCTCATTATGGGCTGCCTATAAACTACTCCAGAAGACTCAGGCTAGATCCTAATGAGCAAGTGCCAACTCCAGCACGGCCTGGATCCTGGGGGGGTTCACCAGTGACAACCAATTTACCGGGGGTGGGATGCAGTTGCTTGCCGAGCGACTATGGTTGCTCCATGATTCGTGGAGGGTACTTGGTCCGTGCGGGTGAGATGTGCTGTTGCCCTGTTGCCCCCTATCCCTATCCCCGGTATCTCCTCCCTCTGGCTGCAATTATTCGGCACAGGGACGCGCCAGTGCTTATACTGCCCTCTTGTGGGGCCTCACTCACTGCAGGTGGAGTCACTGACTGCGATTTGTATCCGGAGTCAATGTGGGATGGGGCCATTTGTGGCCGTGGGTGGCAGCATGAGGCCTAGCGTGTGGATCGATGACCAAGGAAGAAGGTTTAAGGGATTTTTGCCTTTGAATTGATGGAAGACCCAGACCGTGAAGACCCGTTTACTGGTGCCAGACCCTGTCAGGAACCTTGGAGAAGTCCAAGGCAATTATATCACCAATGGTCCCAGATCTAATTGCCTGATTGATTTGTAGTTTGGCTGTTTATAGCTTATTCAAGGGGAATTTCATGTATTCCTACATTACAACAGTGACTGCGCTTCAAAAGTACTTAATTGGCTGTAAAGCGCTTTGGGACGTCCTGAGATCATGAAAGGTGCTATATACACCTGGGAGAACTCCCCTGCTCCTCTTCCAACAGAGCCCCGGGATCTTTTCCAACCCTCTGAGAGAACAGACGGGGCCTCGGTTTAACGTCTCATCTGAAAGACGGCACCTCCGACAGTGCAGCACTCCCTCAGCACTGCACTGGAGTGTCAGCCTAGATTTTTATGCTCAAGCCTCTGGAGTGGGGCTTGAACCCACAGCCTTCTGACTCAGAAGCAACAGTGATATGACTGAGCCACGGCAGGGACTTGTAATCCAGAGAAACGTGAGTTCAAATCCCACCAGGGCAGTTTGAGAATTGGAATTCAGTTTAAAAAACAACCTGGAAATAAAAAGCTGGTCTCAGTAAAAGTGACCGTGAAGCTGTCGTATTGTCGTAAAAACCCAACTGGTTCAAGGAATCCTGCCGTCGTTACCCAGTCTGGGCCTATATGTGACTCCAGTCCCACACTAGCGTGGTTGACGCTTAACTGATCTCTGAAGTGGACTACCGAGACAGTCAGTTGTAACAAACCCTCTACAGCGGTTCAAGAAGAAGGATCAGCACCAGTTTCTCAGGACAACTAGGGCCAGGGTCTGGGTCTGGCTGTGAGGCCTGGGTGGCTGTGAGGCCTGGGTCTGTGTGTGAGGCCTGGGTCTGGGTGTGTGTGTGAGGCCTGGGTGTGTGTGTGAGGCCTGGGTCTGGGTCTGGCTGTGAGGCCTGGGTCTGGGTGTGAGGCCTGGGTCTGGGTGTGTGTGTGAGGCCTGGGTGTGTGTGTGAGGCCTGGGACTGGGTCTGGCTGTGAGGCCTGGGTGTGTGTGTGAGGCCTGGGACTGGGTCTGGCTGTGAGGCCTGGGACTGGGTGTGAGGCCTGGGACTGGGTCTGGCGGTGAGGCCTGGGTCTGGGTGTGAGGCCTGGGACTGGGTCTGGCTGTGAGGCCTGGGTGGCTGTGAGGCCTGGGTCTGTGTGTGAGGCCTGGGTCTGGGTGTGTGTGTGAGGCCTGGGTGTGTGTGTGAGGCCTGGGTCTGGGTGTGAGGCCTGGGTCTGGATGTGGTGTGAGGCCTGGGTCTGGGTCTGTGTGTGAGGCCTGGGTGTGTGTGTGAGGCCTGGGTCTGGATGTGGTGTGAAGTGTGGGTGTGAGGCCTGGATCTGGGTGTGGTGTGAGGCCTGGGTCTGTGTGTGAGGCCTGGGTCTGGGTCTGGGTGTGAGGCCTGGGTCTGGATGTGGTGTGAGGCCTGGGTCTGGATGTGGTGTGAGGCCTGGGTGTGGCGTGAGAAGCCTGGGCCTGGGTGTGCTGTGAGGCCTGGCTGTAGTGTGAGGCCTGGGCCTGGGTGGGGTGTGAGAAGCCTGGATGTGCTCTTTGGCTGTGCCTCAGGCTACCTGTATAATTGAAGGCAGCTGTAAATTATTGTTGTTTACAGAACCTCCCCATACACCGTACAAGGCCCTCAGTCAGAACAGTGAAGTCACGTTTGTGACTTATTTATGGGATCTTCCTATGTGCAGGTTGACGTTTTCCTATAAAACAACGGCGACTACATTTCAGAAGTGATTTATTGGCTTATTGTGGATGATTGCATCGACATCATGGCCTTGACAGAAACTTGCCTGATGGGTGATGACACCTTCCCACTAAATGAAGCTCCGCCGCCTGGCTATACCTTCCACCGCCTGCCCCGTCCAGACTGCCGCGGTGGTGGTGTGGCCCTTCTCACCAAATCACACCTGGGTTTGTCCCCCTACTCAACTGGCACCTTCTCCTCCTTTGAGCATCTCGCCTTATTCCACCCCTCTCGTCTCACTCATTCTCTATCGCTCCCCCCCTCACCGCCAAGTACCACGCCAAGTTTCTCACCGAGATCTCTTCACTGCTTTCCTCCCTCAGCCTCTGCACCGAGTGACTTCTCATCCTCGGTGATTTCAACCTCCATCTCAACTCATCATACCCTCTCTCCTGAGAGTTCACTGCCCTCCTATCCTCCCTTAATCTCTCTCTCCATATAAACTCCCCTACCCATATTCACGGCCACCCCCTCGACCATGCCATCTCACGTGGCCTCGCTACTCTGATCGTGTCAATCAAAGATAAGGCCATCTCTGATCACTCCTTGTTTCGCTTTCCATCCACTTCAACCTTCCCCCTCCTAACCCCACTTCCTCCTGTGACCGTCCTGGGAAAAACTCTCCAAGTCACTAACAACGGCACTTTCAAATTTCCAACTGTCCAGCCTTTAACCCTCCATTCACCACAACATTTCTGCAGCTACCGATCTGCTCAATCACACCCTCACCTCCACCTTTGATGCCCTTGTCCCCACATACGCTGCTTGTCCGACATCCAGTACTGGATGAGCAGAAATTCCCTCCAACTAAATATCGGGAAGACTGAAGCCATTGTCTTTGGTCCCCGGCACAAACTCCGTTCCCGAGGCACCGACTCAGTCCCTCTCCCTGGCCACAGTCTGAGGCTGAACCAGACTGTCCGCAACTTTGGTGTGCTATTTGACCCGGGGATGAGATTCTGACCCCATATCCTCGCCATCACCAAGAATTCCTACTTCCAGCTCCGTAATATCGCCCGAACCCACCCCTGCCTCAGCTTGTCTGCTGCTGAAACCTTCGTCCGTGCCTTTATTACCTCCAGAATCGACTATTCCAACGCAGTCCCGGCGGCCGGCCACCTTGCACACTCCGTTAACCTGAGCTCATCCTAAACTCGGCTGCCCGTGTCCTAACTCGCACCGAGTCCCGTTCACCCATCACCCCTGTGCTCGCTGACCTCCCGGTCCGGCAACGCCTCGATTATAAAATTCTCATCCTTGTTTTCAAATCCCTCCATTGCCTCACCCCTCCCTATCTCTGTAACCTCCTCAAGGTAACTGTACTTGTTAAGGAACCGCATAATCAAACCCCCTAAAACATCACTAAAACAGGTTATCTGCCCCACACTAACTTGGGCTGTTTTTCCCCTTCCAGGATGAGACTCCTCGCTTTGTTCCTCTGTGCAGCGTTAGTGAGGGCGATCGACCCTCCCCCTTCCTACGATGACAGTCTGTCCCACTGTAACACCAAACTCAAGGACATTCCAGGGCAACCCATGTGTGTCTATCGTACTCCAGACAAGAAAGTCCAGCTGGCGGAGACAAGAGGGGCAACGACGCAGCCGAAAGCCAAGAAGCTTCCTGAGAACACCAACCCTCGGGTCTGGGAGCTGTCCAAGGCCAACAGCAGATTCGCCATCGATTTTTACAAACGCCTTGCAACCTCTAAGTCTAACGAGCAGAATATCTTCATGTCGCCTCTGAGCATCTCCACAGCTTTTGCCATGACTAAACTGGGAGCATGTGGGGACACCTTGCAGCAGCTAATGGAGGTGTGTACTCTGAAACGCTCTCCGGGGTACCATGAGTCTCGGGAAAGGTGGTCACACCGCAGGTAAAGAGTGCACAGGCAGACAGGGAATGGGTGACCACCAGACAGAGTAAAAGAACTAGGAAGGTAGTGCAGAAGTCCCCTGGGTCCATCTCCCTCTCTGACAGATTTTCCGTTTTGGATACTGCTGGGTGAGATGGTTTCTCAGGGGAATGCAGCAAGAGCCAAGTCCGTGGCACTATGAGTGGCTCAGCTGCACAGGAGGGGAGGAAAAAGAGTGGGAGAGCTATAGTGATAGGGGATTCTATCGTAAGGGGAACAGATAGACATTTCTGTGGCCGCAGACGTGACTCCAGGATGGTATGTTGCCTCCCTGGTGCCAGGGTCAAGGATGTCACTAACGGCTGCAGGGCATTCTGAAGGGGGAGGGCGAACAGTCAGAGGTCGTGGTTCACATTGGTACCAACGACATAGGTAGAAAGAGGGATGAGGTCCTGCAACAAGAATTTAGGGAGCTAGGTAGCAGATTAAAAAGCAGGACCTCAAAGGTTGTAATCTCTGGATTACTCCCGGTGCCACGTGCTGGTGAGTATAGGAATAGTTGGATAGAGCAGATGAATGCGTGGCTAAAGAGTTGGTGCAGGAGGGAGGGTTTTAGTTTCCTGGATCACTGGGTCTGCTTCTGGGGAAGGTGGGACCTGTACAAGTCGGACGGGTTGCACCTGAACCGGAACGGGACCAACATCCTTGCAGGGAGGTTTGCTAGTACTGTTGGGGGGGGTTTAAACTAACTTGGCAGGGGAATGGGATATGGAGTGGAGCTATAGTAGGGGTTGATGCACAGCCAACTATAGAGGAAAAAACAAGTCAGCCTGAAAGGCAGAGCAAATATGTAATGGCACAAGGGAGTATGGCAAGGCTGGATGGCATTTATTTTAATGCAAGGAGTCTTGCGAGTAAGGTAGATGAATTGAAGGTGTTGATGAACACATGGAGTATGATATTGTTGCTGTCACAGAGACATGGTTGAGGGAGGGGCAGGACTGGCAGCTCAATATTCCGGGGTATAGAATCTTCAGGCGAGACAGAAGGGGGTGTAAAAGAGGAGGGGGTGTTGCAATATTAATCAAGGAGTCAATTACTGCTGTAAGGAGGGATGATATCTTAGCAGGTTCCTCTAATGAGGCCATATGGGGAGAACTTAAAAACAAAAAGGGGGCAAGCACTTTGCTGGGAGTGTGCTATAGGCCCCCAAACAGTCAGGGGGAGATAGAGGAACAGATATGTAGGCAAATCTCAGAGAAGTGTAGAAATAATAGGGTAATAATAGTAGGGGATTTCAACTTCCCCAATATTAACTGGGATAGTCAGAGTGTGAAAGGCTTAGAGGGTGCGGAATTCTTAAAGTGCATCCAGGAGAGCTTTTTGAGCCAGCATGTAGAAAGTCCTACAAGAGAGGGGGCGGTACTGGACCTAATTCTAGGGAACGTAGCCAGGCAAGTGGTAGAAGTGTTAGTAGGAGAGCATTTTGGTGACAGTGACCATAATTCGGTGAGATTTAAGATAGTCATGGAAAAGGACAAAGATGGACCGGAAATAAAGGTTCTAAATTGGGGGAAGGCCGATTTTAATATGATCAGGCAGGATCTGGCAAAAGTGGACTGGGATCAGCTACTTGTAGGAAAATCCACATCAGAGCAGTGGGAGTCTTTCAGAAAGGAAATAGAGAGAGTACAACGCCAACATGTTCCCGTAAAGGTCAAGGGTGGGACCAACAAGCCCAGGGAACCCTGGATGTCAAGGGATATACGAGAATGGAGTAGGAAAAAAAGGGAGGCTTTTGGCAGATACAAAGGACTAAAAACAGTGGAAGCCCTAGAGGAGTATAGAAAGTGCAGGGGGGTACTTAAAAAAGAAATTAGGAGAGCGAAGAGGGGGCATGAAATAACACTGGTGGGCAAAATAAAGGAAAATCCCAAGGTGTTTTATAAGTATATTAAGGGCAAGAGGATAACCAGGGAAAGAGTAGGGCCCATTAGGGACCAAAGTGGCAATCTGTGTGTAGAGCCAGAAGATGTAGGTGGGGTTTTAAATGAATATTTTGCATCTGTGTTCACTATGGAGAAGGGTGATGTAGGCATAGAAATCAGACAGGGGGATTGTGATATACTTGAACAAATTAGTATTGAGAGGGAGGAGGTACTAGCGGTTTTAGCGGGCTTAAAAGTGGATAAATCTCCAGGCCCAGACGAGATGTATCCCAGGCTGCTGTGTGAGGCAAGGGAGGAGATTGCAGGGGCTCTGACACAAATTTTCAGAACCTCTCTGGCCACAGGGGAGGTGCCAGAGGACTGGAGAACAGCTAACGTAGTACCATTATTCAAGAAGGGTAGTAGGGATAAACCAGGGAATTATAGGCCAGTGAGCCTAACATCAGTGGTAGGGAAATTATTGGAAAAAATTCTGAGGGACAGAATTAGTCTCCACTTGGAGAGGCAAGGATTAATCAAGGATAGTCAGCATGGCTTTGTCAGGGGAGATCATGTCTGACCAATTTGATTGAATTTTTCGAGGGGGTGACTAGGTGTGTGGATGAGGGTAGTGCAGTTGATGTGGTCTACATGGACTTCAGTAAGGCTTTTGACAAAGTCCCGCATGGGAGACTCGTCAAGAGGTAAAAGCCCATGGGATCCAGGGCAATTTGGCACATTGGATCCAAAATTGGCTTAGTGGCAGGAGGCAGAGGCTGATGGTCGAAGGTTGTTTTTGTGACTGGAAGCCTGTGTCCAGTGGTGTACCGCAGGGATCAGTGCTGGGTCCTTTGCTGTTTGTAGTGTACATTAATGATTTAGATATGAATGTAGGAGGTATGATCAGTAAGTTCGCAGATGACACGAAAATTGGTGGGGTGGTAAATAGCGAGGAGGGAAGCCTCAGGCTACAGGACGATATGGACGGGTTGGTCAGAACAGTGGCAAATGGAATTTAACCCTGAAAAGTGTGAGGTGATGCATTTTGGGAGGACTAACAAGGCAAGGGAATACACAATGAATTATAGGATCCTAGGAAGGACAGAGGATCAGAGGGACCTTGGTGTGCATGTACATAGATCCCTGAAGCGAGCAGGACAGGTAGATAAGGTGGTTAAAAAGGCATATGGGATACTTGCCTTCATTAGCCGAGGCATAGAATATAAGAGCAGGGAGGTTATGATGGAGCTGTACAAAACGCTAGTTGGGCCACAGCTGGAATACAGTGTGCAGTTCTGGTCGCCACACTATAGGAAGGATGTGATTGCATTGGAGAGGGTGCAGAGGAGATTCTCCAGGATGTTACCTGGGCTGGAGTGGTTCAGCTATGAAGAGAGACTGGACAGGCTGGGGTTGTTTTCCTTAGAGCAGAGAAGGCCGAGGGGGGACTTGATTGAGGTGTACAAAATTATGAGGGGCATAGATAGGGTAGATAGATAGGAACTTTTCCCCTTAGTAGAGGGGTCAATAACCAGGGGGCATAGTTTCAAGGTAAGGGGCAGGAGGTTTCGAGGGGATTTGAGGAAAGACTTTTTCACCCAGAGGGTGGTTGGAATCTGGAACTCACTGCCTGAAAGGGTGGTAGAGGCAGGAACCCTCACAACATTCAAGAAGCATTTAGATGAGCACTTGAAACGCCATAGCATACAAGGCTACGGACCAAGTGCTGGAAAATGGGATTAGAATAGACAGGGCTTGATGGCCGGCGCGGACACGTTGGGCCAAAGGGCCTCTTTCTATGCTGTATAACTCTATGACTCTATGACTCTAAAGGAAATAAAAATCAGGAGAGGTGTAAAGCGAGTTTGACACTATCACACAAAGACACTATTACCCCCATAGAATCTACACCACACAAACAGTCCACCAACTGGTCAATGCCAGACTCTATACTCCACACAAACCTCAGTACAGTACTGAGGGAGCGCCGCACTGTCGGAGGGGCAGTACTGAGGGAGTGCCGCACTGTTGGAGGGGCAGTGCAGAGGGAGTGCTGCACTGTCGGAGGGGCAGTACTGAGGGAGCGCTGCACTGTCGGAGGAGCAGTACTGAGGGAGCGCCGCACTGTCGGAGGGGCAGTGCAGAGGGAGTGCTGCACTGTCGGAGGGGCAGTACTGAGGGAGTGCTGCACTGTCGGAGGGGCAGTACTGATGGAGCGCTGCACTGTCGGAGGAGCAGTACTGAGGGAGTGCCGCACTGTCGGAGGGGCAGTACTGATGGAGCGCTGCACTGTCGGAGGGGCAGTACTGAGGGAGTGCTGCACTGTTGGAGGGGCAGTACTGAGGGAGTGCTGCACTGTCGGAGGGGCAGTACTGAGGGAGTGCTGCACTGTCGGAGGGGCAGTACTGAGGGAGCGCCGCACTGTTGGAGGGGCAGTACTGAGGGAGCGCCGCACTGTCAGCATGGCATTACTGAGGGAGCGCTGCTGCACTGTTGGAAGGGCATTACTGAGGGAGCACTGCACTGTTGGAGGAGCAGTACTGAGGGAGTGCTGCACTGTTGGAGGGGCATTACTGAGGGAGTGCTGCACTGTTGGAGGGGCATTACTGAGGGAGCACTGCACTGTTGGAGGGGCAGTACTGAGGGAGTGCTGCACTGTCGGAGGGGCAGTACTGAGGAAGTACTGCACTGTCAGAGGGGCAGTACTGAGGGAGTGCTGCACTGTTGGAGGGGCATTACTGAGGGAGCACTGCACTGTTGGAGGGGCAGTACTGAGGGAGTGCTGCACTGTCGGAGGGGCAGTACTGAGGAAGTACTGCACTGTCAGAGGGGCAGTACTGAGGGAGTGCTGCACTGTCGGAGGGGCAGTACTGAGGGAGTGCTGCACTGTCGGAGGGGCAGTACTGAGGGAGCGCCGCACTGTCGGAGGGGCAGTACTGAGGGAGTGCTGCACTGTCGGAGGTGCAGTACTGAGGGAGTGCTGCACTGTCGGAGGGGCAGTACTGAGGGAGTGCTGCACTGTTGGAGGTGCAGTACTGAGGGAGTGCTGCACTGTTGGAGGTGCAGTACTGAGGGAGCGCTGCACTGTTGGAGGTGCCGTCTTTCTGATTAATCATTAAACCAAGGCCCCGTCTGCCCTCTCAAGTGGACATGAACAATCCCTCGGCACTATTTCGAAGAAGAGCAGAGTTCTCCCCAGTGTCCTGGGCTAATATTAATCCCTCAACCAACACGAGTAAAACAGAATGGGGGAAAAATTGAAACGCGCCCCCTTTGGGGTGCTAACTTCGCCGGGGTGCTACTATTAGCGCCCCATAAAAATTAGCGCCCCCGCGCCGGAAATTGAGTGGTTGCGCCCCAAGAGGGAAGCGGGGCGCTACTGGAAGCGCCCCACATCCCTCTTGGGGCGCTGCGAGTCAATATCGTGGCGCTGCGGCACGTCGCACCGCGGTATTGCAGGCCTTCCTCCCCTTCTTAAAGGGGAGGGGCCTTGCGCAGCGCGAACTGGGGCCCAGCTGGGCCCCCGGGGATCGGGAGTGCCGGCAAAAGAGCCCGGCACTCAAGAGAAGTGCCGGGCTCTTGGAGTGCAGCCGGCACTCCGCGGGGGGGTGGGGGGGCTTCACAGGGGCCGGGGACAGCAACGGGGGCAGGTGCTGGCAGGCGGCCAGCAACAAAAATGGCCGCCCGCCACCTCCCCTTTAACTAGCGCCGTCCCGGCCACAGGTATGCCCCCCTGACCCCATCGGACATAGCGTCCGGCGGTAAGTCAAGGAGCGCTACCGAAGATCGCGGCCGGCGCGCGAGCGGGGCGCTGCGCACGGCGATGACGTCATCGCCGGCGGCGCAGCACCACAGGGCGCTACCGGTTAGCGCCGCCGCCAACCTCCCGCTGAATTTCGCGGGAGATGTGGGCGGCACCGCACCCGGGCGCTAGTTGCTTTGCGCCCCATTAGCGCCCTCTTAAGGCGCTAATGGGAGGCGAAAACCAACTGAATTTTTCCCCCAATATCTGGTCATTTATCTAATTGCTGTTTGTGGGATCTTGTCATGCACAAATTGTCTGCTGCATTTCCTACATTACCACAGTGACTACACTTCAAAAGTACTTCGTTGTGTGCAAAGCGCTTTGGGATATCCTGAGGTTGTGCAAGGCGCTGTATAAATGCAAGTTTTTCTTTCCTTCCTCCATCAGATCTCCTCTCTGTCTTCCCTTTTCCAAAGAGCCCCAGACCCGCTCAATCTTTCCTGATAATTTCACCCCCCACCCTGTTTATCTTTGGTCACCTGGTGTGTGGGGGGCGGTTTATCTTTGGTCACCTGGTGCGTGGGGGGCGGGGCGAGCAGGTGGACGAACCTCCAGGGCCCTGGCTGAAACCGGGAGGGTTACTCACAATCACTTCCGTGGGTGACCTCGGGCAGAGTGTTCACGTGGTGCTCACCGGTACAGCTTGAAGCCTTCCACGGCCGGTGAGCACTGCTGGTATGGAACATAGGAACAGGAAGAGGCCATTCAGCCCCTTGAGCGTGTTCCACCATTCAGTTAGATTGTGGCTGATCTGCATCTTAACCCCATTTAACCATCGTTGCTCCATATCCAGCAACAACAACAACTTGTATTTATATAGCGCTTTTAACGGAGTAAAACGTCCCAGGGCGCTTCACAGGCGCGTAATCAAACAAAGTTTGACACCGAGCCACACAAGGAGATATTAGGAGAGGACATATAAACTAAAGGGTATAATCCTAAAGGGGGTGCATGAACAGAGAGATCTGGGGGTATTTGTGCTCAAATCATTGAAGGTGGCAGGGCAGGTTGAGAAAGCAGTTAAAAAGGCTTCTGGGATCCTGGGCTTCATAAATAGAGGTATAGAGTACAAAAGTGTGGAAATGATGATGAACCTGTATAAAACACTGGTTCAGCCTCAACTGGAGTACTGTGTTCAATTCTGGGCACCGCACTTTAGGAAGGATGTGAAGGCCTTAGAGAGGGTGCAGAAAAGATTCATGAGAATGATTCCAGGGATGAGGGGCTTCAGTTACGTGGATAGACTGGAGAAGCTGGGGTTGTTCTTCTTGGAGCAGAGAAGAGATTTGATAGAGGTGTTCAAAATCATGAGGGGTCTAGACAGAGAGAAACTGTTCTCATTGGCAGAAGGGTCGAGAACCAGAGGACACAGATTTAAGGTGATTGGCAAAAGAACCAAAGGCGACGTAAGAAAAAACTTTTTTACACAGCGAATGGTTAGGATCTGGAATGCACGGCCTGAAAGGGTGGTGGAGGCAGACTCAATCGTGGCTTTCAAAAGGGAATTGGATAAGTATCTGAAGGAAAAATATTTGCAAGGCTACGGGGAAAGGGCGGGGGAGTGGGACTAGCTGAGAGTCGGCACAGGCTCGACGGGCCGAATGGCCTTCTTCCGTGCTGTAACCATTCTATGATTTCCTCCGTCCCTCACTCACTCCCTCCGCAGGTCTTTCATTTTGACGGCATCACGGAGAAGACCTCAGACCAAGTGCACTACTTCTTCGCCAAACTCAACTGCCGGTTGTACCGGAAAGCCAACAAGTCTTCGGAGCTGGTGTCGGCAAATCGCCTCTTTGGTGACAAGTCGCTGACCTTCAACGAAACGTTCCAGAACATAAGCGAGGCGGTGTACAAAGCGAAGCTGATCCCCGTCAACTTCAAGGTGAGAGGAAGGAGAGGGGAATAGAGGGGAGGGGAGATGGTGGGAGGGGAGACGAGATGGAAGGAGAAGGAATGGGGAGTGGGAGAAGGAGGGGAGGGGGTGAGGTAGGAGAGAAGATAGGGAGGGAGAGGGAGGGGAAGGAGTGGGGGAGGGGAGGGGAGGAGAGCGAGTGAGAAGGGGAGAGGGTCGGAGAGGGGGGGAGGGAGAGGAGGGGATGGGGAGGGAGGGGGGAGTGGTAAGGAGGGAAGGGATGGGTAGGGGAGGGGATGGGGAGGGAGAGGGAGTGGTAAGGAGGGAAGGGATGGAAGGGGAGGAGGAGTGATGGGAGGAGGGAAGGGATGGGGTAGGGGAGGGGATGGGGAGGGAGGGGGAGTGGTAAGGAGGGAAGGGATGGGGTAGGGGAGGGGATGGGGAGGGAGGGGGAGTGGTAAGGGGGGAAGGGATGGGGTAGGGGAGGGGATGGGGAGGTGAATCAGAAGCCCATAGAGTATGGCGGAGTCTGTAAAACCCTGTCCACCTCGCTCTCTCTCGTTAGGAAGGTCCGGGGACATGGGGAATCCTTCTCCTGATCACCCACCGTGACGGCAGCATAAGAGCGGTGGAAAACCCTGGAGAAGCGCTGCTCTCCCACTGGAGTTTCCGCGGCCGACTGATCCGAGCTTCTGATCTTTCGAGAGCGATTTACCAGCAAGGACAGCCGTGGCTCAGTGGGCAGCACTCTCTCTCTCGCCTCTGAGTCAGAAGGTTGTGGGTTCAAGTCCCACTCCAGAGACCTGAGCCCATAACCCAGGCTGACACTCCACTGCAGTACTGAGGGAGAGCTGCACTGTCGGAGGAGCCATCTTTCGGATGAGACGTTAAATTGGTTCCCCATCTGCTCAATTGGGTGGATGTAAAAGATCCCATGGCAATATTTTGAAGAGCAGGGGAGTTCCCCCCAGTGTCCTGGCCAACGTTGATCCCTCAACCAACACCAATAAAAAAAACAGATTATCTGGTCATTTTTTTGGGGGTTCAATAAATTTATTTATAATGACAAGTACTACTAAAACAATTGCTGGTGCCTCACAGCGCCAGGGACCCGGGTTCAAATCTGACCTCGGGTGACTGTCTGTGTGGAGTTTGCACATTCTCCCTGTGTCTGCGTGGGTTTCCTCCGGGTGCTCCGGTTTCCTCCCACAGTCCAAAAATGTGTGGGTTAGGTTGATTTGGCTATGATAAATTGACCCTTAGTGTTAGGGGGGGATTAAATATGTGGGGTTATGGGGATAGGATGGGATATGTTAGGGGGAATTAAATACGTGGGGTTACGGGGGTAGGGTGGGATATGTGTACTGTGGGGATTAAAGCAGGGACAGGGTACTGGATTTGGATGATCAGCCATGATCGTATTGAATGGTGGAGCAGGCTCGACGGGCCGAATGGCCTACTCCTGCTCCTAGATTCTATGTTTCTATGTTTCTATGTTTCTATCTATGTTTCTATGTTTGCTGGCTCCAAATTCAATATTTCATTGCTGGTTGTGGGATCTTGCTGTGCGCAAATTGGCTGCTGCGTTTCCTACATTGCAACAGTGACTACACTTCAATAAAAAAAGTTCTTCACTGGCTTTGGGACGTCCTGAGGTTGCTAAAAGGCGCGATATAAATGCAAGTCTTTCTTTAACAGGAAAAGCCCAAGTTAGCCAGAAACATCATCAACTCTTGGGTGGCCAACAAGACTGAAGGACTCATCAAGGATGTCATCCCTCCAGATGCGATAACACCCGACACGGCCCTGGTCATCGTTAATGCAATCTACTTTAAGGTGGGTTCATACATCTCCAGGCTACTGATCAGCCCAAGCCCCCCGTGTGTCTCTTCGATTGCTGCCGGGTATTCAAGAGTTAATAACATTCCCCAGGAGGAGAAAGAGACAGAGACCCATTATGCCAGCTCTCCATGCCCATTGTGTTACCCCGGGGATATCGCGGGGCTTCCCCATGAAGATGGCATAGATCCAGGCTCA
Source organism: Squalus acanthias (assembly GCA_030390025.1). Taxonomy (NCBI): domain Eukaryota; kingdom Metazoa; phylum Chordata; class Chondrichthyes; order Squaliformes; family Squalidae; genus Squalus; species Squalus acanthias. The sequence goes on along the minus strand of JASTWF010000104.1, from coordinate 999,602 downwards.
GGGTACCTAGTCCTAATGCGATGGGAAGGGGGGTGTATCCCAGGACTGTGAGGGGTCAGTACCACAGGGGGAGAGTGCCGGTGAGAAGTTGGCGCTGGTGCCTACTCTTCCCCCCCCCCCCCAATAAAACCCTGCCAACTGGAGGGTCTGTTCCAATCTGGGTGGATCCCAAGAGTAGGCCAAAGGGTCGACAGTCAAGTCACTTGGGCCTCAAACTCAGGGGGTCCAAAGTGCAACTGCAGGGCCGGGCCAAGAAGCCGGGAGCCGCGCTCAAATTTACCTGCCTAATTTGGAGGTGCAAAGGCCAAGCCGGGGGCGGGGGGCGGGGTAGGGGCTGTGCCTGGAGATCCATTTGCATGGTCCAAGGGAAGGCACGGCCAGTTGTCTCCTCGCAGCCTTGTTGGGTGCCCTTAGGTGAAAGGCGTTAAACCAAGTCCATGTAAAAAGCAGGTCCGGATTCGAGCCAGCGAACCTGAACCCCAAAACCCAACAAGCCTGGTCATTGCCTGCATGCAGCTCACACCATTGTTGCTGCTGGCTTTTAAAGTAAAAGGGCCTCAATTAGGAGGCGTGGAACTTAGGAACAGGAGGAGGCTGTTCAGCCCCTCGAGCCTGTTCCCCCATTCAATCAGATCACGGCTGATCTGTGTCTTAACTCCATTTACCCGCCTTGTTTCCGTAACCCTTAATACCCTTACCTAACAAAAACCTATCAATCTCAGTTTTGAAATTTTCAATTGACCCACAGCCTCAACAGCTTTTTGTGGGAGAGACTTCCAGATTTCCACTCCCCTTTGTGTGAAGAGCTGCTTCCTGACATCAGCCCTGAACGAACGGCCTGGCTCTCATTTTAAGATGAACTCCCTTGTTCTGGACTCCCCTCCCCCACCAGAGGAAATAGTTTCTCTCGATCGACATCATCAAATCCATTTAACATTTTAAACACCTCAATCAGATTGCCCCTCAATCGACTAAACTCAAGCCAATACAAATCGAGTCCATGCAACCTGTCCTCAGAATTTAACCCTTTGAGCCCCGGTATCATTCTGGTGAATCTGCGCTGCTCCCCCTCCAAGGCCAATATATCCTTCCTGAGGTGCGGGGCCCAGAACTGAACCCAGTGTCCAGATGGGGTCTGACCAGAGCTTTATATAACGGCAGCATAACTTCCAGCCCTTTATACACCAGCCCCCAGAGAAAGGCCAACATTCCATTGGCCTTTTTCATTATATTTTGTACCTGTCCGCTAGCTTTTAGTGATTTCTGTACTTGGACCCCTAACTCACTCTGCTCTCCAGCTCCTAGCCACGTTCTCTGTGATGTGAATAGCGACAGAGTGGGCTCGCACCCCATCAGTGAGGGACAGGACATGAACCTAGCTCTCCCCAGAGGCCTCGCCTCTAACCCGCTGCTCCAAGCTGCACCACAGTTGTGGTAAATCAGCTCTCTGCTTTAATCCGCACCCTTGGAATGTCCCAGGTCTGCTTCTTGGCCTTTAGCTGGGCTCGGTCAGGGTGGCAGAAGGGGCACTGCGGCTGGCGTCAAGTGTCCCAGATTTAGGAAGGGGAGTTGGGAGTGAGGAAAAGATTTGGCCAAAGTTTCCTGTTCCCTGACTTCTACCTCTGTAACCTCCTCCAGCTCTACAGCCCTCCGGGATCTTGCACATGGGACACTGGCATCAGTTCTGGGACAGGAAGGAGCTGTACCGATGGGACGGGCTCCACCTGAACCGGGATGGGACCCGTGTCCTAGCGGAAAGGGTAAATAGGGAGGTGGCAAAGGCTTTAAACTAGTAAGACGGGGGGGGAGGGATCTACAAGAAATGAAACCAGCCTAAATATAAACAAAACAGGAAAGGAGAGCATAGGAAAGAATAAAGGACATTGATGGCCAGGGAATAAATAGTGTTATAGAATAAGAGTTTAAAAAGATGGTTAAAAATAAAGTGAGAGGAACTGCTACTAAAAATGAGTTAAACTGTCTGTACAGCAATGCACACAGTGTCCGTAATAAAACAGGGGAGCTGGAGGCAATCATGCATTGCGAGGAACCAGACATAGTAGGGATTACTGAGACATGGCTACAGCAAAATCAGGGCTGGGAATTGAACATTGCAAGGTATAACATATTTAGAAAAGATAGAATGGGGAAAAGGGGAGGTGGAGTAGCTGTACTTATTAGGGATAACATAATGGCAACAGAAAAAAGTGACACAGCTATCAGCAAGACAAAAATAGAAACCATGTGGATAGAGATAAAAGATAATAAAGGATCAATCACACTAATAGGTGTAGTCGACAGACCTCCTAATAGTGGAAGGGAGGTGGAGGAAGAAATATGCAGACAAATTAGGGAAATGAGTAAAAAACATAGGGGGAAAAATTCGGTTGCTTTACGCCTCCTGTTCGCGCCCTAAGAGGGAGAAATTCAGCGGGAGGTTAGTGGCGTTGGTAACCGTTAGCGCCCCGAGACGCTGCGCCTCCGCCAATGATGTCATCATCGTGCGCCGCGCTCGTGCCCCGGCCCCGATCTTCGGTAGCGTCCCCTGACTTACCGCCGGACGCTGTATCCGACAGGGTCAGGGGGGCGTACGTGCAGGCGGGGCGGCGATATTTAAAGGGGAGGTGCCGGGTGGCCATTTTTGTTGCTGGCCGCCTGCCAGCACCTGTCCCCGTTGCCATCACCGGCCTCCTGTGCAGCCCCCCCGCAGGGTGCCGGCTGTGCTCCGTAAGCCCGGCACTCCTCTTGAGTGCCGTGTTCTTTTGCCGGCACTCCGATCCCTGGTGGTCCAGCTGGGCCCCGGGTTGCGCTGTGCTAGGCCCCTCCCCTTCAATAAGGGGAGGAAGGCCTGCAGTACCACGGCGCAACGCGCCGGAGCGTGGCGCTGCTGAACGTAGCGTCGCGATATTCACTCGCAGCGCCCCAAGAGGGAGGCGGGGCGCTTCCAGTAGCGCCCCGCCTCCCTCTTGGGGCGCTACCAGTGAATTACGGGCACGGCGGCGCTAACTTTTTCGGGGCGCTAAGTTAACGTCCCAAAGGGGTCGCGCCCAATTTTGCCCTGATAAAATAATGGCCGATTTCAACTACCCCAATATTAATTGGACAGAAGAGGTAGGTGAAGGGGATAAGGGAGTGGAGTTCCTACAATGTGTACAAGATTCCTTTCTAACCCAATATGTAAAAAGCCCAACAAGGGAGGATTCGCTATTGGATCTAGTAATGGGGAATGAACCAGAGCAGATAAGAGAAGTAAAAGTAGGGGAACATCGAGGCAATAGTGACCATAATATAACACGCTTTAAGATAATAATTGAGAAGGACGAAGGAGTATGACAAAGACCAGGGTAATAGATTGGGGAAAAGCTGATTTTGAGTGGCTGAGAATAGAACTTGGGAAAATAAAATGGACAACAATATTGGCAAACAATGACACAGAATAGCAATGTGAAACATTTAAAACGGTATTCAACAGAGTCCAGGAAAAATATATTCCGCTAAAAAACAAGAACAAGCTAAACACTAATGAGACACCATGGATGAATAAAGCCATAAGGGAAAATTGAGAGTAAGGAAAGAAGCATGCATTAAGTACATGGACAGCAGGGGAGAGCATGATAAGGGAAAATACGAAGAGATTAGGAGAGAAGTCAAAAAACCAATTAGGAAGGCAAAGAAGAACTATGACATTAAATTATCAAGGAACATAAAACAAAATAGTAAATTATTTTACAGGCACATAAATTAAAAAAAGGTCAGGATGGGAATAGGACCACTAAGGGATGGACAGAATAATACCACAGGCAGCGATAGAGAGATGGCAGAAATATTAAACAATTACTTTGCTTCAGTATCTACCAGGGAGATAGAACAGGTGGACATGACATTGGATGATGAGATTAGTAATGAGATAACTGCATTTAAAATAAAACTAATGAAACTCAAAGAGGATAAAACCCCTGGTCCGGACGGATTACATCCGTGCATTTTAAAAGAATCTACGGAGGAGATAGCAAAGGCATTACTACACATATTTAATAATTCGTTAGAACAAGGTGTAGTGCCAGAGGACTGGCGGATAGCTAACGTAACACCTATATGTAAGAAGGGCGAGAGAACATGTCCAGGGTACTACAGACCTGTCAGCTTAACATCGGTGGTAGGAAAAATAATGGAATCCCTACTAAAGGAGAAAATAGAAGAACATCTAGAAACCAAAAATATAATAATGAATAGTCAGCATGGATTTCAAAAGGGAAAGTCTTGCTTGACCAACCTCATTGAATTTTTTGAAGAGGTAACAGAGAGAATAGACAAGGGTAATGCAGTAGATGTAATTTATCTAGATTTTCAAAAGGCCTTCGATAAGGTATCACATAATAGACTAATGAATAAGGTCAGAGAATGCGGAGTCAGGACAAGTAGCAGAATGGATAGGTAAAGGGTAGCTATTCACAGTGGCAGAAGGTGGGTAGTGGTGTTCCACAAGGATCAGTGCTGGGACCACTTGTTCACAATTTATATTAATGATTTAGACTTTGGAATCAAAAACACAATTTCTAAATTTGCAGATGATACCAAATTGGGGGGATAGTTAATACTGAGGAGGACTGCAACAAATTACAGGAAGACATTAATAAACTTTCAGAATGGGCATATAATTGGCAAATGAAATTCAACACAGATAAATGTGAGTTATTACATTTTAGTAGGAAGAATAGGGAGGTCACTTATTACTTGGAGGGTGTGAGTCTGGGTGGGGTAGAGGAGCAAAGGGATCTAGGAGTACAAATACACAAATCACCAAAAGTAGCGACACAGGTTAGCAAGGCCATAAAAAAAGAAAACCAGGCACTAGGGTTTATTTCTAGAGGGATAGAATTGAAAAGTAGAGAAGTTATGCTAAACTTGTATTGAACCTTGGTTAGACCACACTTGGAGTCCTGTGCGCAATTCTAGTCTCCACATTACAAAAAGGATATAGAGGCACTGGAGAAAGTGCAAAAAAGATTTACAAGGATGATGCCAGAACTGAGAGGTTGCAACTATCTGGAAAGATTGAACAGGCTGGAACTCTTTTCTTCTGAAAAGAGAAGGCAGAGGGGTGACCTAATTGAAGTCTTTAAAATTATGAAAGATTTTGATGGAGTCGATACAGAGAGAATGTTTCCACTTGTGGGGAAGAGCATAACTAGAGGCCATCAATATAGGATAGTCACCAAGAAATCCAATAGGGAATTCAGAAACTTCTTTACCCAGAGAGTGGTGAGAATGTGGAACTCGCTGCCATAGGGAGTGGTTGAAGCGAATAGTATAGATGCATTTAAGGGGCTATTCGATAAGCATATGAGGGAGAATGGAATAGAGGATTATGCTGATAGAGTTAGATGAGGAAAGACTGCAGGAGGCTTGAGTGGAGCATAAACACCGGCATGGACTGTTTGGGCCGAATGGCCTGGTTCTGTGCCGTATATCCTGTGTAATCCCCGATTTTAATCGCCCCACCATTGGCGGCCGTGCCTTCAGCTGCCGAGGCCCTAAGCTCTGGAATTCCGTCCCTGAACCTCTTCACCTCTCTACCTCTCTCTCCTCCATTAAGTTGCTCCTTAAATCCTACTTCTTTGACCAAGTGTTTGGTCACGTGTCCTAATATCTTATTATGTGGCTTGGTGTCAGATTTAGTCTGCTAACACACCTGTGAAGCACCTTGGGACGTTTAACTGTATAAATAAGGCACTATATAAATGCAAGTTGTTGTTGGTAAAAACCTGAAAGAAGGAATTATTAAACATTTGAACCTGTCTGTGCAGGGCCTGTGGAAATCCATGTTTGAGAAGGAGACGACTTCGGAAAGGGAATTCGAGAAAGCGGTTAACAGCCGCTGCCTGGTCCCGATGATGCAGCAACAGGCGTCCTTCCGGTTCGGCATGTTCCACGAGGACCAGGTGAAAGTGATCGAGCTCCCGTACAAAGGGGACGATGTGTCCATGGTGCTAATTCTCCCCACGGCAGAAGGGAATCTGATGGAGGTCGAGAGACAGCTGGGACACGAGAAGATCCTGGGGTGGCTCAGCAAACTGACTGTGAAGGACGTTGATCTCTCACTGCCCCGCTTCCGCGTCGAGGACTCTTTCCAACTGACCGACAAGCTGCAGCAGATGGGCCTGGAGGACCTGTTCAATTCCGAGAAAGCCAATTTGCCAGGTTTGATAGCAACTTCTCACAGTACTGCCCGCTGACTTGTATCCCAGACTGTCCCTCTACCCTCCGACTTCCACCCTCCCCGACGCCCATCCTCCCTGTCTCTCTTGCTTCCTGTCTCCCTCCCTCCCTGTCTCCCTCCCTCCCACTCTCTCGTCTCCCTCCCTCCCACTCTCTCGTCTCCCTCCCCGACTCCCACTCTCTCGTCTCCCTCCCTCCCACTCTCTCGTCTCCCTCCCCAACTCCCTCTCTCGTCTCCCTCCCTCCCACTCTCTCGTCTCCCTCCCTCCCACTCTCTCGTCTCCCTCCCCGACTCCCACTCTCTCGTCTCCCTCCCTCCCACTCTCTCGTCTCCCTCCCCGACTCCCACTTTCTCGTCTCCCTCCCTTCCACTCTCTCGTCTCCCTCCCCGACTCCCACTCTCTCGTCTCCCTCCCTCCCACTCTCTCATCTCCCTCCCTCCCACTCTCTCGTCTCCCTCCCCGACTCCCACTCTCTCGTCTCCCTCCCTCCCACTCTCTCGTCTTCCTCCCCGACTCCCACTCTCTCGTCTCCCTCCCCGACTCCCACTCTCTCGTCTCCCTCCCCGACTCCCACTCTCTCGTCTCCCTCCCCGACTCCCACTCTCTCGTCTCCCTCCCCGACTCCCACTCTCTCGTCTCCCTCCCCGACTCCCACTCTCTCGTCTCCCTCCCCGACTCCCACTCTCTCGTCTCCCTCCCCGACTCCCACTCTCTCGTCTCCCTCCCCGACTCCCACTCTCTGGTCTCCCTCCCCGACTCCCACTCTCTCGTCTCCCTCCCCGACTCCCACTCTCTCGTCTCCCTCCCCGACTCCCACTCTCCCGTCTCCCTCCCACTCTCTCGTCTCCCTCCCCAACTCCCACTCTCTCGTCTCCCTCCCCGACTCCCACTCTCTCGTCTCCCTCCCCGACTCCCACTCTCTCGTCTCCCTCCCCGATTCCCACTCTCCCGTCTCCCTCCCACTCTCTCATCTCCCCGACTCCCACTCTCCCGTCTCCCTCCCCAACTCCCACTCTCCCGTCTCCCTCCCCGACTCCCACTCTCCCCATCTCCCTCTTCCCCGTCCCTCACCGTCTCCCACAATCTTTCCCCCCTCCCTCTTCCCCGTCTCTCACCGTCTCCCACAATCTTCCCCCCCACCCGTTTAGCCCCTTCTCTTCCTCCTTCCACACTGTCACCCCGAGATCCCTTTGTCACCACCAAATTCCACTACACCAATGGCTTCCAATTCTCCACCCTCCACAACTCCAAGTTAGCCCAAGCTCTGCCACATGTAGTCTATCCCGCACCACATCCCACCATGCACACTGAAATACATTGAGGCTCAGTGCCCATTTCGACCAACCTCGGTGCTTTACGCTTTACAACAGTGAGCAGGATTTGGGAGCCCATGGATTGCGAGCTGCCCCGAACTATTGACTGCTCCTTTCTCCCCTTACCAGGCAATCGAAGTATTTTTTTATTTGTTTATGGGATGTGGGCGTTGCTGGCAATGCCAGCATTTATTGCCCATCCCTAGTTGCCCTTGAGAAGGTGGTGGTGAGCCGCCTTCTTGAACCGCTGCAGTCCGTGTGGTGATGGTACTCCCACATTGCTGTTAGGTAGGAAGTTCCAGGATTTTGACCCAGCGACGATGAAGGATCGGCGATGTACTTCTAAGTCAGGATGGTGTGTGACTTGGAGGGGAACTTAGAGGTGGTGGTGTTCCCATGCGCCTGCTGCCCTTGTCCTTCTAGATGGAAGAGGTTGCGGGTTTGGGAGGTGCTGCCGAAGAAGCCTTGGCGAGTTGCTGCAGTGCATCTTGTAGATGGTACACACTGCAGCCACGGTACGCCGGTGGTGGAGGCAGTGAATGTTTAAGGTGGTGGATGGGGTGCCAATCAAGCGGGCTGCTTTGTCCTGGATGGTGTCGAGCTTCTTGAGTGTTGTTGGAGCTGCACTCATCCAGGCAAGTGGAGAGTATTCCATCACACTCCTTGTGCCTTGCAGATGGTGGAAAGGCTTTGGGGAGTCAGGAGGTGAGACACTCGCCGCAGAATACCTAGCCTCTGACCTGCTCTTGTTGCCACAGTATTTATGTGGCTGGTCCAGTTAAGTTTCTGGTTAATGGTGACCCCCCAGGATGTTGATAGTGGGGGATTCGGCGATGGTAATGCCGTTGAATGTCAAGGGGCGGTGGTTAGACTCTCGCTTGTTGGAGATAGTCATTGCCTGGCACTTCTGTGGCGCGAATGTTACCTGCCACTTATCGGCCCAAACCTGAACGTCGTCCAGGTCTTGTTGCATGCGGGCATGGACTGCTTCATTATCTGTGGAGTTGTGAATGGCGCTGAACACTGTGCAGTCATCAGCAAACATCCCCATTTCTGAACTTATGTTGGAGGGAAGGTCATTGATGAAGCAGCTGAAGATGGTTGGGCCTAGGACACTGACCTGAGGAACTCCTGCAGCGATGTCCTGGGGCTGTGATGATTGACCTTCAACCACCACAACCATCTTCCTTTGTGCTAGGTATGACTCCAGCCAGTGGAGCGTTTTCCCCCTGATTCCCATTGACTTCAGTTTTACTGGGGCTCCTTGATGCCAGACTTGGTCAAATGCTGCCTTGATGTCAAGGGCAGTCACTCTCACCTCATCTCTGGAATTCAGCTCCTGGTCCATGTTTGGACCAAGGCTGTAATGAGGTCTGGAGCCGAGTGGTCTTGGCGGAACCCAAACTGGGCATCAGTGAGCAGGTTATTGGTGAGTAAGTGCCGCTTGATAGCACTGTCGCTGGCACCTTCCATCACTTTGCTGATGATTGAGAGTAGACTGATGGGGCGGTAATTGGCCGGGTTGGATTTGTCCTGCTTTTTGTGGACAGGACACACCTGGGCAGTTTTCCACATTGCCGGATAGATGCCAGTGTTGTAGCTGTACTGGAACAGCTTGGCTAGAGGCGCGGCTAGTTCTGGAGCACAAGTCTTCAGCACGATAGCCGGGATGTTGTCGGGGCCCATAGACTTTGCTGTATCCAGTACGCTCAGCCATTTCTTGATATCATGTGGAGTGAATTGAATTGGCTAAAGACCGGCTTCTGTGATGGTGGGGACCTCGGGAGTAGTTGGGTATGGAGAAATGCTGATTGTGTTCTTTATTTCACAGGAATAGCTGAAGGATTACACCTTTACGTCTCCGCCGCATTTCATAAAGCCTTCTTGGAGGTATGATGCAACCAATGGCGTTTCATCTCTTAGTTGCAAACGGACAGTTTTTTATGCTTACGGTTGGTCTTTAGCGGAGGAACGGAAATAACTGCAGTGGAAAAATATATTGAAACACTTACGTATGCATGCACTGCCTGTCTGTGTCACTCCACTTCCTGTTGTGTTTTTGCAACACTTTTCTGCCATTTTCCCCACCATGAATTCTTATATCCACGATTAGAATGCGAACACCCTATGTAAACATGTCACACTGTAATCCCACGTGCCCGCCAGTAGGTGGCACTCTGATGCTCAGTTTTACGTCTTCCAGTACCTCAGCCTGTACTGCACAGAAACTCCTGAGCTCCAACCAGCTCTGCTTCTCTGATTCCCAATGTCTAATTAATTATAAATAATATCACAACAAAATAGTATATCAAATTAATGCCTGTTTTTTAACTTTAAAATGGGGACCGGATTAACTCTGGGGACTAAGGTCCTATTGTCCTGCACCTTCTAATCCCACTCCGTGCTGTACCTGCCCTGGGAGTGTTTGATGGGGCAGTGTAGAGGGAGCTTTACTCTGTATCTAACCCGTGCTCTACCTGCCCTGGGAGTGTCTGATGGGACAGTGTAGAGGGAGCTTTACTCTGTATCTAACCCGTGCTGTACCTGTCCTGGGAGTGTTTGATGGGACAGTGTAGAGGGAGCTTTACTCTGTATCTAACCAGTGCTGTACCTGTCCTGGGAGTGTTTGATGGGACAGTGTAGAGGGAGCTTTACTCTGTATCTAACCCGTGCTGTACCTGCCCTGGGAGTGTCTGATGGGACGGTGTAGAGGGAGCTTTACTCTGTATCTAACCCGTGCTGTACCTGTCCTGGGAGTGTTTGATGGGACAGTGTAGAGGGAGCTTTACTCTGTATCTAACCCGTGCTGTACCTGTCCTGGGAGTGTTTGATGGGACGGTGTAGAGGGAGCTTTACTCTGTATCTAACCCGTGCTGTACCTGCCCTGGGAGTGTCTGATGGGACAGTGTAGAGGGTGCTTTACTCTGTATCTAACCCGTGCTGTACCTGCCCTGGGAGTGTCTGATGGGACAGTGTAGAGGGAGCTTTACTCTGTATCTAACCCGTGCTGTACCTGCCCTGGGAGTGTTTGATGGGACAGTGTAGAGGGAGCTTTACTCTGTATCTAACCTGTGCTGTACCTGCCCCGGGAGTGTCTGATGGGACAGTGCAGAGGGAGCTTTACTCTGTATCTAACCCGTGCTGTACCTGCCCCGGGAGTGTCTGATGGGACAGTGTAGAGGGAGCTTTACTCTGTATCTAACCCGTGCTGTACCTGCCCAGGAGTGTTTGATGGGACAGTGTAGAGGGAGCTTTACTCTGTATCTAACCCGTGCTGTACCTGCCCTGGGAGTGTTTGATGGGACAGTGTAGAGGGAGCTTTACTCTGTATCTAACCCGTGCTGTACCTGCCCCGGGAGTGTCTGATGGGACAGTGTAGAGGGAGCTTTACTCTGTATCTAACCCGTGCTGTACCTGCCCCGGGAGTGTCTGATGGGACAGTGTAGAGGGTATGTTGCTCTGTATCGGGTCGGCCTGACGTGTGGCGCTTTGCTCGGCAGGTGAACGAGGAAGGCAGTGAAGCCGCGGCAGCCTCAGTTGTGATGCTGATGGGCCGGTCGCTGCGGCCCAGTGTGGAGGTCTTCAACGCCAACCGGCCGTTCATCCTGCTGATTCGAGAAGTTGCCCTCAACGCCATCATCTTCATGGGGAGAATATCTGACCCGTGTGTCGTTTCACAGTGACGGGGGGGGAGATAAATCATATCATCGCTACGGCAATAATGAAATAACTCAATTAAGTCTTTCTGAGGTTGTTATCTTATTAAAAGAAATAAAGAAAGACAGACTTGTATTTATATCACGTCTTTCATGAACTCAGGACATCCTAATGCGCTTTACGGCAAATGAAGTACTTTTGAATTACAGTCACTGTTGTAATGTAGGAAACACAGTAGCCAGTTTATGTACAGTATGATCCCACAAACAGCAATGTGATAATGACCAGATAATCAGTTTTATTGCTGTTGATTGAGGGATAAATATTCGCCAGCACACCGGGGAAAACTCCCCGTCCCCGAGAGGGCAGAGGGGGCCTCGGTTTAACATCTCAGCAATCCCTCAGCACTGCACTGGAGTGTCAGCCTGGATTGTGTGCTCAAGTATCTGAAGTAGGACTTGAACCAACGACCTATCTGACTCAGAGGCGAGAGTGCTACCCACTGAGCCACAGCTGACACTAGTCTATCTGTTGTGTTCTGCCCTTAGGGCAGGTCCTAAATCAAGTTGCACACACACAAGATTCTTGAGCCACTTACTAGGGAAGAAGAGCTGAGGTCATGTGGAACTGGAGTCACATATGGTAGGATTTTTAGAATTAAGCAAAGGATGACCAAGAAATTGAAAAAGACAGAGAAACGAGAATATGAGAGTAAACTAGCAATAGACATAAAAACAGATTGTAAAAGCTTCGATAGCTCTGTAAAAAGGAAGAAATTAGCGAAAGTAAACGTGGGTCCCTTAGAGGCAGTGATGGGAGAAATTATAATGGGGAATAAGGAAATGGCAGAGACATTAAATGAATACTTTGTATCTGTCTTCACGGTAGAAATCACAAATAACATTCCGGAAATAGTGGGGAACCAAGGGTCCAGAGAGAATGACAGAAAACAGAGAGTAGGAATGAACGGGTCATTTTCGGGTTGGCAGGCTGTAACTAGTGGGGTACCGCAAGGATCAGTGACAAGGTTCAGGGCCTCAGCTATTTACACTCTGTATTAATGACTTAGATGAGGGGACCGAGTGTAATGTATCTAAGTTTGCTGACGATACAATGTTAGGTGGAAAAGTAAGCTGCGAGGAGGACGCAAAGAGGCTGGGAAATGTTGGTATTCAGAGAGTGAGAAGTCGCACAACACCAGGTTATAGTCCAACAGTTTTATTTGAAATCACAAGCTTTCGGAGCTGCTGCTCCTTCGTCAGGTGAAGTGAAGAAATACGAATCGGCAAAGCATATATAGACAGAGAACAATGCCTGTGCAGCGTACAATGTCAGACGACTACAGTTAATCTTTCTGACTGCCTTTTATCACACCTCGGCAGAGAGACAATCAGGTCAGTCAGGAAGGCATTATATCAAAGACATAGCAAAATACAACTAAGACAATGAGGTGGGGTCACAGGGGGCCTAATGTGTCAGATGCTGCAGTCTGTATGGAAAACCATAAACTTTAAACTTTTTACTTTTTTTACTGGAAATCACATCTGTGAACAAGCCAACGACGACTCGAGTCTGGATGACTCTACGTCATGTAGCGTGACAATTCAGAGAGGTATTCAGAGAGACCTGGGTGTTCTTGTACATGAATCACAGAAAGTACAGCAAGCAATTCTGTGTCCTTGGTGAGACCACACCTGGAGTACTGTGTACAGTTTTGATCTCCTTACCTAAGGAAGGATATACTTGCCTTAGAGGGAGTGCAACAAAGGTTCACTAGACTGATTCCTGGGATGAGGGGATTGTCCTATGAGGAGAGATTGAGGAGACTCGGCCTATATTCCCTAGAGTTTAGAAGAATGAGAGGTGATCGCATTGAAACATAAAATTCTTAAGGGGCTTGACAGGGCAGATGCAGGGAGGATGTTTCCCCTGGCTGGGGAGTCTAGAACCAGGGGTTACAGTCTCAGAATAAGGGGGGCGCCCATTTAGGACTGAGATGAGGAGAAATTTCTTCACTCAGAGGGTGGTGAATCTTTGGAATTCTCTACCCCAGAGGGCTGTGGAGGCTCAGTCTTTGAGTATATTCAAGATACAGACTGATAGGTTTTTGGATACTAAGGGAATCAAGGGATATGGGGATAGTGCAGGAAAGTGGAGTTGAGGTAGAAGATCAGCCATGGTCTTACTGAATGGCGGAGCAGGCTCGAAGGGCCGAGTGGCCGACTCCTGCTCCTATTTCTTATGTTCTTATATGGGCCAGACCAGGTAAGGACGGCAGGTTTCCTTCCCTAAAGGACATTAGTGAATCAGCTGCTTTTTTAATGACAATCCGACAGCTTTGTCACTTTTACTGAGACCTGCTTTTTATTCCCAGATTTATTTTTTTTAAACTGAGTTCAAATTCTGAAACAGCCCTGGTGGGATTTAAACTCACGTATCTCGGCGTCATTAACCCAGGCCTCTAGATTACTAGTAAAATAGCCACTACACCACCATACCGCTGACAGAAATAACACAACCCAGATCTACCAATTAGCCCTGACTATGGTGGGTTCCATATTGAACTTTACTCAGCCTCTCTTAATCAGTGGACTCAGATGAGATTATACAGGCTAAAATCACCCAGTATTTACTTCAACCAGACGTACACAAATCACAGACTTGGCTTCACGCACGGGTCCCGATATTAACTCCCCTCCCACGACAGACGGGAGAGGGTGCCGGGTGGGAGGAACACTAACGCAACGTGCCTCACCTGCAAAATTGGCCCACGCCCCCTGAATCTGCGCCGGTCAATGACAGCGACTGACTCGGGGGCAGGAACGGAGCGGCAGGAGGCTCACTAAAGGGGAGGTGGCAGGCGGGGAAAAATAAAATAGGTCAACTTACTTGTCACGGCCTGTTGCGTCTTTGAACATGGGGTCCGTGCCGCGATCTGGCAGCCCGGCACTCCTCGAGTGCCGAGCTGCTGGCACGGCACCCCACTCCCTGGTGGTCCAGGTAGGGCCCCGCAGAGTTGTGGGCTTCGGCCCTCCTCTTTAATGCAGGGAAGAGCCCTTCCATGTGGCAGCGCTACGTGGCCCAGTGCGTAGCGCTGCAGAACGCACCGCCCCGATATTCAGGGTTAGAGCTCTAAGAAGGAAGTGGAGTGCTTGAATTAGTGCTCCACCTTCCTCTTGGGGCACTAAAGCTGAAGTTAGTGATCGCCGGCGCTATTTTACGCTGGGCGCTATATTTAGTCTTTGAAAGACTTCAGCGGGTTAGTTAAATATAATAACCTTCAGTTTTAATGTGGATGCAGGAACAGAGACCTGGGGGTGTATGTACACAAATCTTTGAAGGTGGAGGGACAAGTTGAGAAGACTGTTAAAAAAGCATATGGGATCCTTGACTTTATTAATATAGACATAGAATACAAAAGCAAGGAAGTCATGCTAAACCTTTATAAAACACTGGTTAGGCCTCAGCTGGAGTATTGTGTTCAATTCTAGGCACTGCACTTTAGGAAGGATGTCAAGGCCTTGGAGAGGGTGCAGAGGAGATTCACTAGAATGGTACCAGGGATGAGGGACTTCAGTTATGTGGAGAGACTGAAGAAGCTGCGGTTGTTCTCCTTGGAGCAGATTTGATAGCGGTGTTCAAAATCATGAATGGTTTTGATAGAGTAAATAAGGAGGAACTGTTTCCAATGGCAGCAGGGTCAATAACCAGAGGACACAGACTTAAGCGAGTTGTGATCTGGAATGCACTGCCTGCAAGGGCGGTGGAAGCAGATTCAATAGTAACTTTCAAAAGGGAATTGGAAAAATACTTGAAGGTAAATAACTTACAGGGCTATGGGGGGAAAAAAGCAAGGGAGTGGGACTAATTGGACAGCTCGTTCAAAGAGTCGGCACGGTAACGATGGGCCGAATGGGCTCCTTCTGTGCTGCTATGATTCTAATTTCTGGAATCTATGCCAACTACAAGTTATGGATCTTTTTCCAACTGTTAACTGACCAAATATCTCGGTATCACGTGTATGAAACAGATGATGAACCTAACTGGAGCCTCCTGACCAACCAACACCCTGCCTTGGTGCTGGGCAGGAGCAGCCCATTCATCAAACGGCAGTGCCCTCGGCGGCCTGCGCGCGGCGCTGTTCCCCGGAGCCCCCTTGTTGTTTGGGGGGGCGCAGGGGATTCTGGGAGTTGTAGTTTCCCCGCCCCCTGGAGGCGCGACGGAACACGGCAGGAGGAGCGGCGGGAGCAACTACATCTCCCAGGGTGCCTTTCGGATGCCGCGCAGGCGCTCCACTTGCCTTTCTCCCTGCCTCCAATGGCGAGGCAGCGGTTGCTAAAGTTTGGTGGAAGGCCTTGCCCGGTTGGCGGCGAGTCCGATCCCCGCGGTCTGACGCGCTGCCCAACCTACCCAAGCCGCGCCCTCAGGCAGACTTCAATGGCGGGCTGGTGGCCGCGCGCGGTGCATCGCGGGAGTCGTAGTCCTGCCCGCGTCGCTTCCGGTGATGGCGAGCGGGCCGGAAACTACGTGTCCCAGGGTCCGCGCGACCGGGCATGCGCGGTGCGGCGCCTGGGCGACGAGTGTCCGGTGAGAGCGAAGCGGTGAGTGAGGCCCTGACCCGGTAACCGGGCAACCGGGCTCGGCTTCCCCGCCGGCAGCCGCGGTGTGCCGCCTCCACACGCCCCGGCCTAAAGCCCTGGGCGGCGCTGAGAGGCAGGGGCTGGGGGCACAATGTGGTGGGCCTGAGAGGGGCCTAGGGGGGGTGGGACAGGCAGAGAGGGGAGGAGGGGGACATGGCAGAGAGGGGAGGAGGTGTGGGATCTGGGGGGCCCCTGAGGTCTGGTAATTGATGGAGGGGCGGTGTGGTCAAGGGGAGCCCCCCCCTGGCGGTGTGGTCAAGGGGAGCCCCCCCCTGGCGGTGTGGTCAAGGGGAGCCCCCCCCTGCCGGTGTGGTCAAGGGGAGCCCCCCCTGGGGGTGTGGTCAAGGGGAGCCCCCCCTGCCGGTGTGGTCAAGGGGAGCCCCCCCCTGGGGGTGTGGTCAAGGGGAGCCCCCCCCCTGCCGGTGTGGTCAAGGGGAGCCCCCCCTGCCGGTGTGGTCAAGGGGAGCCCCCCCTGGGGGTGTGGTCAAGGGGAGCCCCCCCTGGGGGCGTGGCCAAGGGGTGCCCCCCCTGGGGGGCGTGGCCAAGGGGAGCCCCCCCCCTGCCGGTGTGGTCAAGGGGAGCCCCCCCTGCCGGTGTGGTCAAGGGGAGCCCCCCCTGCCGGTGTGGTCAAGGGGAGCCCCCCCTGGGGGTGTGGTCAAGGGGAGCCCCCCCTGGGGGTGTGGTCAAGGGGAGCCCCCCCTGGGGGTGTGGTCAAGGGGAGCCCCCCCTGCCGGTGTGGTCAAGGGGAGCCCCCCCTGGGGGTGTGGTCAAGGGGAGCCCCCCCTGGGGGTGTGGTCAAGGGGAGCCCCCCCTGGGGGTGTGGTCAAGGGGAGCCCCCTCTGGGGGTGTGGTCAAGGGGAGCCCCCCCTGGGGGTGTGGTCAAGGGGAGCCCCCCCTGGGGGTGTGGTCAAGGGGAGCCCCCCCTGGGGGCGTGGCCAAGGGGTGCCCCCCCTGGGGGCGTGGCCAAGGGGTGCCCCCCCTGGGGGGCGTGGCCAAGGGGAGCCCCCCCTGGGGGGCGTGGCCAAGGGGAGCCCCCCCTGGGGTGCGTGGCCAAGGGGAGCCCCCCCTGGGGTGCGTGGCCAAGGGGAGCCCCCCCTGGGGGGCGTGGCCAAGGGGAGCCCCCCCTGGGATGCGTGGCCAAGGGGAGCCCCCCCTGGGGTGCGTGGCCAAGGGGAGCCCCCCCTGGGGTGCGTGGCCAAGGGGAGCCCGCCCCTGGGGTGCGTGGCCAAGGGGAGCCCGCCCCCCAGAGGTGTGGTCAGGGCGAGCCCCCCAGAGGTGTGGTCAAGGGCAGCCCCCTAGGGGGTGTGGTCAAGGGGAGTCCCCCCCCCAGAGGTGTGGTCAGGGGTGCCCCCCAGAGGTGTGGTCAGGGGGAACCCTCCCAGGGGGTGTGGTCAGGGGGAGCCCCCCCCAGGGGGTGTGGTGAAGGGGTGCCCCCCAGAGGTGTGGTCAGGGGGAACCCTCCCAGGGGGTGTGGTCAGGGGGAGCCCCCCCCAGGGGGTGTGGTGAAGGGGAGCCCCCCAGAGGTGTGGTCAGGGGGAGCCCCCCCAGGGGGTGTGGTGTCGGGGATCCCCCTGGCGGTGTGGCCAACATGGGTGTGATTAGTGGATGTGATCAAGGTCCCCCCACTGGGGCTTCGCTCATTATGCGGCGTGATTAAGGGTGGGTGCAGGAGGAATGGCAAAGGAGGGGCACAGTCTGAGTTGAGCGAGGGGGTGGCAGGTATGGGGAGGAGGGAGATACTGAAGGGCTAGGTTGAGGAGTGAGTATGAGGAGCTGACTGTAGGTGTGAAGATGGCGTTTGTGGGGACAATATGGGGAGTATGTGTAACTGGGTGATTGTGGGAAATTCATTGAAAGCATCAGCTCTGCCTGTGGCTTCAGTGGAAAAGGCAAACAGGATATTGGGTTACATTAGCAGAGGGGTCAAGTTCAATGTTGTCACCAGAGGTTTGAAGCACATATCAGACCCCATATACTACCACAGGGGTGCCCACACTACGGCACATGGGGCACAACAAGTAGTCCGGGGCAAATGGCTTCTATTTTCTCTTTTATTTGTTACTTCCTGCTTTTTTCTTCTTTGACTTTCGCTGCCCTGCAGATTTGGAAAAGGGCTGTTCTGGCGATGCTTCATTGGCGGATAAGTCCTAACTCAGAACACCGAGATCTGACAGTATCAGCAATTCAGGGTATATGGAAATTAATGGGAACATGAATTTAAACTTAATGTGTGGCCCCCAACCTCCATGGTTAAACTGTTTGGACATTCCAGTACTGTAGTGCAAATACCAATAGTGGGTGGTATAATCATGCTTTAATGTGGCTCGATTCTGGATTAACCGCAATGCAGAAACTGCGGGGAGAACTGAGCTTTCACACACGTTTCAAATGTCCCAGGAAGTGCACAGAAATAGCATTGAGTGTGAGGTAACGGTGTAGCAATTAGTGTGACAATCGTCAGGGATACATTGTAACTGGACAATCGCGTCTGAGTGAAGCTTCTATCAATGAGACTGGGACATTTCCCACAAAATACTGTTGGTGTTAATTTTGATAGATAAAACACCTACTTTTAGGATTGAGCCTGATGAACATCCCCTGCAGCCTCCCACCCTCAACCAGTGAATTCCAAATTAAAATGCAGAAACATGAATGTCAGCACACTGTAGTTCTGGATGCCACACCAGTTCTGGATCCTGGCATAGGATACTGGCACGGTGTAGGTCAGGATACTGGCATGGGATCGGCACGGTGTCGTTATGGATACTGGCATAGGATCGGCACGGTGTAGGTCAGGATCCTGGCATAGGATCGGCACGGTGTAGGTCAGGATCCTGGCATAGGATCGGCACACTAGTTCTGGATACTGGCATAGGATCGGCACGGTGTCGTTCTGGATACTGGCACAGGAGATTGGCACGGTGTCGTTCTGGATACTGGCACAGGAGATTGGCACGGTGTCGTTCTGGATACTGGCACAGGAGATTGGCACTGGAGATATCCATCCATTGTACATATTAATATTGAAACAAGATATCAGCATGGTGTAGTTCTGGATATTGGCACTGGAGATCGGCACGGTGTAGTTCTGGATATTGGCACTGGAGATCGGCATGGTGTAGTTCTGGATATTGGCACTGGAGATCAGCACGGTGTAGTTCTGGATATTGGCACAGGAGATCAGCATGGTGTAGTTCTGGATATTGGCACAGGAGATCAGCATGGTGTAGTTCTGGATATTGGCACTGGAGATCGGCACGGTGTAGTTCTGGATATTGGCACTGGAGATCGGCACGGTGTAGTCATGGATATTGGCACTGGAGATCGGCACGGTGTAGTTCTGGATATTGGCACAGGAGATCGGCACGGTGTAGTTCTGGATATTGGCACAGGAGATTGGCACGGTGTAGTTCTGGATATTGGCACTGGAGTTTGGCACGGTGTAGTCATGGATACTGGCACAGGGCGTCTGCATGGTGTAGTCCTGGATACTGGCACAGAGAACTAATATAAATAGTTCCAGGTCTTTCTGGAGAAAAAAGGGGATTAATGAATGTGGGTGAGAGAGCCGGCAAAGAGAGTAGAGATTGGTCAGACAGAGATGGACTGTTGCTATGAGCAAGGAATGGGACAGGGGCAAGGTAGGTGCTGCACATACAGTGGTGACATTGAAGAATACTTCAATGTAGAATCTGTGTTGAGTTCATTGAGAAGCAGCTGGGGTTAGGGCACCAGGCCATAGCTGGGTATGTTCACCAGGGTGGTAGTTTGTCTTCCTTCGCTGTTGTGGGGAGGAGGTTTGGTGATACGCTCAATCGCCGTGCTACAATCAGGTAACCCCAGAACCCACCGTCTTCATACAGCAGAAATAAAACCCTGTAAAGAGTGCAGGGGTGCACAGAAAGATAAAGGAATCGGATCCTAATCCAGGGGTCTGAAGGACTTGCAGTGGGTCAAGTCTCTGGTTTCCATTTCAGTAAATCACTGAATTCTCTTGTGTGTCATGTACATGTTGATTCTACAAGTTAATGTCTTTTATTTTTGTAGATTGAGACAAACGTAATGGCTATATTCTCTGGGAGCCCTGTGCTGGAGCGTTGTGGCAAGTTCTGCGATGCAGGGTCGCTGCACTGTGGCGCAATCGCGTGGTAATTGGTGAGTCTGGCGTGCCGTGAGGGGTCGGGGTGTGGGTGGGTGTGCCGATTGTGGGGCAGCAAAAAACAGCCACGGTTCCCTACCCGGCCCGGTGATCTGCCCTCGACTTCTCACAGGCTTTCCCTCCTCGGCACAGTACATCAGAGTCCCGGGGGCGCTCGGCACCCTCCAGCACTTCGCCAAGGGGCCTGTCTTCACCTGCGAGCTCAGACGCTGCGTATTTCGACAGTTATTCAACTGTGGGGGCATCGCCACCAACCCAATCATGTCCAAAAATGTGTGGGTTAGGTTGATTTGGCTATGATAAATTGACCCTTAGTGTTAGGGGGGTATTAAATATGTGGGGTTATGGGGATATGTTAGGGGGAATTAAATACGTGGGGTTACGGGGGTAGGGTGGGATATGTGTACTGTGGGGATTAAAGCAGGGACAGGGTACTGGATTTGGATGATCGGCCATGATCGTATTGAATGGTGGAGCAGGCTCGATGGGCCGAATGGCCTACTCCTGCTCCTAGATTCTATGTTTCTATGTTTGCCTTACCTCCCACACATCCCAGCTGTGGTCCCTGCATCAGAGGTGATTTGACAGATCTCCCTGCCCCACCTCCTGCACACCCTGCACCCTCCCCCAGCCCAGGGGCATTCAGACCAATTGTAGTGCCTCAACTACCACCCCAGCTACGCTCAGTGCAGGCCATGAATCAAAGCTGCATGTATTGATCTGCTCTGCCCTGGGGAATGCGCTCACTCACTGGGCCTTTGTCAGTAGTGATCTGCTCTGCCCTGCGAAATACGCTCACTCACTGGGCCGTTGTCAGTAGTGATCTGCTCTGCCCTGGGGAATGCGCTCACTCACTGGGCCGTTGTCAGTAGTGATCTGCTCTGCCCTGGGGAATGCGCTCACTCACTGGGCCTTTGTCAGTAGTGATCTGCTCTGCCCTGCGAAATACGCTCACTCACTGGGCCGTTGTCAGTAGTGATCTGCTCTGCCCTGGGGAATGCGCTCACTCACTGGGCCTTTGTCAGTAGTGATCTGCTCTGCCCTGGGGAATACGCTCACTCACTGGGCCGTTGTCAGTAGTGATCTGCTCTGCCCTGGGGAATACGCTCACTCACTGGGCCGTTGTCAGTAGTGATCTGCTCTGCCCTGGGGAATGCACTCATTCACTGGGCCGTTGACCTAAGACTTCTGTCTGAATTTGACAGTAGCAACTATTAAGCGATGGTTGTTGTAACAAAGGTGATTATAACATAGGATGGGGAGGGGTGGGGGGAGAGTTTGAGGTGATGTAGGGGGAGAGTTTTATCCGGCGCTGACTCAAGAAAGTGGGGTTGGAAGAGTACCGAGGGATACAAGGAAGGGGTGGAAAAGGACCTTGTCAGCGATGGAGACCATGGGACTAGAGAGGACGGTGCGATGGTAAGGTCCAGAGGGTGGCGATGAATATGGGTGGGAGACTTTAGACAGGAGGAAGGAGGGCGAGGGGAGCGGAAATGAAGATTGAAATCACCGAAGGTGGAGAGTGGCTCAGTGCCGAGGCTGAGAGGAAAGGAGGATGCGTAACTCAGCGGTGGGTCCTGGGGGCTGGATGGTAAACAAAGGAGAAGCGAGAGGGGGTGGAACAAGGTGAGGTGCTTGAAGGTGGAAGAGGAGTTGAGGGAGTGGCCAAGGTGTGCCTGGGATCAGTGCCTCACTCGCCACTTTGGTGGTTTGGGCAGGGCGAGTGGGGAAAAGGTAGGCAGGCTTTGGTAAGGGGCAAGGTGTCACCAAGACCATGGTGTCGATGTAATCATCCACAATAAGGTCGTGGATGGCAAGGACCTTGTTTGCGAGTGAACGGACATCATGGAAGGGCATGTGGTGGTGATTGATTCCCTGGCAGAGTCCAAGGGGACAGTGCTGGGTAGGGTGAGAAAGGGAAAGATGCCGGAGAGGTTAGCTCGCGGCAAGCACTCTGGGCGGGAAGGTCAGCGACAGAAGAGGATGACGATATCAATCTTCATCTCAGCTCCCCTTGCCCTGTTTCCTCCGTAAGCCCCTCCTATATAAGGTCTCCCACCCATTTTCACCCTGCACGTAAGGGGACAGCGTGAGTGTCTCGATGGGCTCTTCAGTGAGTCTCTCCCTCTGTCCATTCTCTGTGAGTCTCTCCCTCTGTCCGTGATCCTCAGTGAGTCTCTCCCTCTGTCTCTGATCCTCAGTGAGTCTCTCCCTCTGTCCATTCTCTCAGTGAGTCTCTCCCTCTGTCCCTGATCCTCAGTGAGTCTCTCCCTCTGTCCCTGATCCTCAGTGAGTCTCTCCCTCTGTCCCTGATCCTCAGTGAGTCTCTCCCTCTGTCTCTGATCCTCAGTGAGTCTCTCCCTCTGTCCCTGATCCTCAGTGAGTCTCTCCCTCTGTCCCTGATCCTCAGTGAGTCTCTCCCTCTGTCTCTGATCCTCAGTGAGTCTCTCCCTCTGTCCCTGATCCTCAGTGAGTCTCTCCCTCTGTCCCTGATCCTCAGTGAGTCTCTCCCTCTGTCTCTGATCCTCAGTGAGTCTCTACCTCTGTCCCTGATCCTCAGTGAGTCTCTCCCTCTGTCTCTGATCCTCCGTGAGTCTCTCCCTCTGTCCCTGATCCTCAGTGAGTCTCTCCCTCTGTCTCTGATCTTCAGTGAGTCTCTCCCTCTGTCCCTGATCCTCAGTGAGTCTCTCCCTCTGTCCCTGATCCTCAGTGAGTCTCTCCCTCTGTCCCTGATCTTCAGTGAGTCTCTCCCTCTGTCCCTGATCCTCAGTGAGTCTCTCCCTCTGTCTCTGATCCTCAGTGAGTCTCTCCCTCTCTTCCTGATCTTCAGTGAGTCTCTCCCTCTGTCCCTGATCCTCAGTGAGTCTCTCCCTCTGTCCCTGATCCTCAGTGAGTCTCTCCCTCTGTCCCTGATCCTCAGTGAGTCTCTCCCTCTGTCTCTGATCCTCAGTGAGTCTCTCCCTCTGTCCCTGATCCTCAGTGAGTCTCTCCCTCTGTCCCCGACTTCAGTGAGTCTCTCCCTCTGTCCCCGACTTCAGTGAGTCTCTCCCTCTGTCCCTGATCCTCAGTGAGTCTCTCCCTCTGTCCCTGATCCTCAGTGAGTCTCTCCCTCTGTCCCCGACTTCAGTGAGTCTCTCCCTCTGTCCCCGACTTCAGTGAGTCTCTCCCTCTGTCCCTGATCCTCAGTGAGTCTCTCCCTCCGTCCCTGATCCTCAGTGAGTCTCTCCCTCTGTCCATTCTCAGTGAGTCTCTCCCTCTGTCCATTCTCTGTGAGTCTCTCCCTCTGTCCATTCTCTCAGTGAGTCTCTCCCTCTGTCTCTGATCCTCAGTGAGTCTCTCCCTCTGTCCCTGATCCTCAGTGAGTCTCTCCCTCTGTCCCTGATCCTCAGTGAGTCTCTCCCTCTGTCCCCGACTTCAGTGAGTCTCTCCCTCTGTCCCTGATCCTCAGTGAGTCTCTCCCTCTGTCCCCGACTTCACTGAGTCTCTCCCTCTGTCCCTGATCCTCAGTGAGTCTCTCCCTCTGTCCCTGATCCTCAGTGAGTCTCTCCCTCTGTCCCCGACTTCAGTGAGTCTCACCATCTATATTCAGGAACTCTGAGACTCTGTGTACAACAGCTTGAAAATTCTATTAACCAGTGCGGTGAGACTCGATGGGCTGAATATCTCTTTATATGAAGGAGTCTAAGCGAATGTCGTTCTCCTTTAGTAACGCTGTGCTTGTTCTACCCCTGCAGGGCCGTGTGAGCTGTACCGAGAGCCATGGAGAAGGAGGGCAGCATCCAGCTGGAGGTGCCAGATTTCAGCAGCTCCGTGCTGGCTCAGCTCAACCAGCTGCGGATGCAAGGCCGGCTCTGCGACATCGTGGTCGACATCCAGGGAAAGTCCTTCCGCGCCCACAAGGCGGTGCTGGCCGCCAGCTCGCCCTACTTCCGCGACCACATGTCCCTGGGCGAGATGAGCGCCGTGTCCATCTCCGTCATCAAGAGCCCCGCGGTGTTCGAGCGCCTGCTGGCCTTCTGCTACACGGGCAAGCTGTGCCTGCAGGTGGCCGACATCATCAGCTACCTGACGGCAGCCAGCTTTCTCCAGATGCAGTACATCATCGACAAGTGCACACAGATCCTGGACGGCATTCACTTCCGCATCGACGTCTCCGAGGTGGAGGCGGGGCTGAGCCAGGACGGGCCGAAGCGCCCAGCCCAGACCCGCGGCGGCAGCGTCGCCCCCCCCAACACCCGGCGCAGCCGGGCACCCTCAGGGTTCGGAGGGGGCGGCGCCCGCGGCAGTCCGCTGCCCGACGAGGTCGGGGGCGTCGGCGACGAGAGGCTGGTGCGCATCGACCGGGTGGGCCAATGGTACGTGGAGACGGGAGTCAGCGGCGACCGCAGCCCGGAGGCCATCCGGCACATCGGCGGGATGCGGATCAAAACAGAGACGCCGGACGAGTGGATGGTGTCGGAGAACCAGCCATCTGGGGAGGACGGCGGCAGCAGTGCCGAGGAGGTGACGGCCATGGTGATCGACAGCGCCGGGCACAGCACCCTGGTCCAGGACGCCTTCCCCACCACCGCCTCGAGTGGCAAGATCTCGAGACCCTCCAGCAGCTTCAGCGAGATGGACAGGTACGGAGAGCGGGCGGAATTCAGTGACCCTCGCTTCACTGTGCCGGTATACGGCGGGGGGTCTGTGCCGATATACGGGGGGGGGGGGGGGCCTGGTCTGTGCCGATATACAGGGGGGGGTCTGTGCCGATATACAGGGGGGGTCTGTGCCGATATACAGGGGGCGACTGTGCTGATATACAGGGGGGGTCTGTGCCGATATACAGGGGGGTCTGTGCCGATATACAGGGGGGGTCTGTGCCGATATACAGGGGGGTCTGTGCCGATATACAGGGGGGGTCTGTGCCGATATACAGGGGGGGTCTGTGCCGATATACAGGGGGGGTCTGTGCCGATATACAGGGGGGGTCTGTGCCGATATACAGGGGGGGTCTGTGCCGATATACAGGGGGGGTCTGTGCCGATATACAGGGGGGGTCTGTGCCGATATACAGGGGGGGCGACTGTGCCGATACACGGGGGGGGGTCTGTGCCGATATACAGGGGGCGACTGTGCCGATATACAGGGGCGGTCTGTGCCGATATACAGGGGGGGTCTGTGCCGATATACAGGGGGGGTCTGTGCCGATATACAGGGGGGGTCTGTGCCGATATACAGGGGGGGTCTGTGCCGATATACAGGGGGGGCGACTGTGCCGATACACGGGGGGGGGTCTGTGCCGATATACAGGGGGCGACTGTGCCGATATACAGGGGCGGTCTGTGCCGATATGCAGGGGGCGACTGTGCCGATATACAGGGGGGGTCTGTGCCGATATACAGGGGGGGTCTGTGCCGATATACAGGGGGGGCGACTGTGCCGATACACGGGGGGGGGTCTGTGCCGATATACAGGGGGCGACTGTGCCGATATACAGGGGCGGTCTGTGCCGATATACAGGGGGGGTCTGTGCCGATATACAGGGGGGGTCTGTGCCGATATACAGAGGGGGTCTGTGCCGATATACAGGAGGGGTCTGTGCCGATATACAGGGGGGGTCTGTGCCGATATACAGGGGGGGCGACTGTGCCGATACACAGGGGGGGTCTGTGCCGATATACAGGGGGGGGGGTCTGTGCCGATATACAGGGGGGGTCTGTGCCGATATACAGGGGGGGTCTGTGCCGATACAGGGGGGGGGGGGGTCTGTGCCGATACAGGGGGGGGGGGGGTCTGTGCCGATACACAGGGGGCGACTGTGCCGATATACAGGGGGGGGCGACTGTGCCGATATACAGGGGGGGTCTGTGCCGATATACAGGGGGGGTCTGTGCCGATATACAGGGGGGGTCTGTGCCGATATACAGGGGGGGTCTGTGCCGATATACAGGGGGGGGTTTGTGCCGACATACAGGGGGGGCGACTGTGCCGATACACAGGGGGGGTCTGTGCCGATACACAGGGGGGGTCTGTGCCGATATACGGGGGGGGTCTGTGCCGATATACGGGGGGGGTCTGTGCCGATATACGGGGGGGGTCTGTGCCGATATACAGGGGGGTCTGTGCCGATATACAGGGGGGCGACTGTGCCGATATACAGGGGTGGTCTGTGCCGATATACAGGGGGCTGACTGTGCCGATATACAGGGGGGCGTCTGTGCCGATATACAGGGGGGCGTCTGTGCCGATATACAGGGGGGGTCTGTGCCGACATACAGGGGGGGTCTGTGCCGACATACAGGGGGGGTCTGTGCCGACATACAGGGGGGGTCTGTGCCGACATACAGGGGGGGTCTGTGCCGACATACAGGGGGCGACTGTGCCGACATACAGGGGGCGACTGTGCCGACATACAGGGGGCGACTGTGCCGACATACAGGGGGCGACTGTGCCGACATACAGGGGGCGACTGTGCCGACATACAGGGGGCGACTGTGCCGACATACAGGGGGCGACTGTGCCGACATACAGGGGGCGACTGTGCCGACATACAGGGGGCGACTGTGCCGACATACAGGGGGCGACTGTGCCGACATACAGGGGGCGACTGTGCCGACATACAGGGGGCGACTGTGCCGACATACAGGGGGCGACTGTGCCGACATACAGGGGGCGACTGTGCCGACATACAGGGGGCGACTGTGCCGACATACAGGGGGCGACTGTGCCGACATACAGGGGGCGACTGTGCCGACATACAGGGGGCGACTGTGCCGACATACAGGGGGCGACTGTGCCGACATACAGGGGGCGACTGTGCCGACATACAGGGGGCGACTGTGCCGACATACAGGGGGCGACTGTGCCGACATACAGGGGGCGACTGTGCCGACATACAGGGGGCGACTGTGCCGACATACAGGGGGCGACTGTGCCGACATACAGGGGGCGACTGTGCCGACATACAGGGGGCGACTGTGCCGACATACAGGGGGCGACTGTGCCGACATACAGGGGGCGACTGTGCCGACATACAGGGGGCGACTGTGCCGACATACAGGGGGCGACTGTGCCGACATACAGGGGGCGACTGTGCCGACATACAGGGGGCGACTGTGCCGACATACAGGGGGCGACTGTGCCGACATACAGGGGGCGACTGTGCCGACATACAGGGGGCGACTGTGCCGACATACAGGGGGCGACTGTGCCGACATACAGGGGGCGACTGTGCCGACATACAGGGGGCGACTGTGCCGACATACAGGGGGCGACTGTGCCGACATACAGGGGGCGACTGTGCCGACATACAGGGGGCGACTGTGCCGACATACAGGGGGCGACTGTGCCGACATACAGGGGGCGACTGTGCCGACATACAGGGGGCGACTGTGCCGACATACAGGGGGCGACTGTGCCGACATACAGGGGGCGACTGTGCCGACATACAGGGGGCGACTGTGCCGACATACAGGGGGCGACTGTGCCGACATACAGGGGGCGACTGTGCCGACATACAGGGGGCGACTGTGCCGACATACAGGGGGCGACTGTGCCGACATACAGGGGGCGACTGTGCCGACATACAGGGGGCGACTGCCGACATACAGGGGGCGACTGTGCCGACATACAGGGGGCGACTGTGCCGACATACAGGGGGCGACTGTGCCGACATACAGGGGGCGACTGTGCCGACATACAGGGGGCGACTGTGCCGACATACAGGGGGCGACTGTGCCGACATACAGGGGGCGACTGTGCCGACATACAGGGGGCGACTGTGCCGACATACAGGGGGCGACTGTGCCGACATACAGGGGGCGACTGTGCCGACATACAGGGGGCGACTGTGCCGACATACAGGGGGCGACTGTGCCGACATACAGGGGGCGACTGTGCCGACATACAGGGGGCGACTGTGCCGACATACAGGGGGGGGTCTGTGCCGACATACAGGGTGGGGTCTGTGCCGACATACAGGGGGGCGACTGTGCCGACATACTGGTGGGCGACTGTGCCGATATACGGGGGGTGGGGTGCCGATATACGGGGGGTGGGGTGCTGATATACGAGGGGGAGCTTTGCCGATATACGGGGGGTGGGGTGCTGATATACGAGGGGGGAGCTGTGCCGATATACGGGGGGGGGGGTGCCGATATACGAGGGGGGAGCTTTGCCGATATACGGGGGGTGGGGTGCTGATATACGAGGGGGGAGCTTTACTGATATATGGGGGGGTGGGGTGCTGATATACGAGGGGGGAGGTGCCGATATACGGGGGGTGGGGTGCTGATATACGAGGGGGGGCTGTGCTGAAATACAGTGGGGAGCTGATAAACCGGGGGTGTTGGGCCTGCGCTGTATATAAAAAATAAGTGTTAAATGTATATGGCGCCTTTCACGACCTCTGGATGTCCCAAAGTGCTTCACATCCAATGAAATGTTTTGAACATTGGCAGGAACATAGCATCAAGGGAGGCCCTTCAACCCTCGAGCCTGTTGTGCCATTTAATTAGATCTTGGCTGATCTGTATCTTAACTCCCATCTACCTGCCTTGGTTCCGTAACCCTCAATACAAAAATCTAGCAACCTCAGTTTTGAAATGTTCAGTTGGCCCCCAGCCTCAACAGCTTTTCTGGGGGAGAGAGTTCCAGATTTCCACTACCCTTTGTGTGAAGAAGTTTTTCCTGACATCACCCCTGAATGGCTTTGCTCTAATTTTAAGGGTATGCCCCCTTGTTCTGGACTCCCCCGCCAGAGGAAATAGTTTCTCTCTATCTACATTGTCAAACACTTTAATCATCTTAAACACCTCAATTCGATAACTCCTTAATCTTCTATACTATGGAGAATACAAGCCTAGTCTATGCAACGAATGTAGTCACTGTTGTAATATGCCTCAGCATTTGAATCTGGGCTGGGGTGGGCCTGATTTCCCAGGGTTAACTGCAAGCTCAAACTCTTTCCTAATTTCAAAAAAACCTGCCTAATTCCGTCACAAATGATGAGGTTTGTGCTGCTGTTGTCCATCTATTGCCTAACCTCTCATTCTCCCCTCCACGAGAGGTACCTGTGCGCGCTGACCTACATTGGCTCCCGGTCCAACAATGCCTCGATTTTACAATCCTGCTCCTTGTTTTCAAATCCCTCCATGGTCTCGGCCCTCCCTATCTCTAACCTCCTCCAGCCCTACAAGCCCTCTGAGATCTCTCCGCTCCTCCAATTCTGGCCTCTTGCGCATCCCTGATTTTCATTGCTCCACCATTGGTGGCTGTGCCTTCAGCGGCCTCGATAAGAACATCAGAAATAGGAGCAGGAGTAGGCCAATCGGCCCCTCGAGCCTGCTCTGCCATTCAATAAGATCATGGCTGATCTGATCCTAACCTCAAATCTAAAGAACACAAGAAGTAGGAGCAGGACCCGGCCACTCCGCCCCTGGGCCCGCTCCGCCACCCACAGGGCCTTGACCGATCCGAACTCAGCCTCATGTCCAATTTCCTGCCCGCTCCCCGTAACCCCTAATTCCCTTTACTTCTAGGAAACTGTCTATTGCTGTTTTAAATTTATTTAATGATGTAGCTTCCACAGCTTCCTGGGGCAGCAAATTCCACAGACCCACTACCCTCTGAGTGAAGAAGTTTCTCCTCATCTCAGTTTTGAAAGAGCAGCCCCTTATTCTAAGATTATGCCCCCTAGTTCTAGTTTCACCCATCATCGGGAACATCCTTACCGCATCCACCCGATCAAGCCCCTTCACAATCTTATATGTTTCAATGAGATCGCCTCTCATTCTTCTGAACTCCAAAGAGTAGAGTCCCAATCTACTCAACCTCTCCTCCTATGTCCACCCCCTCATCCCCGGGATTAACCGAGTGAACCTTCTTTGTACTGCCTCGAGAGCAAGGATGTCTTTTCTTAAGTATGGACACCAAAACTGTATGCAGTATTCCCGTGACGCTCAACTGAATGTCCTAAGCTCTGGAATTCCCTCCCTAAACCTCTCCACCTCTACCTCTCTCTCCTCCTTAAGTCGCTCCTTAAAACCTAACTCTTAAACCAAGCTTTTGGTCATCTGCCCTAATAACTCCTTATGTGTCTCGGTGTCAAATTTTATCGGATAACGCTCCTGTGAAGAGCCTTGGGACGTTTTACTACGTTAAAGGCGCTATATAAATGCAAGTTGTTGTTTTTGTACCTCGGCCTCGGTCCCCAGTCCCGTTGTGTGGTCTGTAGACAATCAGTTGAGCGTCACGGAGAATTTAGGGCCATAAATAAATGAGACAGATATAGGTGCTGCACTTTTTTAATGCATCAAATTTCGTAGGTAATGAGCATAGTTTAGAAAGCGTGCGGACAGGATCTGTGCAAAATAGACGGTAGAGGCCAGGATTTGGTATGTGACATGACGGTCTATACAGGTGCTAGTGCATGGACACATTGAGCATTCATGGGTCGGTATTCACACAACATCATTTCAAAGTCACTGGTTGTAGACCAACAGGAAAGCTGTCTCGATGGGATCTTAGAACCGGACTTGTGCGAAAAGATGGCAGGGTAACATGTTGGAGGGAAGTCCGAAGGAAGGCATTGTGAAACACTTAGAGGAGTATGGAGTCATCAGGGCAAGTCAGCTTGTCTTTATGGTGGTACGGTGATTTTACTCAGGACATACGTCAGGCTCACTGGCCTGTAATTTCTAGTACGGCCCTCTTATCCTGTTGTAAAGTTCGACGTTATATTCCCTTCCCTCCAATCCTTTGATATAAGTCCGAGTCCAATGATTCATATGAACAGGAGTAGGCCATTCAGCCCCTCAAGCCTGTTCTGCCATTAAGTTAGATCATGGCTGCTCCATACCTCAACTCCCTTTTGGTGACTTTCAGAGGCCCTACTCTTTCTTGACTCTCTTGTTAGTCCAGGTATTTTTGGAATACCCTTTGATGAGACGTTAAAACCAAGTCTGCCCTCTCAGGTGAACGTAAAGGATCCCATGGCACTATGAGAAGAGCAGGGGCACTATGTAAAACATAGAAGATAGGAGCAGGAGTAGGCCATTCAGCCCCTCGAGCCTGCTCCGCCATTCAATGCGATCATGGCTGATCATCCAAATTCAGTACCCTGTCCCTGCTTTCTCCCCATATCCCTTGATCCCTTTAGCCTTAAGAAATATATCTAACTCCTTCTTGAATATATTTAATGAATTGGCCTCAATTGCCTTGTGTGGTAGAGAATTCCACAGGTTCACCACTCTCTGGGTGAAGAAATTCCTCCTCATCTCAGTAAAAGATCCCATGGCACTATGAGAAGAGCAGGAGAGTTCTCCCCAGTGTCCTGGCCAATATTTATCTCTCAACCAACATCACGAAAAACAGATTCTCTGGTCATTATCACATTGCTGTTTGTCGGAGCTTGCTGTGTGCAATTTGGCTTCTGCATTTCCTACGTTACGATAGTGTTTACACTTCAACAGTATTTCATTGGCTGAAAAGGGCTTTGGTATGTTCTGAGGTCGTGAAAGGCACGATATAAATGCAAGTCTTTCTATCCTTCTTCCTTTGAAGTTGTTTAAAGCCTTTCACGTTTCCTGCAATCCTGCTCTCATTGTCTAACGGTCTTCACCCTATCCTTGTAATCTTACCTGTTTTATCACTGAACCTGAAGATCTATCATTGAGAAATGCCCTCTGTTTCTCCCTGGTTCCTGCCTTAGCTCCCTTGTTGCCCAAATAGGTTTCCTCTTATTCCTGCTGCGTTCCTTCACCAGTGGTATAAATTGAGTTTGTAATCCCTACACCGTGTATGTGAAAGTAAACAACTTCTCTTCCTAGCTTTGTCCCTCTTAACAATCCGCTCCATTGACTGCCCAGGGTCCGCCTTCCTAAAGCTAGGAGTCTTTGTTGCACTCTCCTCCTCCACAGCAAGTCTGATGCCAAACTCAATTCAGGTCACTGTTTCCAAGTTGGGTTTTGTGTAATAAACCGGAGTTTATCCCGACCTCCCCATCTGTGTGCTCCTGAACCAGCTGGTCAAAAAACAGCCCGCGACCATGTTCAGGAAGTAGATCAGTTCCTCCCACCCAATTCCTGGGAGATTGAAATCCCCCATGACCATATCTTTTCGTGCCCAACAAACCTCCCTAGTCTATCAAACCTCGCTCTGACTCGACCTGTATCAGATCCCAACAACCAGCTTCTTCCCCTTATAATCCCCATCTCCATCCACAGCACCTCTTTGTCCATACCATATTACTTCATTGCTTCCCTTACCATCATACCTTTCACATAACAAGCCACACCCACCTCCTGGCCTATCCTCTGTAGTTTGAAATGTACCCACCCATACATCCTTCCTGCCCTGTAATCCCTATGTTGTCATAATCTCCGCAACACTTGTATTTATATAGCACCTTTAATGTAATAAAACGTCCCAAGGCGCTTCACGGGAGCGTTATCAAACAAAATTTGACACCGAGCCACATAGAGATATTAAGACAGGTGACCAAAAGCTTGGCCAAAGAGGTAGGTTTTAAGGAGTGTCTTAAATGAGGAGAGAGAGGTAGAGAGGCGGAGAGGTTTAGGGAGAGAATTCCAGAGCTTAGGGCCCAGGCAGCTGAAGGCGCGGCCGCCAATGGTGGAGCGATTAAAATCGGGGATGTGCAAGAGGCCAGAATTAGAGGAATGCAGAGATCTCGGAGGGTTGTAGGGCTGGAGGAGATTACGGAGATAGGGATATGCGAGGCCATGGAGGGATTTGAAAACAAGAATAAGAATTTTTTAATCAAGGCGTTGCTTAACCGGGAGCCAATGTAGGTCAGCGAGCACAGTGGTGATGGGTGAACAGGACTTGGTGTAAGTTAGGATACGGGCAGCAGAGTTTTGGGTGAACTCAAGTTTATGGAGGGTGGAAGATAGGAGGCCGGCCAGGAGAGCGTTGGAATAGTCGAACTCAACCTTGTTTGACGCCATCAGGAACCATTGGTGGTGATGAGATCAGATCCAATACTCTGGTCACCTTAACAACACTTAATTGCGGTGACTGGGCAAAGATGGAAGGTGTCGCTGGGACAGCCCCGCCACATACCTATACGTGGGCGTCCCAAGGCCAATGGTCATTCACCATTGATCTTAGAACGACAGTGCCGTTCGTATCCTCCTCAAATGAGCTCTCTGCAGCTTAGGAATAAACACACCCCTAGTTAAAATACTGTGTGTAAAATTTAAAAATTAAAATTTGTGTTTTTGTTTTATTTTAGTTGTGTCAAGTAATTAAACTAGTCCTTTTACTTAAGTAGCTCTATTACTGTAATAATATTTGTGTTGCAGTGTGTGAGCAAACAACTTACAAAATTGGCTAGCCCAGGCAAACTGGAAGTTCCCTGCACCCGTCTGAAGTCTATGTCGTGTGTGAATCTCTCACTAAGGCAGTAATGGCACTAATTAAAGGGACGGTTGCAGTCTGGTGTGTCGCTGAATATGGTGTCAATTACAGTCCAGTGCGTATTAGTTTTTACAGTCTCTATTAATGAGGCATTAAATACAATCCTGATTAATAATCAGTGCAGTCCTATATCTGTGTGCCATGTGCATTGTGGAGCCTGGATAGCTCAGTCGGTAGAGCATCAGACTTTTAATCTGAGGGTCCACTGTTCGAGTCCCTGTTCGGGAGCTGTTCTTGGGGGGGAAAAAAAACATTTTTTAAATTAAGATAATTGGCAAAACAACCAGGGGGGAGATGAGAATTTTTTTTTTGACGCAGCATGTTGCTATGATCTGGAATGCACTGCCTGAAAGGGCGGTGGAAGCAGATTCACTAGTAACTTTGGAAAGGGAATTGGATAAATACTTGAAAAGGAGAAATTTGCAGGGCTATGGGAAAAGAGCAGGGGAGCGGGATTAATTGGATAGCTCTTTCAAAAAGTTGGCACGATGGTCTGAATGGCCTCCTTCTGTGCTGTAAGATTTTATGTTTTACTGTCTCCTCTACTTCCTGTTCTACACTGGGGCTGATGTAATGCGTCCATGACCTGCAACTTCAAATTAAGATATGTCCATCGCATTATCACTCATGCAAATTAAAGAAAGTAGTGTCTACTCCTGGTAATTGAGTTATCCTGTAATTCCAATTAACAAACTTTGGGTTAAGAGGAGTGGATTGTATAAAGGAGCTAGTCTCTCTCCAATTAAGCGTGTGTCATAAGAAATAGGAGCAGGAATAGGCCACTTGGCCCCTCGAGCCTGCTCCGCCATTCAATAAGATCATGGCTGATCTTGGGCTCAAAGCCACTTCCCTGCCCGCTCCCCATAACCGTTCACTCCCTTATCTTGCAAAAATCTGTCTATCTCCACCTTAAATGTATTTAATGACCCAGCCTTCACAGCTCTCTGGGGCAGAGAATTCCACAGATTTATGACCCTCTGAGAGAAGAAATTCCTCCTCATCTCAGTTCTAAAAGGGCGACCCTTTATTCTAAAACTATGCCCCCGAGTTCTAGATTCCCCCACGAGGGGAAACATCCTCTCTGCATCTACCTTGTCGAGCCCCCTCAGTATCTTATATGTTTCAATAAGATCACCTCTCATTCTTCTAAATTCCAATGAGTATAGGCCCAACCTGCTCAACCTTTCTTAAGTCAACCCCCTCATCTCTGGAATTAACCTAGTGAATCGTCTCTGAACTGCCTCCAATGCAAGTATATCCTTCCTTAAATAAGGAGACCAAAATTGTACGCAGTACTCAAGGTGTGGTCTCACCAATACCCTATACAGTTGCAGCAGGACTTCCCTGCTTTTATATTCCAACCCCCTTGCAATAAAGGTCAACATTCCATTTGCCTTTTTGATTACTTGCTGTACCTGCATGCTAACTTTTTGTGTTTCATGCACAAAGACCCCCAGGTCCCTCTGAACTGTAGCATTTTGTAATCTCTCTCCATTTAAATAATAATTTGCTGTTTTATTTTTCCTGCCAAAGTGGATAACCTCGCACTTTCCCACATTATATTCCATCTGCCAAATGTTTGCCTACTCACTTAGCCTGTCTATATCCCTTTGCAGATTCTTTGAGTCCTCTGCACAACTTGCTTTCCCACCCATCTTTGTATCATCTGCAAACTTGGCTACATTACACTCGGTCCCTTCATCCAAGTCATTAATGTAGATTGTAAATAGTTGAGGCCCCAGCACCGATCCCTGTGGCACCCCACTAGTTACTGTTTGCCAACCGGAAAATGACCCATTTATCCCGACTCTCTGCTTTCTGTTAGTTAGCCAATTCTTTGTCCATGCTAATATATTGCCCCCAACTCCGTGAGCTCTTATCTTATGCAGTGACCTTTTATGTGGCACTTTATCGAATGCCTTCTGGAAATCCAAATACACCACATCCACTGGCTCACCTTTGTCCACCCTGCTCGTTACATCCTCAAAGAACTCCAGCAAGTTTGTTAAACATGATTTCCCTTTCATAAAACCATGCTGACTCTGCTTGACTGCATTATGATTTTCCAAATGCCCTGCTACTGCTTCCTTAATGAAGGACTCCAGCATTTTCCCAACGACAGATGTTAGGCTAACTGGTCTATAGTTTCCTGCTTTCTGTCTCCCTCCTTTCTTAAATAGGGGTGTTACATTAGCGGTTTTCCAATCTGCTGGGACCTCTCCAGAGTCCAGGTAATTTTGGTATATTGCAACCAATGCATCCACTATCTCTGCAGCCACTTCTTTTAAGACCCTGGGATGCAGGCCATCTGGTCCAGGGGACTTGTCATCTTTTAGTCCCATTATTTTACCAAGTACTATTTCCTTAGTGATAGTGATTGTCTTTAGTTCCCCCCTCCCTGTGGCCCCTTGATTATCCATTATTGGGATGTTGTTGGTGTCTTCTACCGTGAAGACAGATACAAAATATTTGTTCAGAGTCTCTGCCATTTCCCCGTTCTTAATTCCCCAGTCTCATCCTCTAAGGGACGAACGTTTACTTTAGCTACCCTCTTCCTTTTTATATACCTGTGGAAGCTCTTACTATCTGTTTTAATATTTCTTGCCAGTTTACTCTCATAATTAATCTTCTCTCTCTTTATTTTTTTTAGTCATCCTTTGCTGGTTTTTAAAAATTTCCCAATCCACTGGCCTCCCACCAATCTTGGCCTTCGTTTTCAATTTGATACCATCCTTTACTTCTTTAGTTAGCCACGGATAGTGCGCCCTTCTCTTCAAATCTTTCTTTCTCACTGGAATATATTTTTGTTGAGAGTTCTGAAATATCTCCTTAAATGTCCGCCACTGCATTTCAACTGTCTTACCCTTTAATTTATGTTTCCAGTCCACTTTAGCCAGTTCTGCCCTCATGCCATTGTAATTGCCTTTGTTTAAGATCAGGACACTGGTTTGAGATACAACTTTCTCACCCTCCAACTGAATTTGAAATTCAACCATGTTATGATCACTCTTTCCTAGAGGATCCTTTACTATGAGATCATTTATTAATTCTGTCTCATTATACAGTACCAGATCCAAGATAGCCTGCTCCCTGGTTGGTTCCATTACATACTGTTCTGGGAAACCATCCCTGATACACTCTGTGAACTCCCCCTCAAGGCTACCATAGCCAATTTGATTTGTCCAATCAATATGGAGATTAAAATCACCCATGATTATTACCGTACCTTTTTTACAGGCCTCCATTATTTGTTGATTTATACTCTGTCCAACAGCATTGCTACTGTTCGGGGGCCTGTAGACTACGCCCACCAGAGACTTATTCCCCTTATTATTTTTTATCTCCACCCAAACCGATTCTATATCTTGTTCTTCTGAGCCAATATCACTTCTCACCACTTCACTGATCCCATCCTTGACCAACAAAGCCATCCTACCTCCCTTTCCTTTCTGTCTATCCTTCCGAATTGTCAAATACCCTGGAATATTCAGTTCCCAGCCCTGGTCACCTTGCAACCACGTCTCTGTAATGGCGATCAAATCATACCCATTTGTATCTATTTGTGCCGTCAACTCATCTATCTTGTTACAAATGCTGCGTGCATTCAGATATAGAGCTTTTAACTTTGTCTTTTTACCATTTCTCCTTGTTTTGGCCCCATTTTCAAACATTCTTATTTTTAAACATTCTGTCCCTTCCTGTCACACTCTGGTTATTATTTCCCCCATCTCTATCCTGCTCTATTGTTTTCTCATTTCTCATTGACTTTTTAAATTCCCGCTCACCTGGACCCTCCCCCCCACTATTTAGTTTAAAGCCCTCTCTACAGCCCTAGTTATTCGATTCGCCAGGACTCTAGCCCCAGCATGGTTCAAGTGAAGCCCGTCCAAACGGAACAGCTCCCTCTTATCCCAGTACTGGTGACAGTGCCCCACAAATAGAAACCCATTTCTCTCACACCAGTCTTTGAGCCACTTGTTCATTTCTCTGATCTTATTTACCCTATGCAAATTTCCTCGTGGCTCCGGTCGTAATCCAGAGATTATTAGCTTTGTCTGCCAAAACCAATCAGCCCACAACTGACGGGAGCAAAGCACGGCAATTACAACTTGCGGCGTTAAAGGGGCACAGGGAGTCAAACCCAGCTGCCCTGTCGCAGAATAATATGGCACAAGCCTGTAAAACCGCGCATCGTCCAACTCAATGAGCAATTCCACGGGAGATCGCTAGCAGTATTGATTAATTATTGCATCAATAACATTGTGTCTTTGATTTTTCCTTACCAGTGAGAACACTGTTCCTCACTTAACAATGTACTCTCACTGGTGTAATACTGTTTGTCGGTCTTTTGCTCCAGTGTTCTATATGGCTGACTAAACTGTCCATTATCACTGTGTTTGCTAATCAGGTTTAGCCCGTCTGGCAGCGTCGTTTGCACCGTGTCTGAGCGTCACAGAGCGAGGAGCGAGTCTCCGGGCAAAAACGAGGAGCAGAAGCAGCCCAACTCACAGGTATCTCCGTCAATAGCAGTGAAACAATCATCTCGCTCTCAATATAATTAAGCCACCACCCTCGAGTTTTTATTTTGTAACTTTTGTTTCTTATTCCAGAGATATTTTTCCCCCCACTTCTCCTTTTGCTTGCATTTCCCCAAATTGTAGGACAACCCCACCGAGATCGGGATGTGGGCGGGCTGCAGTGTGTTGTGATATCTGCAGAGATGTGGTCTTTGTTGGTGTCAGTACCACGTTGTGCTATTGTACTCCTGGTGACTGCCTCATGGTGAATTGTACCCGTTATGTGGTATGTTTTAGGAACATAGGAATTGCTAGATGAAAAAAGACCAAGGTCCATCTGGTTGGTCTGCGACCATCCTGGTAGTCACCTGATACAATGATAATGGAGTTGTTGACTAATTGTAACATTCAATCTCCATCAATTAGTTTACAAAAGACCCAGACATAAGAACATAAGAATTAGGAGCAGGAGTAGGCCTGACAGCCCTTTGAGCCTGCTCTGCCATTCAACAAGATCATGATTGATCTTCGACCTCAACTCCACTTTCCTGCCCGATCCCCATAACCCTTGATTCCCCAAAGTCCAAAAATCTATCTATCTCTGTCTTGAATATACTCAAAGACTCAGCATTCACAGCCCTTTGGGGTAGAGAATTCCAAAGATTCACAACCCTCTGAGTGAAGAAATTGATCCTCATCTCAGTCTTAAATGGCCAACCCCTTATCCTGAGACTATGTCCCCTAGTTCTACACTCTCCAGCCAGGGGAAACAACCCCACAGCATCTACCCTGTCAATCCCCTTCAGAATCTTGTATGTTTCAATGAGATCACCTCTCATTCATCTAAACTCCAGAGAGTATAGGCCCAATCTACACAATCTCCCCTCATAGGACAACGCTCTCATCCCAGGGATCAATCTAGTGAACCTTCGCTGCACCGCCTCTAAGGCAAGTATGTCCTTCCTTAGATAAGGAGACCAAAACTGTGCACAGTACTCCAGGTGTGGTCTCACCAAAGCCCTGTACAGTTGTAGTAAGACTCCCTTACTCTTGTACTCCAACCCCCTTGCAATAAATTCTCACCATTTAAAAAATATTCTGTTTTTCTATTCCTACCAAAGTGAATAACCTCACATTTCCTCACATGATACTCTATCTGCCACCTTACTGCCTACTCACTTAACCTGTCTATATCCCTTTGCAGGCTCTTTGTGTCTTCCTCACAGCTTATTTTCCCACCTAGCTTTGTATCGTTAGCAAACTTGGATACATTGCACTCAGTCCCTTCATCTAAGTCATTAATATAGATTGTAAATAGCTGAGACCCAAGCACCGATCCTTGCAGCATCCCATTAGTTACAGCCTGCCAACCGGAAAATGACCCGTTCATCCCTACTCTCTGTTTTCTGTCCGTTAAACAATCCTCCATCCATGCTAATATATTACCCCCAGCCC
The DNA here is from genome assembly GCA_030390025.1 of Squalus acanthias. NCBI lineage: Eukaryota > Metazoa > Chordata > Chondrichthyes > Squaliformes > Squalidae > Squalus > Squalus acanthias. Next base: position 960,221 of record JASTWF010000104.1, on the reverse strand, counting down.
CATGAGCCCGTATCTTGTGTAGCAACCTTTTATGTGGCACCTTATCGAATGCCTTTTGGAAATCCAAATATACTACATCCACTGGATCCCCTTTATCTACCCTGCTAGTTACATCCTCAAAAAACTCTAATAAATTTGTTAAACACAATTTCCCTTTCATAAAACCATGTTGACTCTGCCTAATCATACTATGATTTTCTAAGTGCCCCATTACCACTTTCTCAATAATGGATTCCAGCATTTTCCCAGTCACTGAGGCAAGGAAAACCCTCAGTGGTGGAGAGCTTTGGGAAGCACAGGTCCAAAGTCAGTTGTTCCTCCCGAGCACTTCACTCTCAATATAATTAACCCCACTTGATTGGCACCCCATCTACCACCTTAAACATTCACTCCCACCACCACCGGCGTACCGTGTCTGCAGTATGTACCATCTACAAGATGCACTGCAGCAACTCACCAAGGCTTCTTCGACAGCACTTCCCAAACCCGCAACTTCTACCGCCTAGAAGGACAAGGGCAGCAGGTGCATGGGAACACCACCACCTCCAAGTTCCCCTTCAAGTCACAAACCATCCTGACTTGGAAATATATCGTCGCTGGGTCAAAATCCTGGAACTCCCTCCCTAACAGCACTGTGAGAGCACCTTCACCACACGGACTGCAGTGGTTCAAGAAGGCGGCTCACCACCACCTTCTCAAGGGCAGTTAGGGATGGGCAATAAATGCTGGTCTTGCCAGTAACGCCCACATCTCGTGAATGAATTAAAAAAAAACTTAACACATGTCCTGTCTCAAATTACTAATATACCGTATCCCAAAATGTTATTTTCTGAAAGAAATCTCATTTGTATGTGAGTGAATCAATACTAACTGCTTCCACCAGGGACCCCATCCCACAGATTGACCACTCACTCACTGAAATACTGTTTCCGCAGATTTGTTTTGAATTTTCACAATGTCCAACAGATGACCTCACTATTTCGGCCTTAACTGCATAGAGAGAGTGACTTTACCAGTTTCTGTATCTTTCGAGCACACTCTGACAAACTGTTGAAAACACCTTATTTCGACGACAACAAAGGAAAATGTCAAAATGACGAATCTATTTCCCACATCCTGTGAAAGCAGATTATCGATGTAAACAGTTTGCAATTGGTTACCTCAGAACCATTTCCCCAACACGAGACTTCCTGATGTAACATTTTCTAGTATCTTTGACCAATTGTTATCTGGATCTAATGGACACCTACTCCCCATGTTTATTACCCTAAAAGTAAACATTAACCATTCGTGGGTGATGTCATCACTAACACTTATTCCCTTACTCAAGCACTTTGCATTTCAGAAAACAAGCAATGCCTTCTCCTTACGACACTTCAATGTCATCCTGTTTATATAGGAAAGTCTGAGAATGCATTCCTTTTACGGCACTTCCAGGAAAACCTGTTACTTTAAGATACAAAGTAGTTTGGCTGTTAAACTTTTAACTTTCACGATGTGCAACAGATGACCTCACTATTTCGGCTCAATATTGAGCTTGTAATACATCCCAACATCCGCTTTACTCACAGCCGCCGAGTATTGTTGCAATAGCTTCAATTTATTGTCATTCAGGAACCCCCCAGATCGCTTTCATTTTCCATCCACATTATTTTCTTTCCAGTTTCCCTTCCTGGATTTTTTTTGTCCCCATGTGAAGCACTTTGCGTTTCTCTACATTGAATTTCATCTGCCGCCAGTCTGCCCAATTCCCGAGTATATTCGAATCCAGCATGAGCTTATCCTGTTCAGCTCTGGAGTCTACCACCTTCATTATCACTCTGGTGCTGCGGTTATATTACTGGTGTCAATATCGTGTCTGTGCAATGTTTAGACCAGTGTGCAAGAAGAAGACAGCCCTAGAGTAGTGCCTGGTTGCCCCAGTCTGCTCAGTGGCCGTCAGCTACCCTTGAAGTCATTGAAGTTAGAATGGAGCTGACTGTACAACCGCCTGCAGGTAGTACAAGGCACCGTAGTGTTTGTGGCACTGCACTCCCGCTGACTGTTCTCAGCACAATGCTCAGCTATCAGCTGCTCTTACACACTTACAGTGTGGCTGCCGCGTTTCCTACATTACAAGAGTGACTGCACTTCAGAAGTGCTTCATTGGCTGTGAAGCGCTTTGGGACGTCCTGAGGTCGTGAAAAGTGTTGTATAAATGCAAGTCTTTTCTTTGTAGCTCTTGGTTATGCAGAGTTTTTTTGGTGAGAACCTATTGTAACCAAAATGTATTACAAATAACTCCCTGGGTTCTGAATACTGCAGTGGGTCTAGGACTAACACTGGCAGCAGATAGTGTGGCCCCCTGTCATGGGGGAGGTGAAGAGTAGTGAAAGACAGAAAGATTGAACTTGGGGGTTAAATTGGATAGCCGCCAAAAACAGGCACGGAGATCACGATACGCGATTAACCCGCATCCGTTGAGTGGAATGCAGGCCGCAATTTTGTGCTGCCTGCTAATTATAATGATTTCTGCGTACAGCCAGCGCTCCCCACGCTATTTATTGGCTGCATGCATCAGCAGGGGACCCAATAACGTTGCTCACTTGCACTACTTCAAGCTAGCCTGCGCCTCTTAAAGGGGTGAGGTGCATTGTGGCTGGAGCAGCTGCTGGGCGCCGTTCTACAATTGAATCTGACCTGGGAAAGAGTGAAGAATGGCTGACCGTGGAGGAGAGCAGGCACCCAGGTTTTTGGATGCTGCACTGGAGTTCTTGGTGGAGGAAGTGGAAAGGAGGAGAGATGGCAGGAGGCCCTCCAGACACACAATGAGAAGGCAGTGGGAACAGATAGCGGCAGAGGTCAATGTCAGGAGTATTGCCCCAAGGACCTGGTGCAGTGCCAGAAGTTGTTTAATGATCTCACACGAGTGGTCAAGGTCAGTGAATGCATCTTCAAATGCCATATCCTACCAACTGCACCACTAGCCTCAGCCACTGCTCAATGCACCACACCCCCATCACTCACCTACCAACAACCTCCATTAATCAGGACTCGAACCTAACATTCATATGCTTCACGCAACCTCTCACACTTAGCACTGCTGCAAGCCTCACACCCACAACTCACAGCGTGTGCACACCGACAGCTATTCAACCATGACAGCCACATCACCCAAACAGATTGCACGACACTCACTGACTCACTTCCCTCTTTCTTGCAGGAGAAGGTGGCGCATAACTGGAGGCAGCAGGAACTAACCGGAGGGGGAGAGGCGCTCCTGCATGTTCTAACCCCCATGGAGGAGATGGTGCTGGCCATTATGGGAAGGACCATCGCTGAGGCCGTGGCCACCGGCGGGGTTGAAGCCATTGAGGATGATGGTATACTCATATCTAATCCTCCTTCCCACATCTCACAATCTCTTCTGACTTGCAAGCTGCAGATGGTATAAGCATGCACTTCTTACTTTCTCCGCTCCCCTCACCACAACCCAACCCTTGTCCCTTTTTCATTTCAGATACCCAAGAACTGCAACCTGGCCAGGCAGTGGTGGAAGAGCAAGATGACAGTGAAGATGAAGACACACCGTCACTCGATTTCACAGTCGCAGCCAACAGCTCAGATACTGACACCGCGCGCAATTTAGAGAATAGCATAGAGGCGGCTTCAGCACGTGGTGAGACACCGGGCACAAGTGAGCTGCAGCCAGGGCAGGGGGAAAGAAGAGCACAAGAGCCAGCTCACCGGAGGGCGAGGCCACATACTAGTTCTGCTGCAAAGGTGTCAGATGAGGACTTTGATGGGCCAGGCTACAGAAGGCGGCCGATGGGTGTACACACCCAAATGCTTGGTGCATTGGATAGTCTGCCAGAAAGTCTGCACTCAATCTCGAGGAGCACGGAGGAATCCAGCACCAACTTGGCACAGGGCTTTGTGCAGAGCTTGGAGCCCATCCTTTCCAACATGGAAGGGTGGCCACCTCCACCAACACACTTGTGGACCCAACCATGATGCAGTATCTGATGATCGATGTCTCAGCTTCCATTGCAGCACAAGCAGCAACATCTGAGTGCTGCAGTGGAAGCTCGGTCTGCTGCCATCATGGCTCTGGATACCAGTGTTCAAAGGGGCTTCCAGGGTGTCACAGCAGTCCAGCAAACTGTTCTCCAACAGATTACTAGTATTGCAGAGGCGCCGCCTCGGGAGAGTGACAGTCAGTGCTCCCTCTAAGCTGTGCACTTGCGTGGCCGCGCAGTAATCTGCAAGGTACCGCGGAGGCCGCTCACAAGCTTTTCCATTTGAAATATTGCGCATGCGCAGAAATTTAAAGAGACTGCACATTGAAATAAACAGGCCATGCACAACAAAGACAATTTAGAGGGAACATTGGTGGCAGTGGCTCCATGGAGCACGAACCTGCTATCCTCTCTCTGGATGACCGCATTCCTGCTCCCACTCCGCCACTGCCCTAGCTGTTGCCTGTCAGCGAGCCAGTCCAGACTGCTGCAGCCCAGGCCGAGATGGTGCAGTCTGAAACCGGGCCTTCTAGGCAAAGAGCTGCTCGAGGTCGCCCTCCAAGGCCATCTGCAGTCTCCTCAATTGAACGTCAGCAGCCTTCCACCAGCCATGCTGCAGCCATTGGGGGAGTACCTCGTAGGAGCACTAGGAAAGGTAAAGGCACACAAGACAGGCACTAAGGGAATGCACAAGGGTGATTAGTTTATTTTTGTATGCAATATGGCATGATTTAATTTATAAATTTGGATTGGAATGTATATTTTGTGTTGGCTTTTATTTTTGCATTGTGGGCAAGAGGATGATGTGATAGTCAGTGCCAGATGGAAGGTAAGGAGTGTGGGACTGTTGATGAATGGGGAATTGGGGTTGAAGTTACTGGTATCTCTCTTGAATTATTTGTTCAGCCTGGGCAGAAAGGGGCTTTCTAGGTCGTCATCTCCCTCCTCCGCTTCCTCTTCTTCCCCTCCCCCCTCCCTCCTTCCCCCTCCCTCCTTCCCCCTCCCAACCCCCTTCTCCCTCCTTCCCCCTCCCTCCTTCCCCCTCCCTCCTTCCCCCTCCCTCCTTCCCCCTCCCTCCTTCCCCCTCCCTCCTTCCCCCTCCCTCCTTCCCCCTCCCTCCTTCCCCCTCCCTCCTTCCCCCTCCCTCCTTCCCCCTCCCTCCTTCCCCCTCCCTCCTTCCCCCTCCCTCCTTCCCCCTCCCTCCTTCCCCCTCCCTCCTTCCCCCTCCCTCCTTCCCCCTCCCTCCTTCCCCCTCCCTCTTCCCCCTCCCTCTTTCCCCCTCCCTCCTTCCCCCTCCTCCTCCCTCCCCCTCCCCTCCTACCTCCCTCCTTCCCCCTCCCTCCTTCCCCCTCCCTCCTTCCCCCTCCCTCCTTCCCCCTCCCTCCTTCCCCCTCCCTCCTTCCCCCTCCCTCCTTCCCCTCCCTCCTTCCCCTCCCTCCTTCCCCCTCCCTCCTTCCCCCTCCCTCCTTCCCCCTCCCTCCTCCCCCTCCCTCCTCACCCCTCCCTCCTCCCCCTCCCTCCTTCCCCTCCCTCCTTCCCCCTCCCCCTCCCCCCTCCCTCCTCCCCCCTCCCTCCTCCCCCTCCCTCCTCCTCCCCCTCCCTCCTCCCCCCTCCCTCCTCCCCCCTCCCCCTCCCTCCTCCCCCCTCCCTCCTCCCCCCTCCCTCCTCCCCCTCCCTCCTCCCCCTCCCCCCTCCCTCCTCCCCCCTCCCTCCTCCCCCCTCCCTCCTCCCCCCTCCCTCCTCCTCCCTCCTCCCCCCTCCCTCCTCCCCCCTCCCTCCTCCCCCCTTCCCCCTCCCTCCTCCCCCCTCCCTCCTTCCCCCTCCCTCCTTCCCCCTCCCTCTTTCCCCTCCCTCCCCCCGTCCCCCTCCCCCCGTCCCCCTCCCCCCGTCCCCCTCCCCCCGTCCCCCTCCCCCCGTCCCCCTCCCCCCGTCCCCCTCCCCCCGTCCCCCTCCCCCCGTCCCCCTCCCCCCGTCCCCCTCCCCCCTCCCCCCGTCCCCCTCCCCCCGTCCCCCTCCCCCCGTCCCCCTTCCCCCTCCCCCTTCCCCCTCCCTCCCCCTCCCCCCTTCCCCCTCCCCCCTTCCCCCTCCCCCCTTCCCCCTCCCTCCTTCCCCCTCCCTCCTTCCCCTCCCTCCTTCCCCCTCCCTCCTTCCCCCTCCCTCCTTCCCCCTCCCTCCTTCCCCCTCCCTCCTTCCCCCTCCCTCCTTCCCCCTCCCTCCTTCCCCCTCCCTCCTTCCCCCTCCCTCCTTCCCCCTCCCTCCTTCCCCTCCCTCCTTCCCCCTCCCTCCTTCCCCCTCCCTCCTTCCCCCTCCCTCCTTCCCCCTCCCTCCTTCCCCCTCCCTCCTTCCCCCTCCCTCCTTCCCCCTCCCTCCTTCCCCCTCCCTCCTTCCCCCTCCCTCCTTCCCCCTCCCTCCTTCCCCCTCCCTCCTTCCCCCTCCCTCTTTCCCCCTCCCTCCTTCCCCCTCCCTCCTCCCTCCCCCTCCTACCTCCCTCCTTCCCCCTCCCTCCTTCCCCCCTCCCTCCTTCCCCCTCCCTCCTTCCCCCTCCCTCCTTCCCCCTCCCTCCTTCCCCCTCCCTCCTTCCCCCTCCCTCCTCCCCCCTCCCTCCTCCCCCCTCCCTCCTTCCCCCTCCCTCCTTCCCCCTCCCTCCTCCCCCTCCCCCCTCCCTCCTCCCTCCTCCCCCCTCCCTCCTCCTCCCCCCTCCCTCCTCCTCCCTCCCCCCCCTCCCTCCTCCCCCCCTCCCTCCTCCCCCCTCCCTCCTCCCCCCCTCCCTCCTCCCCCCTCCCTCCTCCCCCTCCCTCCTCCCCCCTCCCCCCTCCCCTCCTCCCCCCTCCTCCTCCCCCTCCCTCCTCCCCCCTCCCTCCTCCCCCCTCCCTCCTCCCCCCCTCCTCCTCCTCCCTCCTTCCCTCCTCCTCCCTCCTCCCCCTCCTCCTCCCCCCTTCCCCTTCCCTCCTCCCCCCTCCTCCTCCCCCCCTCCCCCCTTCCTCCTTCCCCCTCCCTTTTCCCCTCCTCTTTCCTCGTTCCCCCTCCCTCTTCCCCCCTCCTCTTCCTCCCCCTCCTCTTTCCCCTTCTCCCTCTTTCCCCCTCCCTCTTTTCCCCCGCCCTCTTTCCCCCTCCCTCTTTCCCCCCTCCATCTTTCCCCCTCCCGCCCCCAGTCCCCCCTCCCCCCGTCCCATCCCCTCCCCCCGTCCCCCCTCCCCCCGTCCCCCTCCCCCGTCCCCCGTCCCCCTCCCCCCGTCCCCCTCCCCCCTTCCCCCTCCCCCCTCCCCCTCCCCCTCCCCCCCCCCCCCCCCCCCCCCCTCCCCCCTCCCCCCTTCCCCCCCCCCCTTCCCCCTCCTCCTTCCCCCCTCCCCGTCCTTCCCCCCTCCCTCCTTCCCCCCTCCCTCCTTCCCCCCCTCCCTCCTTCCCCCTCCCTCCCCTCCTCCCCCCTCCCTCCTTCCCCCCTCCCTCCTTCCCCCCCCCTCCTTCCCCCCTCCCTCCTTCCCCCCTCCCCCTTCCCCCCCCCTCCCTCCTTCCCCCCTCCCTCCTTCCCCCCTCCCTCCTTCCCCCCTCCCTCCTTCCCCCCCCCCTCCTTCCCCCTCCCTCCTTCCCCCCTCCCTCCTTCCCCCCTCCCTCCTTCCCCCCTCCCTCCTTCCCCCCTCCCTCCTTCCCCCCTCCTCCTTCCCCCCCCCCTCCTTCCCCCCTCCCTCCTTCCCCCTCCCTCCTTCCCCCCTCCCTCCTTCCCCCTCCCTCCTTCCCCCCTCCCTCCTTCCCCCCCTCCCTCCTTCCCCCTCCCTCCTCCCCCTCCCCCTCCCTCCTCCCGCTCCCTCCTCCCCCCTCCCTCCCCCCCCGCTCCCCCCCCTCCCTCCCTCCCTCCCTCCCTCCCTCCTTCCTCTTCTAGCATACTGCCACAAATCTTGAGACCCGCTCAGCCAAGTACTGCCGGGCTCCTCCAGAGCGGTCCAGGCAGCGAAATCGTTGCTTCAGGACGCCAATAGTCTGCTTTATCAGATTTCTTGTTGCAGCATGGCTCTCATTGTATGCCTGCTGCGCACATGTGCGTGGGTTGCAGACCGTAGGCAGCAGATAGCCCTTGTTGCCCAGTAGCCACCCTTTGGTTTGCCATGGTGGTTCAAATACAGCTGGTACAGAGGACTGTGCAGAATGAATGCATCGTGACTGCTGCTAGGCATTGACCTGCATGATGCACTGCCTGTGGTCACACCAGGGCAACACGGTGGCATAGTGGTTAGCACTGGTGCCTCACAGCGCCAGGGACCCGGGTTCGAATCTGACCTCGGGTGACTGTCTGTGTAGAGTTTGCACATTCTCCCCGTGTCTGCGTGAGTTTCCTCCGGGTGCTCCGGTTTCCTCCCACAGTCCAAAAATGTGCGGGTTAGGTTGATTTGGCTATGATAAATTGACCCTTCGTGTTAGGGGGGGATTAAATATGTGGGGTTATGGGGATAGGATGGGATATGTTAGGGGGAATTAAATACGTGGGGTTACGGGGGTAGGGTGGGATATGTGTACTGTGGGGATTAAAGCAGGGACAGGGTACTGGATTTGGATGATCAGCCACGATCGTATTGAATGGTGGAGCAGGCTCGACGGGCCGAATGGCCTACTCCTGCTCCTAGATTCTATGTTTCTATGTTGAGGGAGTGGAATTCCTTTCGGTTCAGGTACATGGCAGAGTTGACATGAGGTGCCCGCAAAGCGATGTGCCTGCAGTCAATGGCACCCTGCACCGTGGGGAAGCCGGCAATCCTTGCAAACCCTCGTGCTCGCTCCATTTGCTTCTCTCTGGCAAGAGGGAATGAAATGAAGCTGTCTCTCTTTGAATAGAGAGCTTTGGTGACCTCCCTTATGCAGCAGTGAACTGCAAACTGCGAGATGTTGCTAATATCTCCAGCAGCAACCTGGAAGGAGCCAGATGCATAAAAGTTCAGACCCACAGTCATCTTGACAGCCACTGGCAATGGTATCCTTGCCTTGCTCTGAGGTTGCAGTTGTGGCTGCAGCAGGTGGCAGATTTCAGTGACCGCCTCCTTAGTGAAGCACAGACTTCTCAAACATTGGTCGTCGCTGAGGTTCAGGTAGGAGATTTGCTCCCTGAACACCCTGGGCGGATATGACCTCCTGCCGAGAGCCCTGCCCTCCCTCTTCTAGCAGCTTGTCCTGCTCTGCGTGGCCTCTGCTCATTCTTCCAGTCATGCTCAATGCCAAGCGGAAGGCCTAGTCCACCCATGTCAGGGAGCAACTGGTTTGTGCAGAAGCCTTGAAGTCAGCAGAAAAGTACCATTCCCTGTACACTACTGAAACTTTAACCAACTATAGAAAGCACCCAAAACTCGTCGAATTGCAGCAGCAGCCAGAAGAAATAAACCAGCAACTAACTTGTATGTAGTTGATGATCCCTTTAAATAGCGCTGGTGGGGGGTCCTTCCTGCTGCTTAACATAGTGTTCAGCTGTGCGAGGTTAAGACAAGGCGTAGGCTGGAGCATGGAGCTCCAAAATGGCCGCGCTGGCGTCAAATCAGCATTGCACGCTGATTGACGTCATAATCTGCCAGCTCTGCATGCCGCCAGCGGTCGTTAGATACGCACCGCGCAAACCACTTTACCAATATTGCGTCAGAAGTGTGCGCGCACCCCGTAGACACCATATTGGAACCTTAAGGGGCCTCGTAACGCCCAAAAAGCGGCCCAATTTTACCCCCCTTGCATTTATGCAGCATCTTTCACGACCTCAGGATATCCCAAAGCGCTTTACAGCCAATGAAGTACTTTTTGCAGTGTATTCACTGTTGTAATGTAGGAAACCCGGCAGCCAATTTGAGCACAGCAAGCTCCCACAAACAGCAGTGAAATAATGGCCAGATAATCTGTTTTAGTGATGTTGGTTGAGAGATAAATATTGGCCCAGGACACCGAGAAGAACGTCACTGCTCTTCTTCGAAATAGTGTCATGAGATCTTTTATATCCACCTGAGAGGGCAGTCGGGGGCCTCGTTTTAATGTCTCATCTGAAAGACAGTGCAGCGCTACCTCAGTACGGGATCGAGTGTCAGCCTAGATTATGGGCTCAAGTCTCTGCAGTGGGGCTTTAACCCACGACCTCCTGACTCAGGCGAGAGTGCTACCCACTGAGCCACGGCTGACACCATCGAGAGAGAGAGAGGCCCGGGTTTTTGTTGCTGATTGCTGACCGTGCAAGCTGCTGTGAACGTCGGGTGAGGACAGTCAGCTGTGATGCTGCTGTCGCCGAATAGCCTCGGGTGGGGTACCAGAAGATACCTGGACTCCTGTGGAACTGGGGAGAAAACTGTTGGGGGGAAAGAGGAATGAGGCTGAACAAGGAAACGTGTAAAGTAGGTGAAGAAGGAGGGGAGGGCGCATCAGGGCAAAGGGGGAATCTTAAACCAAACCCCCAGTAAAATGATACAGGCACCAAGGCTGAATTAAAGAAGCAAATGGAAAGATTTCCCAGAGTGATTACATATCTGGCTAGCGTCAGATCAAATCTCTCGACTAAAACACAAGCACGGAGACAGATGAGACGAGGGGAGAGTGGGGTGCGAGGATGGTAAAATAGAACAGTTTTAATGATCAAATTTTTTTTTACTGGATGCATCATCAGATAAGCAAAGAACAGAACTCCTAGTTGTTAGTAGTTGGTAGCACCCTTTCCTTTCAGTCAGAAGGTTGTGGGTTCTAGACCCACTCCAGAGACTTGAGCACAAAAATCTAGGCTGACACTCCAGTGCAGTACTGAGGAAGTGCTGCACTCTCGGAGGTGCCATCTTTCAGATGAGATGTTAAACCAAGACACTCAGCTGGACGTAAAAGATCCCACGGCACTATTCGAAGAAAAGCAGGGAAGTTCTCAGCGGTGTCCTGGCCAATATTTATCCCGAAATCAACATCACTAAAACAGATTATCTGGTCATTATCACATTGCTGTTTGTGGGAGCTTGCTGTGTGCAAATTGGCCGCGTTTCCAACATTACAACAGTGACTACACTTCAAAAGTACTTAATTGGCTGTAAAGCGCTTTGGGACGTCCTGAGGTCGAGAAAGGCACGATATAAATACAAGTCTTTCTTTTTTCTTTCCTACAAGAAGCAACACCAGGTCTACATCAGAAGTCCTTAATTGCACCTAGATGCTTACCGGGGACTGCGAGATAAACACAAGCACATTCATAGAATCCTACAGCACAGAAGGAGGCCATTCAGCCCATCGTGCCTGTGCCGGCTCTTTGAAAGAGCTATCCAATTAAGTCCCACTCCCCTGCTCTTTCCGCATACCATGCAAATTTTTCTCCTTACGGTATTTATCCAATTCCCTTTTGAAAGTTACTATTGAATCTGCGTCCACCGTCCGTGCAGGCAGTGCATTCCAGATCACAACTCGCTGCGTAAAGAAAATTGCTCCTCATCTCCCCTCCGGTTCTTTTGCATTCTGTACACTTGATCACTTCTCTTTCCATGCATGTTTTGCTGGTTTCACCTTTTGCTGTGCCTTGTTTAGCAGTGGACCTAACTCCTCCACCTTTCCTCACTCCAAGCTGTAGCTTCAAATCACCTTGACTCCACTTTCAGTTGTGCACTCCTGATCCGCGTGGGTCTACAAATACCCACAGCCGCCTTCAGTGCCAAGTCCTAGAGCAGCAGGTTTGAACTGCGTCATCGCGAACCCCACGTACACTACCTCTGTTCACTGTAAGGGTCTTATATGAAATAAGCTTGGGCTGTCTCAGCGCAGTTGCTTGCAAGTGAGGCCCACAGCAATGAACCGACAAATTAACACGAACCTTTGCTCACGATGGCCGTAGAGTGGCTGGTGTGCAAAAATTTACACTGGTGCCATAGTTGGTGCTTTGTAATGGGCCGTGCAGTATCTGGCCCGGGAGCGTTTAATGCCGATAAGATTGGGAAAATGTCCCCTTTCCCAGGGTGGGCATCCCTTACTGTAATGAACACACACAAAAAATTACATAGAATTTACAGCACAGAAACAGGCCATTTGGCCCAACTGGTCTATGCTGGCGTTTACTTTCCACATGAGCCTCCTCCCACCCCTCTTCATCTCACCCTATCAACATATCCTTCTATTCCTTTCTTCTTCATGTGCTTAAATGCATCTATGCTATTTGCCTCAACTACTCCATGTGGTAGAGAGTTCCACATTCTCACCACTCTCTGGGTAAAGAAGTTTCTCCTGAATTCCTTGATTGGATTTATTAGTGATTACCTTATATTTATGGTCCCTAGTTTTGGACTCCCCCATAACTGGAAACATCTTTTTTATGTCTACCATATCAAACCCCTTCCTAATTTTAAAGACCTCCATCAGGTCACCTCTCAGCCTGTTCAGTCTTTGCTGATGGTTACAACCTCTCAGTTCTGGTCTCATCCTTGTAAATCTTTTTTCCACTTTCTTCAGTGCCTCTATATCCTTTTTGCAATGTGGAGACCAGAATTGTGCACAGGACTCCAAGTGTGGTCTAATGTAAAATTAAAAGACACAATGACTTGGTGTTTAATTGAGAGATTTTACCAGTACATATTTGGATAAGATAGAGATATTAGAAGCTGCATTAAAGGAGGCAAGAGCAGAAGTGTTATCCAGACTACAGGCGATGCTAATGAAGGTACAGAGAACCATATCTCTGCCAGGTTTGAGGCTGGAAAGGAGAGGAACGTGGCAGATTGACTGAGAAGAAAATATAAAATTAGGGAAATACAGGAACAAACGGAGGTAATTGAGGCAGACATATCCTGTTCACCCATCTCTGGTCAGCTGCAGGAACTACAAGAAGCAATGCAAAGTCAAAGTACTCTGCAAAAAGCTAAAAGGAGGAGTTGGACGAGGGTGAGCTGATGTTGGGTGGCAGGTGCGTCCTCAGTTAACTTATTGATGTTATCATGAAGAAATCAGTGTCTGAGAAAGAAAGCCATTTTATCAACTTCAAAGAGAATCATAGCACCATACAGCACAGAAGGAGCCCATTCGGCCCATTGTGCCTGTGCCGGCTCTTTGAAAGAGTTATCCAATTAGTCCCACTCCACTGCTCTTTCCCCATAGTCCTGCAGAATAAGACAGTCATGAGTGAGCTATCCAGGAGTTAGACGATAATGAAAACCAAATGCACAACATACAGAATGTGTCAACCCCAAAGCAATCTTTTAAACCTGACAAAAGGGTCAACAGGTCATGGAGTCGATGTTTTTGTGATTAATTCCTGCCGGGTATCTAACACGGAGTACATCAGTCAGAATCAGACTGTCCTCTGTGATTCTGCTGCCATTACAGATTTCTCTCTCGCTATATTCCCATTGTAATTATCTTGGTGACAGTGCCTGGCACCAATGCCAAGATCTGGCACTCTGAGTCCAAATGGTGTGAATTCACACCAGCACCCTAATCCCATGTAATATGCAGCTCCTTCATTCCATTGGACTTCACACATTGCGCAACTCGCCTTGACGTGTGGTGTGTGAGGTGTGAAATGCACAGTGACCAGATCAATGGTGATTTGAAGATCAGACAACATCATTTGGATGCAGAGTATTGGTTACTGCTGCTTAACACGCAGCTGCCTCACACGGCCAGCTAGGACACCGAGGTGCTAAAAGGCAGATATTACTGACAGCAGCTAAGCGGGGCATGTGGGACTCGGAGGCTAAGCACAGTAACTATTCAAAATGTGTAGTTTTTCTAACAAAAGCCATCAAGCGTTTTTATCCTGTGTTTTAAAAATATCTGATAAAAATTAATTTAAGAAACTTGCCAAACAATCTTAATTCAAACATATACTGCCTTGAAGCCCAGAGTACCAGCAAGTGAAGCCAAGTAACTGAAAGGGCAGCACAGACACCGAAAAGACTGTTGATGTAAAGCTAATAGGCTTCAGATAGAGTACTTGCATGTTACAATTTTAACAACATCGTTTCGACATTGAGAGGGGTAGAAAATATAATGTTATATGTTGTAGGTGTCAGCCCTCTCGCCTCTGAGTCAGAAGGTTGTGAGTTCAAGTCCCACTCCAGGGACTTGAGCACATTATCTAGGCTGACACTCCAGTGCAGTACTGAGGGAGTTGCTGCACTGTCGGAGGTGGCGTCTTTCAGATGAGACGTTAAATAGAGGACCCGTCTGCCTTCTCAGGTGGACGTAAAAGATCTCGTAGCACTATTCGAAGAAGAGCAGGAAAATTGTCCCCGGTATCCTGCCTAATATTTATCCCTCAACCAACATCACTAAAACAACTGCATAAAGTGACACCACTATTCCCGGCCAGAATGGAGATGATTGCGCAATTCCCCCATCAATCGCGCCTGGTTTGTGACTCCAGACCCACTGCTGTAAGTGACTGGGATTGATTAATTTGTATTAATTGGCATACGGTAGCATAGTGGTTATGTTACTGGACTAGTAATCCACAGACCTGGACTAATGATCTGGAGACATGAGTTCACAGCAGCTGGGGAATTTAAGTTCAGTTAATTAAATAAATCTGGAATAAAAAGCTAGTCGCAATAATGGTGACCATGAAACTACCGGATTATTGTAAAAACCCATCTGGTTCATTAATGTCCTATAGGGAAGGAAATCTGGCCTCTATGTGACTCTAGACCCACAGCAATGTGGTTGACTCTGAAATGGCCGAGCAAGTCACTTAGTTGTATCAAACCGCTACATAAAACTATAAGAAGAATAAAACTAGGCACCGAATTCGGATTTGGCATGCCCAATCGACCCTGCAAAGTCCTCCTCACTAACATCTGGGGAATTATGCCAAAATTGGGAGAGCTGTCTCACAGTCAAGCAACAGCCTGACATAGTCATACTCACAGAATCATACCTTTCAGTCAACGTAACAGACTCCTCCATCACCACCGGCGGAGGTGGTGGCACAGTGGTACACAGTCAGGAGGGATTGGCCTGGGAGTCCTCAGGGCATCAGGTCAAACATGGACAAGGAAACCTCCTGCTGATTACCGCCCTCCCGCAGCTGATGACTCAGTACTCCTCCGTGTTGAACACCACTTGGAAGAAACGCTGAGAGTAGCAAGGGGACAGAATGTACTCTGGGTGGGGCGTCTTCAATGTCGATCACCAAGAGTGGCTCGGTAGCACCATTACTGACTGAGCTGACCGAGTCCTGAAGGACATAGCTTGCGGCAGGTGGTGAGAGAACCAACACGAGGGAAAAACCTACTTGACCTCATCCTCACCAATATACCTGTCGCAGATGCATGACAATATTGGTAGGAGTGACCGTCCTTGTGGAGACGAAGTTCCCGTCTTCACACTGAGGACACTCTCCATCGTGTTGTGTGGCACAACCACCATGCTAAATGGGATAGATTCTAGCAGCTCAAAACCGGGCATCCATGAGGCACTGTGGGCCATCAGCAGCAGCAGGATTGTATTCGACCACAATCTACCCTCATGGCCCGGCTTTTTTTAAAATTCGTTCATGGGATGTGGGCGTCGCTGGCAAGGCCAGCATTTATTGCCCCTCCCTAATTGCCCTTGAGAAGGCATATCCCTCACTCTACCATTACCATCAAGCCAGAGGACCAACCCTGGTTCAATGAGGAGTGTAGAAGAATATGCCAGGAGCAGCACCAGGTGTACCTAAAAGTGAGGTGCCAACCTGGTGAGGCTACAACACAGGACTACATGCATGCTAAACAACGGAAGCAGCATGCAATAGACAGAGCTAAGCGATCCCACAACCAACGGATCAGATCGAAGCTCTGCAGTTCTGTCACATCCAGTCATGAATGGTGATGGACAGTTAAATAACTAACGGGAGAAGGAGGCTCCATGAACATCGACATCCTCAATGATTGCAGAGCCCAGCATGTTTGCAACCATCTTCAGCCAGAAGTGTCGAGTGGATGCTCCATCTCGGCCTCCTCCTGAGGTCCCCACCATCACAGAAGCCAGTCTTTAGCCAATTCAATTTACTCCATGTGATATCAAGAAACGGCTGACGCACTGGATACAGCAAAGGCTGTGGGCCCCGACAACATCCCGGCTGTCGTGCTGAAGACTTGTGCTCCAGAACTAGCCGTGCCTCTAGCCAAGCTGTTCCAGTACAGCTATAACACTGGCAGCTACCCGACAATGTGGAAAACTGCCCAGGTATGTCCTGTCCACAAAAAGCAGGACAAATCCAATACGGCCAATTACCGGCCCATCAGTCTACTCTCAATCATCAGCAAAGTGATGGAAGGTGTTGGCGACAGTGCTATCAAGCAGCACTTACTCACCAATAACCTGCACACCGATGCTCAGTTTGGGTTCCGCCAGGACCACTCGGCTCCAGACCTCATTACAGCCTTGGTCCAAATATGGACAAAAGAGCTGAATTCCAACGGTGAGGTGAGAGTAACTGCCCTTGACATCAAGGCAGCATTTGACTAAGTGTGGCATCAAGGAACACTAGTAAAATTGATGTCAATGGGAATCAGAGGGAAAAATCTCCACTGGCTCGAGTCATACCTAGCACAAAGGAAGATGGTGAGGCCAATCATCTCAGCCCCAGGACATCATTGCATGAGTTCCTGAGGGTAGTTGTCCCATGCCCAACCATCTTCAGCTGCTTCATCAATAACCTTCCCTCCATCATAAGGTCAGAAGTGGGGATCTTCGCTGATGATTGCACAGTGTCCAGTTGCATTTGCAACTCCTCAAATAATGAAGCAGTCCATGCCCGCATGCAGCCAGACCTGGACCACATTCAGGCTTGGGCTGATAAGTAGCAAGTAACATTTGCGCCACACAAGTGCCAGGCAATGACTATCTCCAACAAGAGAGAGTCTAGCCACCTCCCTTTGACATTCAATGGCATTACCATCGCCGAATACCCATCATCAATATTCTGGCGGTCACCATTGACAAGAAACTTAACTGGACCAGCCACATAAATACTGTGGATACAAGAACAGGTCAGAAGCTGGGTTTTCTGCGGCGACTGACTCACCTCCTGACTCCCCAAAGCCTTTCCACCATCTACAAGGCACAAGTCAGGACTGGAGTGTGATGGAATACTCTCCGCTTCCCTGGATGAGTGCAGCTCTCAAGAAGCTCGACACCATCCAGAACAAAGCAGCCCGCTTGATTGGCACCCCATCCAACAACTTAAACATTCACACCAGCGCACCGTGGCTGCAGTGTGTACCATCTACACACATCAGTTCTGTTTGTTGTAGTTCATAGAGATTCTTTTTACGTAGACTGTTTGCTATAGTGCGCTGTTTAATTAGACTGTTTGCTGAGTAAATAGACTTTTTGCTTTAAAATAGACTGCTATGAGTCCTGCAGTAAATCCCACCCCGCCTCCAACTCATTGGCTGATACAGTGCAGCTCATTGGCTGATACAGTGTAACTCATTGGCTGATACAGTGTAACTCATTGACTGACACAGTGTAACTCATTGACTGATACAGTGTAACTCATTGACTGATACAGTGTAACTCATTGGCTGATACAGTGTAACTCATTGACTGACACAGTGTAACTCATTGACTGATACAGTGCAGCTCATTGGCTGATACAGTGTAACTCATTGGCTGATACAGTGTAACTCATTGGCTGATACAGTGTAACTCATTGACTGACACAGTGTAACTCATTGGCTGACACAGTGTAACTCATTGGCTGATACAGTGTAACTCATTGGCTGACACAGTGTAACTCATTGGCTGATACAGTGTAACTCATTGGCTGATACAGTGTAATTCATTGGCTGACACAGTGTAACTCATTGGCTGATACAGTGTAACTCATTGGCTGATACAGTGTAACTCATTGGCTGACAGTGGTGTCAATAGACACTGCACTGAAACAGGTTATCTGGTCATTATCACATTGCTGTTTGTGGGACCTTGCTGTGCACAAACCTGCTGCTGCGTTTCCTATATTACAACAGTGATTACGCTTCAAAAAGTACTCCATTGGCTGTGACACGCTTTGGGACGTCCTGCGGTTGTGAAAGGTGCTACATAAGTGCAAGCCTTTCTTTTTATTTATAATACATTTTGAAATGATTTGCATTGCTATAGCACCTTTCATGACCTCAGGGCATCCCAAAACGCTTCATAACCATTTGGAAGTGAGCCCTGTCACAAGGGTATAAGAAGACAAATAGACTGTATAGCCAGGACAGTTAAATGGAAAGCCAGCAATACAGTGCTTACTTTATACACGACCTTGGTACAGCCGCAACTGGGATACTATGCCCAGTTTTGGTTAACGGGGCCCAGGGGAAGGCTCACCTGCATGATACCAAGTTTCTGGGCTTTTTATCATCAGCACAGGCTCGGGGAACTGGGGCTGTTTGCACTGGAGAAACGTAGACCTTGAGGGGATGCGATTGAGGTCTTTAAAATGATGGAGAGAATGGATTCTGTTTGGGTGGATAGGTTATTTGAGGAGGACGAGGGGGGGGCATGAGTATAAAATAAAAGAATATAGAGTTAGGTTAGTCACCAGGAGGTACTTCTTTTCTCAGAGAGTCATTGACCTCTGGAATAGGTTTCCAGAATGTACAGTAGGCTTGGATTCGCCACAGGTCTTTCAGAAAGGAACTGGGTAAGTTCCTGTGCGTGGAGGACATCTCGAGTTATAGAAAGTAGAAGCAACGACGAGTGTACCGGCTACTGCAATCGCCTGGAGTTTGCTTGATTGTCTTCAGAGTTGAGAAGTGTTTTCCAGAATCTCTCTCTCCTTTGTTTAACTGCCTCTCCCAGGAGATACCGTGAGGGGAGGGAGATAGGCTGTACCGTGACTGGATGGGACAGGCTGAATGGACCAGTTGATCTTTTACTGTCCTTTTTCATATGTTCATAAGTGCAGTCACTATTGTTTCTTAGGCAGATTGGGGTGCCAATTTATGCAGAGCAAGGTCCCACCAACAGGAAATGGGATAAGTGACCAGTTAACCTGGTTTTGTTCTGGTGGTGTTGGTTGAGAGATGAATGTTCTTCTTCGATTAGTGCCATGGGTTATTTTACGTGCACCTTGAGAATGCACACTCGGTTTAACATCTCATCTGTAAAACGGCACCTCTAACAATGCTGCACTCCTTCAGTACTGCACAGAAGTGTCTGCCTAGGTTATGTGCTGAAGTCTGTGGAGTGGCAATTAAGCCCACAGTCTTCCGTGTCCGCTGTAGCTCAGTGGGCAGCACTCTCGCCCCTGAGTCAGAAAGTTGTGGGTTCATAGCCCCACTCCAGAGACTTGAGCACAAACGTCCAGGCTAACACACCAGTGCAGTACTGAGGGAGCGCTGCACTGTCGGAGTTGCCTGTCTTTCAGATGAGACGTTAAACCAAGGCCCCTGTCTGTCCTCTCGGGTGGATGTTAAAAATTCCACGGCACCGTTTTGAAGAAGAGCAGGGGAGTTCTCCCCGGTGTCCTGGCCAATATTTATCCCTCGACCAACATCACTAAAACAGATTATCTGGTCATTATCACATTGCTGTTTGTGGGAGCTTGCTGTGCGCAAATTGTCTGCCGCAGTTCCTACATCACAACAGTGACCACACTTCACAAAATAGTACTTCATTGGCTGTGACACGCTTTGGGACGTCCGGTGGTTGTGAAACGCACTATAGAACTGAAAGACTGATTACTTAAGGCAAAAACTAAAGGTTATAAATAAAGAGAGAAGTCAATAGCACTGTAACACTAGCAGACTTCAGGGCAGTCTGTTTAACTCTTTCCTTACACTTGCTACCCTATTGCTGGCAGCTTCTGATTTGACGTTGTGTTCCCTTTCAGACTGACGAGGCCCCCCTATTCGGCGTCAGTGGCTATGAAGAGTACCTCCGGGACCAAGAGGTGGCCGAGCGCTGGTACCGCTACAACCCTCGGCTGACGTGCCTGTACTGTGGCAAGTCCTTTAACCAGAAGGGGAGCCTGGACCGCCACATGCGGCTGCACATGGGGATAACGCCCTTTGTGTGCCGGATCTGCGGGAAAAAGTACACCCGCAAGGACCAGCTGGAGTATCACATCCGCAAGCACACCGGGAACAAGCCCTTTCACTGCCACGTGTGCGGGAAGAGCTTCCCGTTCCAGGCCATTTTAAACCAGCACTTCAAAAAAAACCACCCGGGCTGCACGCTGCTGGAGGGGCCACACAGCATCTCACCGGAGACCACCTCCAAGGGACAGAATGGGGAAGAGTCGCCACCTCAGGACGAGGCGAGAGCCGTAGGCGAACTGATTCACGCGTCCGTCTCGACTACCGGGCCAGACTGAGTGTGCACCGGGGACGGATATCTGTCTGTGGGACCCCGGGGGGCTGTGTTCTTTTTAGCGTGGACTGTTTCATTTGGATTTAGAACCGTTTATATAAAGGGTTTTTTTTGCAGGAAAGGAAGATTGAGCCTCCCAGCTGTTGCATTACTCCAAGTCACTTGCAACTGTTGCTCTTTTAACCTCATGACTTTCCCCTGCCTTACGAATGTAACACTGCAGGAAGTGATCGGACCCTTGCTACAGGGGAGGGGAAAATCCCTCGGTGTATGAAGACCAGGGGGAGGGGATCCCTGGGTGTACGGAGACCGGGGGAGGGGTGTACCTGGGTGTATGGTGACCGGGGGAGGGGTGGTCGCTGGGTGTATGGAGACCGGGGGAGGGGTGGTCGCTGGGTGTATGGAGACCGGGGGAGGGGTGTACCTGGGTGTATGGAGACCGGGGGAGGGGATCCCTGGGTGTACGGAGACCGGGGGAGGGGTGTACCTGGGTGTATGGAGACCGGGGGAGGGGTGGTCGCTGGGTGTATGGAGACCGGGGGAGGGGTGGTCGCTGGGTGTATGGAGACCGGGGGAGGGGTGTACCTGGGTGTATGAAGACCAGGGGGAGGGGATCCCTGGGTGTATGGAGACCGGGGGAGGGGTGTCCCTGGGTGTATGGAGACCGGGGGAGGGGTGTACCTGGGTGTATGGAGACCGGGGCAGGGGTGGTCGCTGGGTGTATGGAGACCGGGGGAGGGGTGGTCGCTGGGTGTATGGAGACTGGGAGAGGGGTGTCCCTGGGTGTATGGAGACCGGGGGAAGGGTGGTCGCTGGGTGTATGAAGACCAGGGGGAGGGGATCCCTGGGTGTATGGAGACCGGGGGAGGGGTGTCCCTGGGTGTATGGTGACCGGGGGAGGGGTGTACCTGGGTGTATGGAGACCGGGGGAGGGGTGTACCTGGGTGTATGGAGACCGGGGGAGGGGTGGTCGCTGGGTGTATGGAGACCGGGGGAAGGGTGGTCGCTGGGTGTATGGAGACCGGGGGAAGGGTGGTCGCTGGGTGTATGGAGACCGGGGGAAGGGTGGTCCCTGGGTGTATGGAGACCGGGGAAGGGGTGTCCCTGGGTGTATGGAGACCGGGGGAGGGGTGGTCGCTGGGTGTATGGAGACCGGGGGAAGGGTGGTCCCTGGGTGTATGGAGACCGGGGGAGGGGTGGTCCCTGGGTGTATGGAGACCGGGGGAGGGGTGGTCCCTGGGTGTATGGAGACCGGGGAAGGGGTGTCCCTGGGTGTATGGAGACCGGGGAAGGGGTGTCCCTGGGTGTATGGAGACCGGGGGAGGGGTGGTCGCTGGGTGTATGGAGACCGGGGGAAGGGTGGTCGCTGGGTGTATGGAGACCGGGGAAGGGGTGTCCCTGGGTGTATGGAGACCGGGGGAGGGGTGTCCCTGGGTGTATGGAGACCGGGGGAAGGGTGGTCGCTGGGTGTATGGAGACCGGGGAAGGGGTGTCCCTGGGTGTATGGAGACCGGGGGAGGGGTGTCCCTGGGTGTATGGAGACCGGGAGAGGGGTGGTCGCTGGGTGTATGGAGACCGGGGGAGGGGTGGTCGCTGGGTGTATGGAGACCGGGGGAGGGGTGGTCGCTGGGTGTATGAAGACCGGGGGAGGGGTGGTCGCTGGGTGTATGGAGACCGGGGAAGGGGTGGTCGCTGGGTGTATGGAGACCGGGGGAGGGGTGGTCACTGGGTGTATGGAGACCGGGGGAGGGGTGGTCCCTGGGTGTATGGAGACCGGGAGAGGGGTGTACCTGGGTGTATGGAGACCGGGGGAGGGGTGTCCCTGGGTGTATGGAGACCGGGAGAGGGGTGTACCTGGGTGTATGGAGACCGGGAGAGGGGTGTACCTGGGTGTATGGAGACCGGGGGAGGGGTGGTCGCTGGGTGTATGGAGACCGGGAGAGGGGTGTCCCTGGGTGTATGGAGACCGGGAGAGGGGTGTCCCTGGGTGTATGGAGACCGGGAGAGGGGTGTCCCTGGGTGTATGGAGACCGGGGGAGGGGTGGTCGCTGGGTGTATGGAGACCGGGAGAAGGATGGTCCCTGGGTGTATGGAGACCGGGGGAGGGGTGGTCGCTGGGTGTATGGAGACCGGGGGAGGGGTGGTCGCTGGGTGTATGGAGACCGGGGGAGGGGTGGTCGCTGGGTGTATGGAGACCGGGGGAGGGGTGGTCGCTGGGTGTATGGAGACCGGGGGAGGGGTGTCCCTGGGTGTATGGAGACCGGGGGAGGGGTGTCCCTGGGTGTATGGAGACCGGGGGAGGGGTGGTCGCTGGGTGTATGGAGACCGGGGGAGGGGTGGTCCCTGGGTGTATGGAGACCGGGGGAGGGGTGTCCCTGGGTGTATGGAGACCGGGGAAGGGGTGTCCCTGGGTGTATGGAGACTGGGAGAGGGGTGTCCCTGGGTGTATGGAGACCGGGGGAGGGGTGGTCGCTGGGTGTATGGAGACCGGGAGAGGGGTGGTCGCTGGGTGTATGGAGACCGGGGAAGGGGTGGTCCCTGGGTGTATGGAGACCGGGGGAAGGGTGGTCGCTGGGTGTATGGAGACCGGGGGAAGGGTGGTCGCTGGGTGTATGGAGACCGGGAGAGGGGTGGTCGCTGGGTGTATGGAGACCGGGGAAGGGGTGGTCCCTGGGTGTATGGAGACCGGGGAAGGGGTGTCCCTGGGTGTATGGAGACCGGGAGAGGGGTGGTCGCTGGGTGTATGGAGACTGGGAGAGGGGTGTCCCTGGGTGTATGGAGACTGGGAGAGGGGTGTCCCTGGGTGTATGGAGACCGGGGAAGGGGTGTCCCTGGGTGTATGGAGACTGGGAGAGGGGTGTCCCTGGGTGTATGGAGACTGGGAGAGGGGTGTCCCTGGGTGTATGGAGACTGGGAGAGGGGTGGTCGCTGGGTGTATGGAGACCGGGGGAGGGGTGGTCGCTGGGTGTATGGAGACCGGGAGAGGGGTGTCCCTGGGTGTATGGAGACCGGGGAAGGGGTGTCCCTGGGTGTATGGAGACCGGGAGAGGGGTGGTCGCTGGGTGTATGGAGACCAGGTAGCTAATGTTGAATGATTAGATCTAACGGAAAGCATTTTGCTGTATGGTACCCAGGGGGCCCCCAGCACATCGCTCTGCACCACTCTCTGAGCTCATTTCTTAACCTGTCCTGGACGGGTCCAGGAAACCGGTTTGCAAGATCCGGGGCTACTTCCCCGAAGGCGTTGAAGGGATTTATTCATAGCTGTCAACATTCAGAAGGGACATCGGAAAGGAACCAGGGCCATTTCCCCCTCCCGAAAGGTGGGACTGTTTGAGGTGTTTGGGGGCTGGGAAATGAAGGGGAGAGGAGATTGTTCTGGAGTGGAACTTCTTCAGCAGATTCCTCAGTGGCGGAGTGATCTGTGCTGCAAATGGAAAACCCTGTGGTTCTGTACATTTCTGTAAACGACTGACAAGAAGTCTTTTTAACTATAGATAGTGCTTAAAAGAAATAGGGAAACTCATGATGAATGTGTGTGACCAGGTTTGACAGTAGATTTACAGTCGTGTGGATTTGCGTGTGTAACGTTTCTCAGAATAGTGTGTGTCCTTCAACGTGGGATATCCCTTTATTAGGACTGAAGGACAGCCACAGTTTTTCCAAAATACCTCCTATAAACCGTCCGATGAAGCAGTTCTGCGTGGGTTTGTGAAGCTGTTTTTTTTATCATAAATGGATTGGGGAAATGTACAGAACACAGAATATTCCATAATTTATAGCATTCCCGGAATAAACTAATGAAGTCACCAACCCATTGATTTTGGTGCAGAAATGCTTCTGAAGAACACGTTAGTTTGGGGCGGGAAATGGGGTTGAGTGGGATTGGAGCGTTTTCACTGACCCGGCCTACTTCTCTCTGACGAGGTGCTTGCCACTAGCACACTGACGGGTAGGACAGATTCTCTCTCTCTCTCTCTCTCTCTCTCTAAAACTTGTGTTTCACTCTCACCTGACACTATTTACTGTCCCGGGAATGTTTTGAACCTAATGGTTGACACACATCTAGCGGTGTGAGGAACACACGGACGATGATTAAAGGAGTTGATAGGGTAGATAGAGAGAAACTATTTCCTCTGGTGGGGGGAGTCCAGAACAAGGGGGCAGAACCTTAAAATTAGAGCCAGGCTGTTCAGGGGTGATGTCAGGAAGCACTTCTTCACACAAAGGGTCGTGGAAATCTGGAACTCTCTCCCCCAAAAAGCTGTTACGGCTGGGGGTCAATTGAAAATTTCAAAACTGAGATTGATAGATTTTTGAAATAAAAACAGAAAATGCTGGAAATACTCAGCAGGTCAGGCAGCATCTGTGGAGAGAGAAACAGAGTTAACGATTCAGGTCGATGACCCTTCGTCAGAACTGAAACGTTAACTCTGTTTCTCTCTCCACAGATGCTGCCTGACCTGCTGAGTATTTTCGGTTTTTAGTTCAGATTTCCAGCATCTGCAGTATTTTGCTTTTGTATTGATAGATTTTTGTTGGGTAAGGGTAATAAGGGATATGGAACCAAGGTGGGTAGATGGAGTTAATTTACAGATCAGCCATGATCTAATTGAATGGCGGAACAGGCTCGAGGGGCTGAATGGTCTCCTCCTGTTCCTAATGTAACAGGCTCGAGGGGCTGAATGGTCTCCTCCTGTTCCTAATGTAACAGGCTCGAGGGGCTGAATGGTCTCCTTCTGTTCCTAATGTAACAGGCTCGAGGGGCTGAATGGTCTCCTTCTGTTCCTAATGTAACAGGCTCGAGGGGCTGAATGGTCTCCTTCTGTTCCTAATGTAACAGGCTCGAGGGGCTGAATGGTCTCCTTCTGTTCCTAATGTAACAGGCTCGAGGGGCTGAATGGTCTCCTTCTGTTCCTAATGTAACAGGCTCGAGGGGCTGAATGGTCTCCTTCTGTTCCTAATGTAACAGGCTCGAGGGGCTGAATGGTCTCCTTCTGTTCCTAATGTAACAGGCTCGAGGGGCTGAATGGTCTCCTTCTGTTCCTAATGTAACAGGCTCGAGGGGCTGAATGGTCTCCTTCTGTTCCTATGGCTACTGACAACCAGAGTCTGTTTGGTGAGGAGACGGGAGGGACGTAAAGTGCTTCACATCACAAAAAGACTTGAACAGCTGCATAGGTCAGAGCTGCTGCCATTCTCAGGATTTGGATAATTAAACCAGTAACTTGGCTTTTTATATTTAGATTATAGATGAACCCAGCCAGGACGAACACAAAGAGAAAGCCAGGTGCAGGGCACCAAGTTTGGAGGGGGAATGAAATGGGATGAATCCAGCGGTGATTAGGTGGCGCCAAGGTTGGGAAGAGGTTAAGTATTGTATTCCTAGAAATGAATAGGTTAGAGTTAGTGTACGGAGTCATGCGTTCAACACAGAACAAGAGGAATTGTGGCCAAAGTAATACTGATAAAATAAGGGTTATTACGTGGGGTAGAGGGAGATTGGATACTGTGTTTTAACACTGGGAAGAGAGGGAAGTTATACATAGAAGTTACAACACAGAAACAGACCATTCTGCCCAAGCAGATAGTCCTAATCACATTTACCCACCCTGTTCCCATATCCCTTTTCCTTCATCCACCTCTCCAATCTAATCTTGAATGTTGACAACGTTTCTGCCTCAACCACGAACCCTGGCAGTGAATTCCACAGCCTCACAGCTCTCTGTCTGAAGAAATTTCTCCTGTTCTAAATCTCTTACATTTAATCTTGTATCTATGGTCCCTCGATCTAGACCTCTCAACTACTGGAAACAGTCTGATTCTATCTACCCTGTCCCATCCTTTCATATTTTTAAACACTTCTGTCATATTGTCCCGTAATCTGCATAGTTATAAGTCTCAATTTTTCAAGTCTTTCTTTGTATTTGTATTTTCTCATACCAGGCAGCATCTGAGCGAATCTGTGTTGTACCCTCACTAAAGCCTCAATATCCTTCCTATAGTGTGGAGTCCAATACTGCACACAGTACTCCAACTGAGGTCTTCTTAAGATTTTATATCGTTTCATCATTACCTCTTGGTTTTTATATTCTAGACCTCTTGAGATAAAACATAGAATTCCATTAACTTTTTTTACAGCCTTATCAACATGAGGTGCTGCCTTTAACGTTCTGTGAACCTGTCCCCACCCCCAAATCTCTCTGCTCTTCACAACACCGAGCCTAATTCTGCTCAGAGTATAATTACTGCTGTTAATTTTACCAAAATGCATCACCTCACACTTACATTGAATTCCATCTGCCACTTTTTAGCCCATTCCCCCATCTTATCAATACCCCTTTGCAGGTTCCTTATATCTTCTAAAGAATTAACTATTCCTCCTATTTTGGCATCATCTGCACATTTCAACACCACTCCCTCTAGGTCTATATCCAAATCATTGAGAGACACAGTGAACAGAAGTGGCCCCAGAACAGAACCCTGTGGGACACCACGACCCACTTCCAACCACACTGAAAACCCGCCCTTAACTCCTACTCTGTTTCCTCCCTTCGAACCAATTTTTAATCCAGTTTGCTATCCTTCCCCCAATTCCTTATTCCTTAATCTCCTCAAGTAATCTCCCATGTGTTACCTTGTCAAAGGCTTTCCTAAAGTCCATGTACACCACATCCACTGTGTCTCCCCATCTACCATCTCTGTTACCTCCTCAAAGAATTCTGAGGTTTGTCGAGCAATATCGCCCCTTTTGAAATCTGTTCTGACTGCATCGAGCAGTTTTATCTTTAACCACAGATGCAGCAATTTCATTATTAATTAAAGACTCTTAAGATTTTCCCTACTGCAGATGTTAACTGGCCTGTAATTACCCGGATTTGCACAGTCTACTTTATAAAGTGGGTTCTACACTGGCCATTCTCCAGTCCTCTGGCACACATCCACACACAATAGGGCCCTGAGATATAATTTCTTGGGCTTCTGCAGTCTCCTCCCTCAGGATCCGAGGATGAATCTAGAATGCATCCGTTAGGTCCTGGGGCTTGAGCCTAACTAATTTATCTAAAATTTTACTTTTATCCATCATAATATCAACTCACAGGATTCACCTTCTCTCTGATATCCGTCTCTTTAGTAAAGACCGATGCAAAATATTTATTGAATACCTCCGCCATTTTATTGATCATCATCTACAAATTGACAACTGGATACTGGTTTATAACATGGGGCGATGGACCCGGGGTTATAATGGGGGGGAGAGAAGGATGCTGGATATGGGGTAATAACTGGGGGAGAGAGGGAGGTTGGAGACGGGGAGAGGGAGGTTGGACAGACTTTATGGATGTTTCTGACTTATCAAAACTCTACTGCAGCTAAAGGTTATTCTAATACATAATATATTTATAGATCTCCCATCCACCTGTTTTTCCTGTTCTCTGCTTTCTGTCCTTCCCTCTGAGCTATCAGGATTGACCCAGTTTTACATTTAAAAAAATGAATTTTGCTTAATTCGAATCCCTGTTGCTAGTGCAAGGATTATAACCATGAAAAGAATATTGAAAAAGTGGTGTGAAAGCACGATCAGGTGTGACGACCCAATAACCTGCTAACACTGAAGGACAACTGCTGAAAACTCACAAACATGAGTCACCCATCACCTCCAGCAGACAGAGGCAGAAACGTGGGGAAAATAAACTGATTCTAGAGAAATGTCCATGCTGTGTTTGTTTTGAGGTGTCACATGTATTGGACAGCCTTGTTGATGATCAGAGAATAGTAGATTTGCAATGACTCACACACTCCTTCCTGAAAATGAGGGTCTCTCCAGGTTGGGGAGTGAGGCAATCTGGCCCTAGTCACTGGGAGTGAGGCAATCTGGCCCCAGTCACTGGGAGTGAGGCAATCTGGCCCCAGTCACTGGGAGTGAGGCAATCTGGCCCCAGTCACTGGGAGTGAGGCAATCTGGCCCCAGTCACTGGGAGTGATGCAATCTGGCCCCAGTCACTGGGAGTGAGGCAATCTGGCCCCAGTCACTAGGAGTGATGCAATCTGGCCCCAGTCACTGGGAGTGAGGCAATCGAGCCCCAGTCACTCAAGATACCACCAAAAGAACCACTTGGCTGCTGGAAACAAATTTCAAGAGATTGCATGGGGGGACAACTCTTCCCAACATTACAGCAGTGACTACAGGATTTCATTGGGTGTGAGATGTCATGAAAGGCACTACATAAATGCAAATTCTTTCTTTCACAGGTTAGAGCTTCCTCAACACTGTCCCATCGTGCACTATTTCCTACTCCCAATACTTTCTTCCACAAGTCCTCAAAACTGGAACTTTCATAGAACTACATAAACAGGCTGCTCGGCCCATCCAGTCCATGCTGGTGTTCATCCTCCGCACAAGCAGTAGTCCTAATCCCACATGCCTCCTTCCTCTGACAATCTTCAGGCACTGCTTGCATGAGGCTAAATGCTCAGCAATCAGCCACCAGACATGTAGACGGGAAGGGAATTGTAATTTTAAGATATCTAAGCCATGATGGAGAAAAGCTCCAATTGGAAGATTCAAAATTTAAGTATACCGTTAGATCTCCCATGGCATTGCTTACCGATTAGAGGATACCGTTGAACTACATCACCAGGACCTGTCTACACAAGGAATTGCCATTATAACCGATTACATCAACATTTTCAGTATTAAATGTTGACAAAAAGTGTGACCAAAAATCATAGCAAGAAGGCTGTGGACTAGAAATCAATGCATACTGTATTTTTAATATAGAGTTTTTTTTAATGTAGATAAAATGTGGTTATACATAGGAAATTTGATATGTAAATAATAACTGATGACAATTAGCAAAAGGATTTGGCTCTCATTGACCATTCAACAGAAACATCCAGTCATGTTGGGGCTACTGAAAGCCAAATACTGGGAAACATCTCCGCTGCATTGCAACCCCATTGTGAACTGTACAGAATATCGGTGGTCCCAGTTTGAACAAGGTATTTTCAAAAGGTATTTCTGTAGTGAAATCAGAGAATGTCACAGCACAGAACATATGGGGAAGGGGAGGGACAGGTGAAGAATAGCTGGTTTGTGGAGCCTGTCCTATTCTGTACCTTCTAAGCTCCATACATCACAGAAGGAGGCCATCATGCCTGCTCTTTGAAAGAGCTATCAATTAGTCCCACTCAACGTTGTCTGCGCAGCTCGCTGCCAGGCCCACGACAGGCTTTTTCAATGTTAAATTTCGTGCATGCACAAAACTGTGAACGGGCCGTGCAGCCCCTTAAAGGGGCTATGCACCCAAAGAAAAATTAGGGGGAACATTGGTCCCACTCCCCTGCTCTTTCCCCATAGCCCTGCAATTTTTTCCCCTTCCAATTCCCTTTTGAAAGTAATTATTGAATCTGCTTCCACCACCCTTTCAGGCAGTGAATTCCAGATCACAATTAACTCTGCGTAAAAAAAATTCTCCATCTCATCTCTGGCTCTTTTGCCAATTACCGAAAATCTGTGTCTTCTGGTTACCGACACTTCTGCCAGTGGAAACAGTTTCTCCTTATTTACTCTATCAAAACCCTTCGTAATTTTGAACGCCTCTATTAAATCTCACCTTAACCTTCTCTGCCCCAAGGAGAACAATCCCAGCTTCTCCAATCTCTCCACATAACTGAAGGCCCTCATCCCAGGTACCATTATAGTAAATATCTTCTGCATCCTGTCCAAGGCTTCCTAAAGTGTGGTGCCCTGAATTGAACACAATTTTGCTAACAAGTCTATTTTGTGGTACTTTATCAAATGCCTTTTGAAAGTCCATATACACATCAATCGCACTACCTTCATCCACCCTCTCCGTTACTTCATCAAAGAACTCGATCAAGTTAGTCAAACACAATTTGCCTTTAACAAATCTGTACTGGCTTTCATTTATTAGCCCATACCTTTCCAAGTGCCAATTAATTTTATCCCGGATTATTGTCTCCCAAGTTTCCCCACCACTGACGTTAGGCTGACTGGCCTGTAATTGCCAGGTTTATCCATCTCCCCTTTTTTGAACAGGGGTGCAAAATTGGCAGTCCTCTGGCACCACTCCCATACCTAAGAAACATTGGAAGATTGTGGCCAGAGCCTCCGCACTTTCCACCCTTACTTCCCTAAGTAACCTAGGATGTATTCCATCTGAACTGCGTGGCTTTTCTACTCTAAGTACCTCTTTTATCTATTTTTATCCTATCCAATATCGCTACTACCTCCTCCTTTACTGTGACATTGGCAGCATCCTCTTTAGTGATGAAAGGTGCAAAGTACTCATTTAGTACCTCAGCTATGCCCTCTGGCTCCACAAGATCTTTTTGGTCCTTAATCAGCCCTACCCTTCCTTTGACTATGCTTCTGCTATTTATATATTTATAAAACTTTTGGGTTCCCTTTTATGTTAGCCACTAATCTATTCTCATACTCTCTTTGCCCCTCTTATTCCCTTTTTTAGATCTCTATTTTCTATATTCAGCTTGCTTCTCCACTGTATTAGAACCTTACATTTGTCATACGCCTTTTTCTGCTTCATTTTAATCTCTATCTGTAGTTATCCAGGGAGCTCCAGTTTTAGATGCCCTTCTTTTCCCCCCTCATGGGAATGTGTCTATTCCTCTTTGAAGGCCTCCTATTCTTCAATTACTGTTTTGCCAACCAATTTTTGATTCCAATCTACCGGAGCCAGATCCCTTTTCAACTCACTGATATTAGCCCCCTCCTATAAGTATTTATACACATAATTGTTCTTTGTCCTTTTCCATAACTATTCTAAACCTGATGATATTATGATCACTGTTCCCCAAATCCTTCCCCCACTGAAACATGCTCCACTTAATTCCATAGAACTAGATCCAACACTGTTTTCTTCCTCGTTGTGCTGGAAACACACTGATCAAGAAAGTTCTCTTGTACACATTTCAGTAATTCTTCCCTCTGCTAAATTAGTTTAAACCCTCCCTCACAGTACCAGTTAACCTTCCTGTGAGGACATTGGTCCCAGCTCTGTTGAGGTCCAACCCGTTCATCATGAACTGGTCCCAATGCTCCAGGACCATTTCCTGAACCATTTCTCCAGCCACGCATTAACCTGCCTATACTCACTAGCACATGGCACTGGGAGTAAACTCCCTAGCTCCTGAAACTCACTGCAGGGCCTCAACCCTTTTCCTTCCTAGGTCATTGGTTCCCACATGGACCACAACTTCTGGCTGTTCCCCTCCCCTCCAAATGTATGGTAGCATAGTGGTTATGTTACTGGACTAATAATACAGTTCAAATCCCACTACAGCAGCTGGGGGAATTTAAATTCAGTTAATTAAATAAATTTGGAATTTTAAAAAAGCTATTATCAGCGATGGTCACCATGAAACTACGGGATTATTGGAAAAACCCGAAACTGGTTCACTAATGTCCTTTAGGGAAGGAAATCTGCCGTCCTTACCCAGTCTGGCCTATATGTGACTCCAGACAGCAATGTGGTTGACTCTTAACTGCCCTCTGAAATGGCCTAGCAAGCCACTCAGTTGTACCAAACCGCTACAACAAAGTCAGCACTATGGGAGTACCTGCACCACACAGTGGTTCAAGAGGGCGGCTCACCACCACCTTCTCAAGGGCAATTAGGGATGGATAGTAAATGCTGGCCTTGCCAGCGACACCCACATCCTGTGAATAAATTTTTTAAAACCCTGGCACCAGGGAGGCAAGACACCATGTGGGACTCACATCGGCGGTTGCAGAAACGCCTGTCTATCCCCCTGACTATTGAATCCCCTGTAACCACTACGTTCCTATACTTCGCTGTGCCCCCGTGCAGTTCTTTGCCCATGACGCCCTGCTCCAGACTGCACTCCTCGAGGTGTCGTCACCCACAGTGAAAACCAGTTAGTGAGTGCCAAACTCCCGGAGGATTCCTGCTCTGCCAGCCTCTTCCTACCCTGTCGGATGGTCACCCACTTGCTGTCCTGAGCTCTGGCTGCAGGGTGATCACCTCCTGGAACGCATGTTCCTGGAAATACTGAACCTCCCGTGTGCCCTGTAGTGATTCCAGCTGCTCCTCAAGCTCAGAATCTCTGAGCTTGAGCAGCCAGAGGCACTTTCTACCCACATGGGACACCTGAAGTGTCCTGGAGAATGGTGCGCAGTTTCTACCCACATGGGACACCTGAAGTGTCCTGGAGTTCCCACATGGCACAGGAATTGCAGGCAACAGGTTTCAGCTGTCCCTCCATTCTAATTAGAGTCTACTTGTATTATATTGGCCAGTCTACCACCATTAGTCCTTTAAGTCACTATTTCAAGGGGTTAGAATCCACCTACGTATGAAGGAAATGAGACAACAAAACAGCTTAAATTAATATGGTTTAATAACAGAACATTACAATACACTGTAAGCCACTCAGCTCTTGGGCCATCAAGAATAAAGGCACCATTGTCTCAACAGCTTATTTTTGTTTGCCGTCAGAATGTGGCCAACGGCAAGACTCCATGTACTGTCCATCCTTAGTTAGCCAGAGATAGTGGTGGGCCTGTTTCCTTGAACCACTGCAGTCCTTGTTGTGATGGTGTTGCCGGTGTTGGGTAGGCAATTCCAGGATATTGAGCCGGCGAGGAACAAAGCGACACGTTAGATGCAGAATGGTGCGCAGCTTTGAGATATTCCCCCGACACTGCCGCTCTCGCCCTCGTAAAGGCTGCAGGAGAGAATATTGACAATTCTGTAGCTCACACTACAGCTCCAGTACCCCAGAAATGGGGGAGCTTAAGTTTTAAATAGGAGAATGAAGATAAAGACAATGCATTAAGTACTAAGTTTACCAATGGTTATTTTAATGAGAACCATCACATCACAGGCATGCAAAGAACCTGGAGTGAAATGGGTCTCATTATTGCATTTGCAAAGACCCTTCATCAAGAAAAAGGAAGTGTTCAGACTTATACGGGGAAAAATTCGTTTGTTTAGCGCCTCCGGGAGGAGCCAGTGGGGCGCGAGGAACTTGGCGCCACTCGTGCGACAATTTTAGCGCCACTCGCGAAATTGACCAGACACTACCGCCACGATCTCCTGCGCCCGCAGATCGTGACGTCAGTCGAGCATGCAATGCCCCGGACCGGATATTGAGTCGCGCCCCCTGCCTTCCCCTAGCAACGACAGGTAGAGGGGAACGTTTTGCAGTCGGGAAGGGGCTGGGTGAGCGCTATTTAAAGGCGGCCGCTTCCTGCCGGCAAAATTTTTGCACCACGCATGCCAAGAGGGAGAGAGACATCTGGAGAGATTCAACGCTGTGCGAAGGAGTTTTGGGTCCTGAGCAGCACTTGAGGTTCATTTTTATTTCACCTTAATTCCAGCGATTTAGAAGATACTATGGGGGCTGCACTGACTTGGGGCGTTGTCTTGCACCTGCAGAATCGGAGGCAGCAGAGGTGCAGAGAGAGAGAGTGGCAAACAAGGCCAGAGGGAGGAGGCCAACAGGCCTCTGCACAGGAGACCTTACCCTCCAAGGGTATTCAGGGAGCAGCTCTCATACCTTCATTTGTCTGAGGAGCAGTGTTTGCGCAGGCTGCACTTCAGCAAGGAGGTGGTCACTGAGCTCTGCCACCTGCTGCAGCCAGATCTGCAGCCTCAACTGAGGACCAGGATGTCTCTGTCGGTGGCAGTGAAGGTGACAGTGGCTCTGAATTTTTATGCCAGCAGCTCCTTTCAAGCGTCTACTGGGGACATCGCTAATACCTCCCAGTTCGCTGTCCATTGTTGTATCCGGGAGGTGACAAATGCCCTGTATAAAAGGAGACGCCAGTACATCTCTTTCCCCATGACCTGGAGCAAGCAGCGCGAATGCGCATGTGGCTTTGCTAGGATAGCGGGCTTCCCCATGGTGCAGGGCGCCATTGACTGCACGCATGTGGCATTGCGGGCACCACATGAAAATGCAGAGATATTCCGAAACCGCAAGGGCTACCACTCCTTAAATGTGCAGTTGGTCTGTGACCACACACAGCTCATACTCGCCGTCAATGTCCGCTATCCTGGCAGCAGCCACGATGCTTTCATCCTGCGCCAGACTGGTTTTCCAGGCACTGCTTCACCCAAGTGGATGGCTCCTCAGGGACAAGGGTTATCCACTCTGCACCTGGCTGACGACACCGCTCCGTAACCCCAACACCCCTGCCGAGCTGCAGTATAATGAGAGCCATAGCGCCACCAGGAACATAACTGAGCAGACGATCGGCGTGCTGAAGCAACGGTTCCGCTGTCTGGACCACTCAGGAGGAGCCCGGCAGTACTCTCCTGAGCGAGTCTCCCTCTTCATAGTTGTGTGCTGCATGCTTCACAACCTGGCAATCCTCAGGACCCAGCCAATGCCACCAGGGATTGGTGCACCACCTGAGGAGGAGGAGAAGAGGAGGAGGAGGAGGATGAGGTGGAGGATCAGCAGCAGCACCAACGTGAGAGGGAGGCGCACAATGTTGCCAGTGCAAGGGCCGTCCGTGAACGGCTGATAAGAAGCCACTTCTCGGCCCCTACTGAGAAGATGGCTTCTGGAATGGACAGCAACATCATGGAAAGCAACTCGCTCCCCCTATAGCCGGCCAAAGCTGGAATGATTCAAAAGACCGAAAATGTAAATTTTGAGTAAAAAAAAATTCTTTATTTTACAAACTCTGTGTGTGTCATTTATTCAGGACAAACAATTAGAAACCAACACAACAAATCATGAACTAACAGAACTCATTCTTACAAGATAGAGATAAACGGCAAAACAATAAACAAATGTAATCACACGAACCTCGACCTTTCCACAAACATTCCCACCATTTATTTAGACCTCCTACTGTTGGCCCTTCGAGGGTGATCTCCAACCCCTGCGCACTTCCCCCCTTCCCACCCTACTGCTCCTCCGTAATGGGGCCCCAGTGGCTGTAGCAAGGCTGGTGGAAGCCTGCTGAATGTCAGATCCAGAGACTGCAGATGCCCTTGAAGGACGTCCTCGACCAGCTCTGGGCCTGGAGGGCCCGGCTGCAGACTGCACCAACTCTGCATGGGCGGCAGCAGTCTGGGCTGGCTGTGTTGCAGGCCGTGGCATGTGCAATGGGGAAGTGCCAGTGGTGGGAGCAGGAATGCTGTCATCCTGAGAGAGGACAGCACCTCCCTGCTCGACCGACACTCCCACGGGGCAGTACCTCAGCATCCGGAGCAATCTGCTCGAGCACAGATTGCTGGCCTGCTGCAGTACTGTGAGATCCCTGAGAAACTGTGGGCGACCCAGCGAGGATGGCAGCAGTCAGTGCTTGCGTGACATCAATCTGAGACTGCATGAGAGCAGTCTGAGACTGGATGGCACCAGCCAATGACTCAATTGCAGCACTAAGCCGTTGCGTTGCGTTGGCCTGTGCTGCAGCGGACTGCTCCACACTCCTAGCCAGTCCATCCATGCTTTCGGGCACCCTTGCCATTGCACCCATGAGCTCAATGTGCATGCTCAAGGCCTGGCGATGGCGCGGTCCTCATCCGAGTCCTGTGCAGCAGACTCGTTTGCCTACTCACCCTCCGGGGAGCTGACCCCCGAGCTTCCCTACCCCCATGGCGTTGCTGCAGCCCGCTGGGTCCAGGAGCTTCGCCCTAATCAGACCCTACCCCCCCTGCTCCTCTCCAGGGAAGGCGTGGTCCCAGTCCAGTGTCGGAATGGGCTCCCTCGGGAGACGCAGGCAGTGAGGCTCCGGCTTCCTCTTCCTCCTCGTCTGGGGTGTCGCTAGCCACTGGCAGGTTGAGGGACAGGCTGGTCAGCTGGTGGTTCACTACCTGAAAGCAGTGAGGTACAAGAGTGGCTTTAGCGTCAGGACAGGGGGGCAGGAAGGGAGCAAGGACTGGCGACAGTTAGTAAGTTGGATTGAAAGTGTAAAAGGCTGGTGTTGTGAGGGGCAAGTGGTGTGAGAGAGGAGAGAAAGCTGATGAACATACCATTGCTGTCCCCAAGGGGGTCAACATCTCCAGCGGCCACGGCACCTATGACCTGGCTGGCAATGATCCTGTGCACTCTCGCCTCCAAATCGGTGAGGGGGTGTAGGTCAGCCGGTCCTCCTCCCGTGCGTTGCTGCTCCCGCCTGTTATGAGAGAGCTTGGACGGCAAGAAAAAGGACAGCGTCTGAGTGAGTGTGCAGCCATGTGCTTGCCTGATGTGTCTCCCATAGTTGAATAGCCCTTAATGTATGCAAGGTGTGTTTTATGAGATGGCCATAGGTCTTGGATGAGTGTTGGGCATTTGGGGTTTTTAAATCCTTTGGGCACAGAGTGAAGTTGAGATGGAGGGATGTAGAGGTATTGAAAAGCAGCCACTCACCCTGACCACCCGAGTGAGGTCATTGAACTTCTTCCGACATTGGGTGTGGGTCCTCGGCACCAGGCTCCTCGAGGAGACGTGTTGAGCCACCTCCCTCCAGACTCTTCGGGATCAGTGCAGTGGTGAGAAGTGATATTGGCTCAGAAGACCAAGATGTAGAATCGGTTTGGTGGAGATAAAAAATAATAAGGGGAAAAAGTCTCTGGTGGGCGTAGTCTACAGGCCCCCGAACAGTAGCAATACTGTTGGACAGAGTATAAATCAACAAATAATGGAGGCCTGTAAAAAAGGTACGGTAATAATCATGGGTGATTTTAATCTCCATATTGATTGGACAAACCAAATTGGCCATGGTAGCCTGGAGGAGGATTTCAGAGAGTGTATTCAGGATGGTTTCCTAAAACAGTATGTGATGGAACCAACCAGGGAGCAGGCTATCTTGGATCTGGTACTGTGTAATGAGACAGAATTAATAAATGATCTCATAGTAAAGGATCCTCTAGGAAAGAGTGATCATAACATGGTTGAATTTCAAATTCAGTTGGAGGATGAGAAAGTTGTATCTCAAACCAGTGTCCTGATTTTAAACAAAGGCAATTACAATGGCATGAGGGCAGAACTGGCTAAAGTGGACTGGAAAATTAAATTAAAATGTAAGACAGTTGAAATGCAGTGGCGGACATTTAAGGAGATATTTTATAACTCTCAACAAAAATATATTCTAGTGAGAAAGAAAGATTTTAAGAGAAGGGAGCACTATCCGTGGCTAACTAAGGAAGTAAAGGATGGTATCAAATTGAAAACGAAGGCATACAATGTTGCCAAGATTGGTGGGAGGCCAGAGGATTGGGACATTTTTAAAAACCAGCAAAGGATGACTAAAAAAAATAAAGAGAGAGAAGATGAATTATGAGAGTAAACTGGCAAGAAATATTAAAAAAGAAAGTAAGAGATTCTACAGACATATAAAAAGGAAGAGAGTCGCTAAAGTAAACGTTCGTCCCTTAGAGGATGAGAATGGGGAATTAATAATGGGGAACGGGGAAATGGCAGAGTCTCTGAACAAATATTTTGTATCTGTCTTCACGGTAGAAGACACCAACAACATCCCAATAATGGATAATCAAGGGGCCACAGGGAGGGAGGAACTAATGACAATCACTATCACTAAGGAAAAAGTACTTGGTAAAATATTGGGACTAAAAGACGACAAGTCCCCTGGACCAGATGGACTGCATCCCAGGATCTTAAAAGAAGTGGTTGCAGAGATAGTGGATGCATTGGTTGCAATATACCAAAATTCCCTGGACTCTGGAGAGGTCCCAGCGGATTGGAAAACCGCTAATGTAACACCCCTATTTAAGAAAGGAGGGAGACAGGAAGCAGGAAACTATAGACCAGTTAACCTAACATCTGTCGTTGGGAAAATGCTGGAGTCCTTCATTGAGGAAGCAGTAGCAGGGCATTTGGAAAATCATAATGCAGTCAAGCAGAGTCAGCATGGTTTTATGAAAGGGAAATCATGTTTGACAAATTTGCTGGAGTTCTTTGAAGATGTAACAAGCAGGGTGGACAAGATTGAGCCAGTGGATGTGGTG
This sequence comes from Squalus acanthias, assembly GCA_030390025.1. Taxonomy (NCBI): domain Eukaryota; kingdom Metazoa; phylum Chordata; class Chondrichthyes; order Squaliformes; family Squalidae; genus Squalus; species Squalus acanthias. Next base: position 921,985 of record JASTWF010000104.1, on the reverse strand, counting down.
TATTTGGATTTCCAGAAGGCATTCGATAAGGTGCCACATAAAAGGTTACTGCATAAGATAAGAGCTCACGGAGTTGGGGGCAATGTATTAGCATGGATAGAGAATTGGCTAACTAACAGAAAACAGAGAGTCGGGATAAATGGATCATTTTCCGGTTGGCAAACGGTTACTAGTGGGGTGTCACAGGGATCGGTGCTGGGGCATCAACTATTTACAATCTACATTAATGACTTGGATGAAGGGACCGAGTGTAATGTAACCAAGTTTGCTGATGATACAAAGATGGGTGGGAAAGCAAGTTGTGCAGAGGACTCAAATAATCTGCAAAGGGATATAGACAGGCTAAGTGAGTGGGCAAACATTTTGGCAGATGGAGTATAATGTGGGAAAGTGCGAGGTTATCCACTTTGGCAGAAAAAATAAAAAAGCGAATTATTATTTAAATGGAGAGAGATTACAAAATGCTACAGTTCAGAGGGACCTGGGGGGTCCTTGTGCATGAAACACAAAAAGTTAGCATGCAGGTACAGCAAGTAATCAAAAAAGCAAATGGAATGTTGGCCTTTATTTCAAGGGGGTTGGAGTATAAAAGCAGGGAAGTCCTGCTACAAATGCACAGGGTATTGGTGAGACCACACCTTGAGTACTGCGTACAGTTTTGGTCTCCTTATTTAAGGACGGATATACTTGCATTGGAAGCAGTTCAGAGACGATTCACAAGGTTGATTCCTGAAATGAGGGGGTTGACTTATGAAGAAAGGTTGAGCAGGTTGGGCTTATACTCATTGGAATTTAGAAGAATGAGAGGTGATCTTATTGAAACATAAGATACTGAGGGGGCTCGACAAGGTAGATGCAGAGAGGATGTTTCCCCTCATGGGGAAATCTAGAACTCGGGGGCATAGTTTCAGAATAAAGGGTCGCCCATTTAGAACTGAGATGAGGAGGAATTTCTTCTCTCAGAGGGTCGTAAATCTGTGGAATTCTCTGCCCCAGAGAGCTGTGGAGGCTGGATCATTAAATACATTTAAGGTGGAGATAGACAGATTTTTGCAAGATAAGGGAGTGAAGGGTTATGGGGAGCGGGCGGGGAAGTGGCTTTGAGCCCAAGATCAGCCATGATCTTATTGAATGGCGGAGCAGGCTCGAGGAGCCAAGTGGCCTATTCCTGCTCCTATTTCTTATGTTTATGTTCTCCCGGGGCATTGGCCTCCTGCCACTCTCTGGGTACAGCACTGCCCGTCGCCGCTCGACAGCGCCAACCAGAGCCGCCAAGGCCTAGTTGCTAAAGCGCTGAGCTCTCTCCCTGGGCCTATCCATCACTCCTCTCAGCAGAATGGCAGTAGGTCTTTCCAGCACCAGAGTCAACGCTACAATGAGCAGGGTGTGGCTGGCTAGCAAGATGGACCCTCCCCTTTAAGAACTGGCCGGCGCCAGTCTGTCTGGGTTCCATTGCTAATTGACATCACCCGAGCTTCGGTAGCGCCTCGCTCCCTGACGTTTGCGCCTTAAGAGAGGTATGTAGCGCCTGATTTAGCAATCAAATCACCTCCGGGGCGATAGAGGCGAATTTTGCAGTTGGAGGCAATAATTAGCGCCGGGCGCAAAACTTTGCGCCCGGCCGATATTAGCGCCACAAAATGGGCGATACTGAATTTTTCCCCCTTAGACTACTGCAAATTCAGCTAAATTCCCGTTGAAGAGCGGTACGATTTGGATTTCGGCATGCTAGACTCTACAACCTGCCCTTCAGGGTTTGTACTCTCCACTATTACCCCACCCCCAAAGTCTCTTCCAAATGGCAGACCAGGAATTGGTAGATTCTACTGCACACGAGGTTGATACCAACAGAAGTTCAACACTTGACTCATTCCACCTCTTGTACTCTCCTTCCCTCAACCACTGCTTTTAGCCCACATCACCTGTAGATTTTGGTTATGGTTAGCAACAGAATTAGACAAACCCTTTCATCATCCAATGAGAACTCAAGAATGGATTTCATAATTTCCATTCACAGTACCAGCGGGGTCTCAAACCCCAGAGCTGGACACCGTGAGAACAGGCACCAGGACATTTCAACTGGGGATTACTCCAAGCTCAAGAACACATCGCAAATACTGGCCTTGCAATGTGAATTTAGATAAAATGACTTTCTCAAACTACAAGAAATTTACAGACTCACCCTCTGCATGCTTGGATCCTCCAGTTGGTGCAGCTCCCTGTAAATGCAGGGACTATGTGGTTACCAACAAGGCAGCATGTACAGAGAGCAGTGAAACCTTAGATTAAATGGAACGGTTTGAAAGTAGAATCAATGGAGTTCATATGGCAGAATCATTTTCATCACAGGTTTCAGACAAAGTTTGGTTAAAGCCTTTGCATACACATACACAGGCAATGACTATCTCCAACAAGCGAGCGTCTAACCATCGCCCCTTGACATTCAACAGCATTACCATCACCGAATCCCCCACCATCAATATCCTGGGGGTCAACATTGACCAGAAACTTAACTGGACCAGCCACATAAATACTGTGGCAACAAGAGCAGGTCCGAGGCTGGGTATTCTGCTGCAAGTGTCTCACCTCCCGACTCCCCAAAGCCTTTCCACCATCTACAAGGCACAAGTCAGGAGTGTGATGGAATACTCTCCACTTGCCTGGATGAGTGCAGCTCCAACAACGTTCAAGAAGTTCGACACCATCCAAGACAATGTAGCCCGCTTGATTGGCACCCCATCCACCACCTTAGACATTCACTCCCTCCACCACCGGCGTACTGTGGCTGCAGTGTGTACCATCTACAAGATGCACTGCAGCAGCTCACCAAGGCTTCTTCGGCAGCACCTCCCAAACCTGCAACCTCTTCCACCGAGAGGGACAAGGGCAGCAGGCGCATGGGAACACCACCACCTCCAAGACACACACCATCCTGACTTGGAAGTATATCGCCGTTCCTTCATCGTCGCTGGGTCAAAATACTGGAACTCCCTCCCTAACAGCACGGTGGGAGTACCTTTAGCACATGGACTGCAGCGGTTCAAGAAGGTGGCTCACCACCCTTCTCAAGGGCAACTAGGGATGAGCAATAAATGCTGGCCCTGCCAGCGACACCCACATCCCATTAACGAATACAAAAAAAAAATCACTGCTGCTGCTCAAACAGCTGTTCAGACAGGGCCAGTGACAGTGATCCCAAATCATGGCTCCCAGACCATGTACTGGATTGGTTATGGCACTGTAGGAAACACTAGGCTCTGTTATAAGAGATGGAGGCAGCGCATCAACTCTACAGGCCCAGTGAGGTCCCACCATGGACCCAGACCAAGCACAGAATCAGTTATGGTGGATCAATGGCCGAAAATTCATCCCGCGACGCGAGAGTACGCACTGCGTACTCTCGCGTATTCCCACTCCAATTGCCGGTTTTCTGCATGCCCTGCGCATGCGCTGAAAACCGGCAATTGCTCTTTTGAAAAGGGGGCGGTTCCTCGGTGCATCGCGTGCACGCTACAGGCTGCGCGCACGCTGTGCACTTCATGCTTTGGACGCGCAGGTAAGTACGGAAGATTTTAGAAATGGAAAAAGGAGGAGTAAGACCCACTTTTAACAAGGTAAGTAGTGAATTAAGTATTTTTTTGAATTTTTTTTAACAGGTATATCTTTTTTTAGAGACTTTAAAGACAGGTAAGTTTATTTTTATAACTTTTTAAAAGATTTTAAATTTTTTCAAAAATTTAATTTTTTATTTAAAATGGTTAATTTATTTAACTATACTTATTTTATTAATGTGATGGTTTTTTTTTAAATTTAATTGAGGTTTAGCTGTTATTTTGGGGGGGTGTAAGATTCATAGATTTCACAGCACGTATGTGAAACTTATGAATGGAAGATGGTGTGCTGCCATTGGCTCTAACTGAGTCACGTGATCCCACAGCTCGCACGAATTCACTACGCCGCTGGGATACGCAAGCACTGCCCAGCTGATGTCTGGAACATCAAGTTCGTGCGAGCTGGATCTGAAAAAGCACAAGCGAGGTGAGAGATCGCGGGGAAGCCTTACCCCCGCGGGAACAGAGCGAGATCAATTTCTGGGCCATTATTTTTACATAGAATTTACAGCACAGAAACAGGCCATTCAGCCCAACTGGTCAATCCTGGTGTTTCTGCTCCACACAAGCCTCCTCCCACCCCTCTTCATCTCACCCCATCCTTCTATTCCTTTCTCTTTCATATACTTATCTAGCTTCCCCTTAAATGCATCTATGCTATTTGCCTCAACTACTCCATGTGGTAGCGAGTTCCACATTCACACCACTCTCTGGATAAAGAAGTTTCTCCTGAATTCCTTATTGAATTTATTCATATATTCATGGCCCTGTAGAAATGAGCTGGTGAGTTGTGTGGAATGGGTTGCCTTTGGAAAATGGTCGAGGACTGCGAAAACTGCAGCCACAGTGAGATCTCAAATAAATAAAACCTTGAAGCTGGGGGCCTAGGGCTGCTCAAATAACATAGTTAACAGGCCTGCAAGAGATGACAAACTGCAGGATGATCAAGTCTACGACAATAATTAACTCAAGATAAGGGTGACAATCTAGTCTAACGGTTGAGCAGTCGCAAATCACATAATAAGGGACCTCTGGAATTCCCTAAACGACCAAGGATACCGATTGGCTAAGGATGGACACATCTCAGACAAAATGGCCGAATCTGCACACAGCACATAGGTAGTAAAAATATCGATATAAAAGGGAGCCAAGAGCTAGTTTAGCAGCGAGAACCTAGGAATCACACTCGAGAAGGGAGGAGCCATAAGTCCGGGACTTGTTGTAGGACACCAGCGCAAAGGCTGATCAACTTTCAAACGGGTAATATTGTTTTAAGCTAGCACACACGGGAAGTGAGCCCTGTGTCATTTTCCTTGTAAGTTATTCAAACAACTTGTTAACCAATAAAGTACTGAATGTATGCAACTTATTGAGTCCGACCGACATTTGACACTCTGAACTAAGAACCATAATTGTTGAACTGTTGTTGAGCTGACTACTTATTACTAGCTCAATAGATACAGTGAATTCAGACAACAGCCCCTCGTTATTGATTCTCCCACAAGTGGAAATATGTCTACCCCATAATTGTAAAGACTTCTGTAATTGTGGTCAGGTGTTGAACAATCTTATTACATTGAACAGACCAGCAAATATCAGCCTCCAAGAAAGGGAGGTAGAGCCCAACTTCTACAAGGAACAGGAGTAGGCCATTCAACGCCAAGCCTGTTCCACTATTCAATCAGATTATAGCTGATCTGTACCTCAACCCCATATCCCTTGACACGCTTACCAAACAAAACAAAAAAATCTGTCTTGAAAATTTTAACTGACCCAGCATTTGGGGAGACAGTTCCAGATTTCCACTACCCCAGAGACAGAGAGAGCGAGCACTCCTTCCTTTTTCTCTTAAAAGTTTTATTCAACTGTAATAAAGCAAATGTGCAGCTGAGCCAATTGTGAAGGACTCACATCGAGAGCTGTCACTTGAACGAGAGACAGAAAGGCACCCAGCCTGTGAATCAAGTTTTCATCACACAGGCACTCATTATAAAGATAGAACAGAGCAGGTCACTTACTGTGCAACAGTCACAGCTGGGGAGAGAAAAGAAAATCTGTTTTACACAGACTCACGAGAGACAATTCAAAACAAATGAGCCGACTTCCGTCAGTCATTCATTTCTCCTCATGTTTCAGAGACCTAATTCATACATCACACAGAAGGCCAGAGGTTAATACTGCAGGAGAAGGTAGGGCCCAACCCTGAGCGTACAGCACTGAACTCTACACACCTGTACAAGACTGGCCCACAGCCCAACTTCACATCTGGAATCAAACTGACCCTGCCATACTTCACATCTGGAATCAAGCAGGAATCTGTAAAACAAGAGAATTAACTCAGAGCAGGAAACACTGCGGTGTGTCTCGGCATTTGTGGAAAGAGGAAAATGTCAGATAGGAGCGAAAGACTTAATGCTCAAATCTTCATCAGTTATCCGCTGAACTATGTGACCATCATTCAATCCTCCGTTAGGCAGAAACCAATGCAGCTCCACGTGGTGTCCCAAGAGAAACAGTCTGCAGTTACAGTGCAACACTACAGTGTATTGGCGAGCAGCTGAAGTTTGAGCGCTTACAAGTTACCTACAGAACACAGCCAGCCTCAGTGTGAAATACCCAGCACTCATCTGTAACACTTCAAGATGTGCAGGTGTTTCCCACACTCGCTGCTCTGCATCAGTCTCAGTCAAACCCACTGCTGATGCAGAGATGAGATGTGTAACTGCACAGCGACTGAGACCCCCACAGGAGTGAGCATTGTAACAGGGTTCACTGATTCAACCTCCCGCAGCCAATCCCCTCCCCTCCCCTCACCTTCCGTTAGCCCCACCTTCGGACAATCCAAGCACCTGGAAAATAAAACCTCCATTAGACACTGCAATAAAGGCAATCGGATATATACACGACAAGGAAACATTTTCAGGGCTATGGGGAAACAGCAGTGGAGTAGGATAATTGAAGTCAGTGTACCTCAGGAATGAGACCAGAGCCCATACCCTGTTTCATACAAACCCCAAACTGATGAGTCACACTGCACCCCAATCGCAGCCCCAGCCCACATTGCACCCAATCGCAGCCCTACAACCAAGATTTAAGACGCCCTGATTGCTGGTCCCTCAACCTGGAAATTTTGATTGCACTCATTGCCTGTTCCAGACACAGCTAAGAACATAAGAACATAAGGAGCAGAAGTCGGCCATTTGGCCCTTCGAGCCTGCTCCGCCATTCAATAAGATCATGGCTGATCTTCTACCTCATCTCCACTTTCTTGAACTATCCCCATATGCCTTGATTCCCTTAATATTCAAAAATCTATCAATCTCTGTCTTGAATATACTCAACAACTGAGCCTCCACAGCCCTCTGGGGTAGAGAATTCCAAAGATTCACCACCCTCTGAGTGAAGAAATTTCTCCTCATCTCAGTCCTAAATGGCCGACCCCTTATTCTGAGACTGTGACCCCTGGTTCTAGACTCCCCAGCCAGGGGATACATCCTCCCTGCATCTACCCTGTCAATCCCTGTAAGAATTTTGTATGTTTCAATGAGATCACCTCTCATTCTTCTGAACTCCAGAGAATATAGGCCTAGTCTACTCAGTCTGTCCTCATAGCACAATCCCCCCATCCCAGGAACCGGTCTGGTGAACCGTCGTTGCACTCCCTCTATGGCAAGTATATCCTTCCTTAGGTAAGGAGACCAAAACTGTACACAATACTCCAGGTGTGGTCTCACCAGGGCCCTATATAATTGCAGTAAGATGTCTTTACTCTTGTACTCAAGTCCTCTTGTAATAAAGACCAACATACCATTTGCTTTCCTAATTGCTTGCTGTACCTGCATGTTAATTTTCAGTGATTCGTGTACAAGGACACCCAGGTCCCCCTGAACACCAACAATTTCCAATCTAGTGAGTAGACAAGGACAGAGAGCCAAGATTATGCAGAGAGGGACCCAGGCACAGAGGGTGAGCAGTTGCTCACACAAATGGTAGTGGAAATCGGGAACTCCCCAAAGGCTGTGGATGATGGGGAACAATTGAAAAGTTCAAGACTGGGGGAGGGGGGTGTAAGACAGATATTCTATTAGCTAAAGGATCAAAGGTTAGTTAATGGAGCCATGATCTAATTGAATGGTAGAACGGGCTCAAGGGGCTGAATGGCCACCTGTGCTAATGTCTCTGTACACGGAAGCACCTTGGGACGTTTTACTACATAAAAGGTGCTGTATAAGTGGCCGTTATTAAAGGGACACTCAACCAAGGCATTGTCTTGGACCAGCTCGAGGATAACATATTCGCTCTTTACTGAATGCTGCATTGAACTAAAATTAAAATACTTCCACGTGCTGGAAATTTGAAACTAAAAAAGTGTTGGAAACACATGGTTAGGATCAGGGAGCCTGGAAATGGTGGTAAATATGGGACCTGCATCAATAGCCCTCCAGACAGGCCTGCCCGCTGTGGATCCCCAGTGTTTATTGCTCATCCGACCGTGTACAGTGAACATATTGCGGGCCCCAGCCCCGCCTGTCAGTAGACAGAACCATGCAACGGCCAAGCAGGTCCTGGCCCCAGCCCCCGTGGCATTCCTGCCCCGCCACAGGCTTAAACAAGGGAGGCAGCGAAGGCCCAGATCCCCCAGCCCCCTCCCCACCCATCGTGACTGCCGGGGATCGCGCCACCCGTTCTCACCTCCGCCATGTCCCACGACTGACTGACACCAGGTGCTGCCCTACGGCCGCCGTTTATATCGTCTCCGCGCACAGACATACGGTCGGCCATCCTCACTGGACACTCGCCCACTGGGTCACGTCAGTGCTGACGAAGGGTCATCGAGCTGAAACGTTAGCTCTGTTTCTCTCTCCACAGATGCCTGACCTGAGTGTTTCCAGCATTTTCTGCCTTTATCCTAAATTTACACTATGTGCCCATTTGCTGCCCAAGGTCTGCTCCACCTCATCAACCATTTGCTTAACAGTAAATGAACCAGGAGCAACAAGCACAGCGCTCACCATAGGCTCGTTCTGTGCACACTCGGTCGGACTGGGCTAAAAATCGAGGTCCACATCCTCCATTTCGGAAACAGAACTTCCCTCTTATTTTGATACCAAACCCCAACACTGCGGTGAAAGTCCAGTACAGCTACAACACTAGCATCTATCCAACAATGTGGAAAACTGCCCAGGTATGTCCTGTCCACAAAAAGCAGGACAAATCCAACCCGGCCAATTACCGCCCCATCAGTCTACTCTCAATCATCAGCAAAGTGATGGAAGGTGTCATCGAAAGAGCTATCAAGCAGCACTTACTCACCAATAACCTGCTCACTGATGCCCAGTTTGGGTTCCGCCAAGACCACTCGGCTCCCGACCTTACAGCCTTGGTCCAAACATGGACAAAGGAGCTGAATTCCAGAGGTGAGGTGAGAGTTTACTGCCCTTGACATCAAGGCAGCATTTGACCGAGTGTGGCATCAAGGAGCACCAGTAAAACTGAAGTCAATTGGAATCGGGGGGGAAATGCTCCACTGGCTGGAGTCATACCTAGCACAAAGGAAGATGCTTGTGGTGATTGAAGGTCAATCATCACAGCCCCAGGACATCGCTGCAGGAGTTCCTCAGGGCAGTGTCCTAGGCCCAACCAACTTCAGTTGCTTCATCAATGACCTTCCCTCCAACATAAGGTCAGAAATGGGATTGTTTGCTGATGACTGCACAGTGTTCAGCGCCATTCACAACTCCTCAGATAATGAAGCAGTTCATGCCCACATGCAACAAGACCTGGACGACGTTCAGGCTTGGGCTGATAAGTGGGAGGTAACATTCGCGCCACAGAAGTGCCAGGCAATGACTATCTCCAACAAGCGAGAGTCTAACCACCTCCCCTTGACATTCAACGGTATTACCATCGCCGAATCCCCCACCATCAACATCCTGGGGGTCACCATTCACCAGAAACTTAACTGGACCAGCCACATAAATACTGTGGTAACAAGAGCAGGTCAGAGGCTAGGTATTCTGCGGCGAGTGTCTCAACTCCTGACTCCCAAAACCTTTCCACCATCTACAAGGCACAAGTAAGGAGTGTGATGGAATACTCTCCACTTGCCTGGATGAGTGCAGCTCCAACAACAATCAAGAAGCTCGACACCATCCAGGACAAAGCAGCCCGCTTGATTGGCACCCCATCCACCACCTAAACATTCACTCCCTCCACCTGGCTGCAGTGTGTACCATCTACAAGATGCACTGCAGCAACTCGCCAAGGCTTCTTCGGCAGCACCTCCCAAACCTGCGACCTCTTCCACCTAGAAGGACAAGGGCAGCAGACACATGGGAACACCACCACCTCCAAGTTCCCCTCCAAGTCACACACCATCCTGACTTAGAAGTATATCGCCGATCCTTCATCGTCGCTGGGTCAAAATCCTGGAACACCCTCCCTAACAGCACTGTGGGAGTACCTTCACCACACGGACTGCGGCGGTTCAAGAAGGCGGCTCACCACCACCTTCTCAAGGGCAACTAGGGATGGGCAATAAATGCTGGCCTTGTCAGCGACGCCAACATCCCATAAACTAATAACAAAAATTAAAATACTGCTGTAAAAGTCAGTGACACGGAAAGGGACTTGTCTAAGCGTTCAAATGGTGTCCAACAGTAAGAACCTGAATTGACTGCGCATACACAGTCTTTGTATCGCTGAGACTATTCCACTCTTCTTATGGTGGTGGGTATACAGTGTGTCTCTATAAATAAAGGCGTCTAAAGACTAGGCTTTAGTATTCCTGCTGGCTCTACTGGAAAGTAGGGAGAAGGGGAGCAATTTGCTTGCTTGCTCTATATATTGGGAGAACCACAACTACAACAACCGGAAGAAAATAACATCTACTTGGAAGGGGGGAGACTGCTACCAACTAAAGATCAACATAAGGTGGGTGTTAGTGCACTTTCTCTTCAAGACTATTACCTGTAGATGGGGCGAGCGTAGGAAAAGAAGATAAAGGCTGAAAGAGCATGAGTGGTGTGAGTGTGTGTGCTCTTTCAAAATCAACTACGCTCCACACACTTAAACAATAGCAAAATACTGCAGATGCTGGAAATCTGAAACAACAACAGAAAGTGCTGGAAACACTCAGCAGGTCAGGAGAGAGAAACAGAGTCAACATTTCCGGTCGAACCCTTCGTCAGAACTGGAAAAGGTTAGGGAAGAGAGATTTTTAAGCAGGGGCCGGGAGGAGGGGAGGAAAGAACAAAGGGAAGGTCTGTGATAGGATGGAAGGCAGGAGAGATTGACTGACAAAAGGGATGATAGTGTAAGGCAAAAAGGAGAGGTAATGGGACAAGTTAAGAAACAAAAGCTGGCTCTAGATGATGTGTGAATGATGATGGCAGCAACATTAACAGCTACCATGTGAGGAAACAAGAGAAAAAAAAATATAAAGAAATACAGGGACCAATTTATAGTCTGAAATTGTTGAACTCGATGTTAAGTCCAGAAGGCTGTAAAGTGCCTAATAGAAAGATGAGGTGCTGTTCCTCGAGCTTACGTTGTAAGAGGCCGAGGACGGAGAGAACAGAGTGGGAGTGGAGGGGACAATTAAAGTGACAGGCGACCGGAAGCTCGGGGTCACGCTTGCAGACTGAATGGAGGTGTTCCGCAAAGCGGTCACCCAATCTGCATTTGCTCTCTCCAATGTAGAGGAGACCACATCGTGAGCAGCGAATACAGTATGCTAAATTGTAAGAAGTACAAGTAAATCGCTGTTTCACCTGGAAGGAGTGTTTGGGGCCCTGGACAGTGGGAAGGGTGGAGGTAAAAGGGCAGGTGTTGCATCTCCTGCGCTTGCACGGGAAGGTGCCGGGCGAAGGGGAAGGGGTGTTGGGGGTGATAGAGGAGTGGTCTAGGGTGTCGTGGAGGGAGCGGTCCCTTTGGAATGCTGAAAGGGGGGGCGGGGGAGGGGAAGATGTGTTTGGTGGTGGGATCACGTTGGAGGTGGCGGAAATGGCGCAGGATGATCCGTTGAATGTGGAGGCTGGTGGGGTGAAAGGTGAGGACAAGGGGAACTCTATCGTGGTTCCGGGAGGGAGAGGAAGGGGTGAGAGCAGAAGTGCGGGAGATAGAACGGACACGGTCGAGGGCCGTGTCAACCACGGCAGAGGGAAATCCTCGGTTGAGGAAAAAGGAAGACATACCGGAAGCACTAGTATGGAAGGTGGCATCGTCAGAGCAGATGCAGCGGAGACAGAGAAACTGGGAGAATGGAATAGAGTCCTTACAGGAAGCGGGGTGGGAGGAAGTGTAGTCCAGGTAGCTGTGGGAGTCAGTGGGCTTATAGTGGATGTTGGTCGATAGCCTACCCCCAGAAATGGAGACAGAGAAGTTGAGGAAGGGAAGGAAGAGTCGGAGATGGACCATGTGAAGGTGAGGGAAGGGTGGAAATTGGAATCAAAGTGAATGAAATTATCTAGTTCAGGGCAAGAGCAGGAAACGGCACCAATAGAGTCATCAATGTACTGGAAAAAGAGGTGATCTTTTGTTTCTTAACTTGTCCCATTACCTCTCCTTTTGTCTTGCACTATCATCCCTTTTGTCAGTCTATCTCTCCTGCCTTCCATCCCGTCACAGACCTTCCCTTTGTTCTTTCCTCTCCTCCTCCCGGCCCCTGCTTAAAAATCTCTCTTCCCGAACCTTTTCCAGTTCTGACGAAGGGTTGACCCGAAACGTTGACTCTGTTTCTCTCTCCTCGAGGCTGCCTGACCTGCTGAGTATTTCCAGCACTTTCTGTTATTCCACACACTTAAACACTGACCCTGCCCCGCCCATTGCCTGGCCTGGGACAACTGGAGCTGTGGGGTGAAGATTTCCTTTCTATTTACATTAACAAGACTTGGCAGACTGCCTGGGCAGTTCCAGCTGTCCCGGGTGAAGATGTCTCCTCCCCCTACCCGGAAGATCCTAAAGGCTTGTATTTAAGATCGAGAAAGTGCACCCCTGCAACACACCCACCCACCCATCGAGCCCTGTTTTGAGTGGTGACCCCACCTCTGCAGCCTCCCTCCTTCCTTCCCTCTCTCATTCTTTAGAGGCAACCTCTCCCTTTGTTGTGATTGTTTTTTGAGCAGAGTGGAGAAGGCGCCTCTCCCATCCTGACGTCACGGGGGAGGTGGGTTTTTCTTTTTTTCTAAAACTGCTCTGTTTGAAAGAAAGGCCATATTAATCTCAGGCCTAAAACGTGGGGTAAGTGTAGCCCTTTAGTAACAGCAATGGCGACTCCACCTTCTCCGGTGATGGGGCAAGCAAGGACATACATCTTCGGGAGCGGTGGCATAGTGGTTATGTTACTGGACGAGTAATCCAGAGGCCTAGACTAATGACCCGGAGACGTGAGTTAGCCAGCGACACCCACATCCCGTGTCATTTTTCACCCCGATCTCCAAAAAACATGGGGTGAAGTGCTACACTCACCCCAACATGACCATCGAGGTGTGCGTCAAAGCCATGGCTGGGGTTGTCGACACTTCAGCCATCGTTGCCACCTTGAAAATATACGGGGCAGCTGTGTTCTTCCTGAGGTCTGAGTGGGTGGTGATCCTGGCCCTTAATAAGGGGCTCACGGTGGGCGGGACCTTCCAGCCGGTGGATCCTCTCGGCCACCGCGCGGTGAATAATTTTATCCAATGTCCCAGCCCTTTATCCCCAGTGAGCTCCTCCTCCCCCTGCCTACGTCAACTGGGGGAGGCGAGGTCGGGGATAGCACTGATCACGCTCGGCTTCAGGGAGGCCAGCCTCCGTCGTATCTTCTCCTTCCAGCGCCAGCTTTACTTTCAGCAGGCGAGGGAGGAGGACACGATGGGTGGATTTGTGGTCATCGACCAGGGGACTCCCTACCGTGTTTTCTGGACGTCGGATGATGTGTGGTGCCACGCCTGCAAGGAGGTGGGGCATGTACGTTAAAAGCTGCCCCACCTCCAAGGCTGCCAAAACAACTAAGGCTGGCACTGCCACTACGGTCGACGTCTGAGGCCAATGTCGCCGTGGCCTCCGGCGGGGAGGGGGAGAGCATCCGCGCTGAAGGAGTGCGCGGGAAAAGACGAAACACTCGTTCCCGGGAGAGGGCGTAAGGTGCCCATAGCCGCACTCATTTGGGGTCCTGATCCCGTGCCAGTGAGCGATCCCGTGCTCAAGCCCACGATCGTGCCCACTTCTATGCATCCCACGGTCGGGCTCGGGATAGGGAGCCAGAAACTGGAGAAGGATGTTGATGTGGAGGCCTCTGCCGACATGGAGGTCTCCCTCCCTCTGCACCCCTCCAGGGGGAAGAGACTGTGGCGCCGCTCCTTAGAAGCAGAGGAGGACCCATGTCCCTCCATGGAAGAGGAGATGGCACCGCCCCACCCCGCCATCCCGTAGTCGCCAGGAGTCTCCCATCCCTCTGGAGGGTGAGACAGATCTGTCTGTCCAGCCTGTGCCTCCCGAGGATGGGAAGGAAGCCCTGCCCATGGAGGGAGAGGGTGGGGGGGTGGATTTGCCCAAAATCACACCGTCACTCGTCGCAGGGTTGAGCATTCTGGAGGCTGGGGCGGGCGAGGCCAATGAGGCTGAGCTCGCCCAGCCACACCCTGACATCTCCCGGGAGTTGCTCAACCTGCTTGATGATTTTAATAGAAACTCCCTGCCCACTGGGTCGGTGGGTGGCGGCGGGGAAGAGGCACACCCCCCCTTCTCCGTCTCTCACATTTGTGCCGGGCGTTGGGGGAACATGAGATGGTTCTTTCCCTGGTTTCGCACACAGCCCGGTGCCCGAGGCAGAGGGGGGACCCCGAACACCTGCCGCCCTCTGACCCCTGCCGCCCTCTGACCCTGTCATCGCAATGAAGTCCAGCTGGCCCTCGACAGACGGTCGGAGCTGGCGCTGCTCATCAGGTCCGTCTGCTCCGCTGCTAAGACCCTGAGCGTGGGCAAGGGCGTGAGTCACCCTGAGCTGCGCCAGCTCAAGACGTTCCTCACTGGGCTGCTGAGGGAGTGGAAGGTAACGAGAGACTCCACTCCCTCCCCACAGTAGGTTAAGTAGAGATTGCACTATGCTCTTGTCATGAAGCTAACAATAGCCAGCCTCAACATCAACAGCAGCAGAGAGGCGCGCCGCAGATTTATTAACTTCTCGCTCCTGGAGGAGGGAAAATATGTGGTGTGCTTCCTGCAGAAACCCACACCGTTGCCCTGCTGCCCAAGAGGAGTGATTTCTGTTTACTTAAGGACTGGCACCCGGTCTCCCTCCTCGACACTGACTACAAGATCTTTGCCAGGGCAGTGTCTGCTCGCCTTGGCACCGTGCTACCCCATACGATCCACCCCTACCAGTCCTACACGGTCCCGAGCCGGATCATTCACGACAACTGGTTCCGGGACCTAGTCCACCATTCCCAGAGGGCTGGTCTGTTGGTCGCCTTCCTTTCCCTGGATCAGGAGAAGGCATTTGACAGGGTGGATCACGAGTACCTCTTAGGGACTCGGCGCGCATTTGGGTTCGAGATGCATTTTGTCATCCGGATCCGACTTCTGTACACTGCCGCGGAGTGTCTGATTAAGGTTAATGGGTCTTTGACGGCACCCCTTCACTTTGGGAGAGGAGTGTGTCAGGGGTGCCCTACGTCTGGCCAGTTATATGCCATCTGCGTGGAGCCTTTCCTGCGCCTCTTGCAGAGGAGGTTGACGGGACTGGCTCTGCAAGGGCCGGGAGTGCAGGTCAACATCTCCGCTTGCGCCGATGACGGGCACCTCATGGTCACAGATGTTGACTTCCAGAGGATGCGCGAGTGCCAGCAGGTCTTTTCTGCCGCGTCCTCTGCGAGTCAGTGGCGGGTGGACTCTCTGCCAGAGGAGCTCAGGCCTTTTGCCTGGAGTACCACTCATCTCCCCTACCTGGGAGTCTACCTTAGCCCTGTCGAGAAAACCTGGCCGGCGAACTGGCAAGAGCTGGAGGCCAAAGTCACCGCTCCCCTCGGGCGCTGGACAGGGCTGCTCCGAGTGCTGTCCGACAGGGGTCGAGCGCTGGTCATAAATCAGCTGCTGGCCGCTATGCTGTGGTCACTTTGATTTCTCCTCATGAGTTTGCCGCCAAAATAAAGAAGAAACTTGTTGACTTCTTCTGGGACAAAAGGAAGAATTGGATCCCTGCCACAGTTCCGAGTCTCCCGTTTAGGGAGGGCGGTCTGGCGCTGGTGTGCGTACGTACCCAGGCTGAGACTTTCCGTCTTCAGACCCTGCAGAGATACCTGTATGTTGAGGTTCCTCCCAGATGGCGTGCGCTGGTGACTTATTTCTTCCTCCAGCTGCACGGCCTCAATTATGACACGCAGCTCCTGTTTATAAAAGTGAGGTGCAGCCGTGCCTCCTTACAGGAGCTGCCTGTCTTTACCAGGAACTGATCAGAATCTAGAACGTGGTCGCCTCCAGCTGGAGTTCTCTCCCGTCAGGAGTGGCCGCTATCCTCCGGGAGCTGCTGCTCAGGAATCCGCACGGGTTAAGGTGGCTGACGGAGGAGAGGGCTGGCAAGGTGACCAGACTCAGGGACGTACTGGAGGAGCGGGCTGGATGTCGCCAGAGGAGCTGGCACAGCGCATGTCCTGGCACAGCATCCGATCTGCGTACAAAGCCATCGAGACGCTAAAAGAGGTACTCGACCCTGACTCCACTAGGAGGATGGAGCGATCCCGTCCAAGCTGACCCCCGTTCGGACGGAATTTCTCATCGGCGCCAGGCCCCGAAACCTCCCTCAGGAGCCGACACCTCACAGCTTGAGCCGTCTCTCGGAAATCCCCTCCGTGCCTTTCCACTCTGCACGGAGGGTTTTCCTGTACGGGCTGCTCCTGCACACTCTCCACTTTGTCTTCCTCGTCTGCCGTCCGGACACTCCTTGGCGGGCCATCTTGCCATCTGGAGGAGGCGGGGGTCCCCAATGGAGGGCTCTCTACACGGGAGTCCTCCCCTTTTCTATTGGGGACTTGGCGTGGGGGGAGGTGTTGCACGGAGCAGTCCCGTGCAACAAATTTTTAAGTAGGATCACTGCAATTTCTGCAGCCTGGAGGAGTCCGTGTTCCATGTGTACACAGAGTGTGGAGGGTTGAGGCCCCTCTTCCAATTTTTGAAGGGGCTGCTCCTCAATGTTTGGTTGCACATCAGTCCCAGGCTCCTGATCTTGGGCACCCGGTGCGGAGGGGAGCGGACTGCTCCTGGGCCTGGCCAAGGTGGCCATTAACAGGCCCAGGCAACGTGCAGTCGAGGGGGTCATTCGGCCCCACTGCCTGCTTCTCTTCTGCGGCTACCTTTGCGCCCAGAGTGTCCTTGAAGATGGAGCATGCGGTGTCTGCCGGTACGCTTGCGGCCTTCTGCAACTGCTGGGCACCGGAGGGACTGCAGGTCGAGCACCTCCTTCGCCATGCGCCTGACCTTGGTCGACCCCCTCGCATACTCCTGACAGAAGAGACGGACGTGAGCTTGTCCACGTCCCACCATAGCCTCAAGGAGGGGAAGCCCCCCCTGCTTCCTTCTCCATTCAGCCCAGATTCAACTGAACCACCCGTCCTCCAGCAGCAGGTTGTTGAAGTGCCTGCACATGGACCACCCACCTGCCAAGCAAAACTTCCCTTTATGTTCTAGCCCTCTAGATGTAAAGGCTAACATCCCATTAACCTTTGATTATTTTTTGTACTTGACTACTACATTTCAGTGATCTGTGTACATGGACTCCTAAGTCTCTTTGAACCTCCACTGACCCTAGCTTTTCACCATTTAGAGTCTGCTTCTTTAAAATTCTATGTAATACTCGGATCTATCCTTTTTTGGTCCAAAATGGATGAGCTCACACTTACCTGCGTTGAAATCCATCTGCCAGTTTTGCCCAGTCATTTAATCAGTGTCCTGACATTACAGCTGCGTATGTGCAGCCGATGTTCCAATCGCGCATGAGCCTATCCGCAGGGCTGCAGCCGGAACCACGTTTCCTCCCTGTGGAGGTCAGGAGATCGAGGGGGGGTGGGGGGGAGAAGAGGAGAGAAGCTCTGCGTGGGTAGAAGAGAAAGAGGACAGGGGATTGGAGCAGCTGCGGGGGGGGGGGGGGGGGGGGGAGAGAGGACAGGGGATTGGAGTGGGGGGGGGAGAGGACAGGGGATTGGAGTGGGGGGGGGGGGGGTGAGGACAGGGGATTGGAGTGGGGGGGGGGAGAGGACAGGGGATTGGAGTGGGGGGGGGAGGACAGGGGATTGGAGTGGGGGGGGTGAAGAGGACAGGGGATTGGAGTGGGGGGGGGAGGACAGGGGATTGGAGTGGGGGGGGGGAGGACAGGGGATTGGAGTGGGGTGGGGAGGACAGGGGATTGGAGTGGGGGGGGGGGGAGGACAGGGGATTGGAGTGGGGGGGGAGGACAGGGGATTGGAGTTGTGGGGGGAGGACAGGGGATTGGAGTTGTGGGGGGGAGGACAGGGGATTGGAGTGGGGGGGTGGGGAGGACAGGGATTGGAGTGGGGGGGGGAAGAGGACAGGGGATTGGAGTGGGGGGGGAGGACAGGGGATTGGAGTGGGGGGGGAGAGGACAGGGGATTGGAGTGGGGGGGGGGGAGGACAGGGGATTGGAGTGGGGGGGGGGGGGAGGACAGGGGATTGGAGTGGGGGGGGAGGACAGGGGATTGGAGTGGGGGGGGGGGAGAGGACAGGGATTGGAGTGGGGGGAGGACAGGGGATTGGAGTGGGGGGGGAGGACAGGGGATTGGAGTGGGGGGGGGGGGGAGGACAGGGGATTGGAGTGGGGGGGGGGGGGAGGACAGGGGATTGGAGTGGGGGGAGGACAGGGGATTGGAGTGGGGGGGGGGAGGACAGGGGATTGGAGTGGGGGGGGGAGGACAGGGGATTGGAGTGGGGGGGGGAGGAGGACAGGGGATTGGAGTGGGGGGGGAGGACAGGGGATTGGAGTGGGGGGAGGGAGAGAGGACAGAGAATTGGAGTGGGGGGGGGGGGAGAGGACAGGGGATTGGAGTGGGGGGGGGGGGGAGGACAGGGGATTGGAGTGGGGGGGTGGGGAGGACAGGGGATTGGAGTGGGGGGGAGGACAGGGGATTGGAGTGGGGGGTGGGGAGGACAGGGGATTGGAGTGGGGGGGTGGGGAGGACAGGGGATTGGAGTGGGGGGGTGGGGAGGACAGGGGATTGGAGTGGGGGCGGTGGGGAGGACAGGGGATTGGAGTGGGGGGGGGGAGGACAGGGGATTGGAGTGGGGGGGGGGGGGAGAGGACATGGGATTGGAGTGGGGGGGAAAGAGGACAGGGGATTGGAGTGGGGGGGGAGAGGACAGGGGATTGGAGTGGGGGGGGAAAGAGGACAGGGGATTGGAGTGGGGGGGGGGGGAAAAGAGGACAGGGGATTGGAGTGGGGGGGAAAGAGGACAGGGGATTGGAGTGGGGGGGGGGAGATAGAGAACAGGGGATTGGAATGGGGGGGGGGAAAGAGGACAGGGGATTGGATTGGGGGGGAAAAGAGGACAGGGGATTGGAGTGGGGGGGGAAGAGGACAGGTGATGGCGGGGGCGGGGGGAGAGGTAAGGGGATTGGAGTGGGGGAAAAGAGGACATGGGATTGGAGTGGGTTGGGGGGGCGAGAGGTCAGGGACTCGGTCAGGCTAGGTTTCTAGCGGGATGTGTGTTTCTGGGCTGAATACCTTTAGTTGGCAGCTGCAGGGACTGCATTGCGTGGTGGTTGAGCTGGGCACCAGGTGGGGTGGTGATAAGGGGTAGGGTTTTTGTGAAGCATGTTCAGATGCAGTAATATAGTTTCTGGAAAGAGCAGTGACCTGTTAGAGATTAAATAAAGCCACTAATGAGATTTATAAACAAACTATCAATCTATATTGGTTTATGTTTGAAAAGATATTAGCAACTCATGATTTCTTACCAAATCTCCTGATTTTTAAGAATTTGTCCTATGACTAATGAGGCTGGAGCTGACATCACTCACAGCCTCGGCCTCGCCCCTGCCCCTGCCTCTTAGCTCAGGAAGCCCCAGAGGAAAAACCCGCCAATCGGCCACGTGATCGAGGAGGACACGCGTGATCGGCGATGGTACGACGTCATTACGCCACCCCGTCAAACCGCCTGCAAGAATTCATTTTGTACCGCCCCTGCGCCACCTGTTGACCAATGGGATGAAGAATACCGGGTGACGGTATGACTGACGGCGGAGTTAACCAATCGCATTTGTCAACCGTTGGGGGCGTTGCCAACGGTGTGGTGGAATCCCATGAGCCCGTGCGCAGGGCTCCCTATAAAAAGCGGTGGCCGGGGTAGCGCGGTCTCATTCGGCTGGGAAAAAGAGTGTTGGTAAGTTTGGTGCGGTGGGGATTTGGGTAGTAGGCCCAGGCTTGGTGGGAGCTGCGTCCCCGGGCTCGCGCAGTGATGAATCCATGTTGGTAGGGACATCCGAGACACTGTGATGAGGATCCAACATGCTGAAAGCGCAGAGCCTGGTGGCGGGGCTAGAATTGGGGGGTGGTGGTGAGGCGCGGTAGTCCATCGCGGCTGTCGCTGACTGTGTTTCTCTCTCTCTGCAGGCTCGGGCCCGGTCACGGATGGCGCGGCACCGCCCAGGAGGATGCGGCTGGAGAGGAGAGTGGCTCAGGTAAAAAGGGTAGCGGGGGGGGTGAGAGGTTACTTGAGCTCCTAATGGCCTTTAGCCCGCTCCTCCCCCATCAGCCCAGTCTGCAGGGTGAATAATGCGCTGCTGCCTTGTCGGTGCCGCAGGTCACAGCAGCGTGGGCCTGTGGTTGGGAGTCTGGGCTGTTCCCACCTCTTCCCTGGCACCAGGGCAGCACTCGGCGGGGGTGCGGGAGTGTTGCCCACCTGGTCTGTGTATATTCGGGTGGTGCCTCCAGTTATGCTGCGTGAAGCCAATGATTGATTAATGAGTAGTGGTCAGAAGTGTTTCTGAAGACTGTTTGAACTGAGGCTTTTCGCTCTCGGTTGGAGAGTTCCCACATTGTGAGGAGCGAGCGTGTGAGTGATTCTGTGCTCTCATTCCAGGTTTCGTTCTGCCCGATTGCTGCCCCCCCCCCATCTCCTGCCTCAACAGGTAACTATGCTGCTGCCACGTCACTCGCTTGTCCTTTACAACCTGTGTGGGAACTGATTTTAAGGGTGTGATATTAAAACTCGGGTGTCCCGAATTTTTGTTCTCGTGGCTGGTGTAGTTTGTACATTGGGGGGGCCTTGAGAGTTGAGGTTTCAATCCGTTCTTGATGGTTCTGCTATATCTACTGATCATAACGGATCCTGAAGCTGAAGGATTAATTTCAAAAGCTTCCTTCTAGTAAAATTTTCACACTAAAACATAGACAAATAGGAGCAGGAGTAGGCCCTTCGAGCCTGCTCTGCCATGCAATGATCATGGCTGATCCTCTATCTCGATACCATATTTCTGCTTTTGCCCATACCCCTTGATGCCTTTTGTGTCTAGATTGTGTTCTGATTTAGCAACACTGCTAAACATGGCCCATTTAAACCCCACCAGCCAGGGAATGAACTCCTAAATGTAAATCGAACTGAGTTGCTTGGGGCCTAGGATTGTGAAGGGTCAGGGGTGCAGGTTGGACTCATTGCCTGAGATTGGGAACTGATCTGATCTGGGGTTGCTGGCTTTAACCTTGTGTCCCAGCAGGTGGGTGATGCTAATCAGCCAGTACCCATGGGTTGGATAGAAAAGGTGCAAAGGGATGGGTCTGAGGACATGGTTTCCCTCATGTCTGCTGGGCTGTGATTAAACTCTTTACAAACCCATCTCCATTTGACTGTGCCACAGTGATGATGCTTATTTGCTACTCTCGACATAATGGATGACGAAAACACCAACCACTGTATTAAGTTTCTGAGGCACACTACTGAGGTTCTACTAAGGATGTGTCTGACTGCAACAGGTCACTAACATGGGTCTCTTTCTTGTGCAGGTGTGGATGGACTCTGCAAATAAAAATACCTGCTGTTCAGGTGAGAATGATTGTAGCTATTGTACAACAGAGTTTGAGTTAATGGGGGAGGGGGGGGGAAGAGATGCTGAGAATTTGTGCACTTTTAATAACTGTTAGTGCAACCAACAGTATTGAGTGTCACTGGAGCCTGTTGGTCCTAAATGTATTGCGGATCTGATTTAGAATTGGCTCAAAGATGTAGCCTGGAGTGGAGTTCATTTGTACTGTTAATGATGCTGATACAAATACAATGGGAATCTCTCTGAGAAAGAGTGAAAGAAACTTTGTAATTCTGAACCAGTACAGCTTAACTTCCACCCCTGTGGTCCAATCTGAGATGAAGGCCAACATTCCAATTTGTCTGTCATATCCAAAATGTTGCTCCTTACATCTTGCCACTAAGAACATAAATAGGAGCAGGAATAGGCCACTTGGGCCCCTTGAGCCTGCTCTGCCATTCAATAAGATCATGGCTGATCTTGGGTTCAAAACCACTTCCCTGCCTGCTCCCCGTAACCCTTCACACTCTTATCTTGCAAAAATCTGTATCTCCACCTTAAATGTATTTAATGACCCAGCCTCCACCACTCTCTGGGGCAGAGAATTCCACAGCTTTACAACCCGGAGAAGAAATTCCTCATCTCTGTTCTAAAAGGGCGACCCTTTATTCTAAAACTGCCTCGTGTTCTAGATTTCCCCATGAGGGGAAACCTCCTCTCTGCATCTACCTTGTCGAGCCCCCTCAGTATCTTGTTTCAATAAGATCACCTCATTCTTCTAAATTCCAATGAGTATAGGCCCAGCCTGCTCAACCTTTCCTCAAGTCAACCCCCCGCATCTCTGGAATTAACCAAGTGAATTGCCTCTGAACTGCCTCCAATGCAAGTATATCCTTAAATAAGGAGACCAAAACTGTACGCAGTACGTCAAGGTGTGGTCTCTCCAATACCCTGTACAGTTGTAGCAGGACTTCCCTGCTTTTATACTCCAACCCACTTGAAAAGGCCAACATTCCATTTGCCTTTTTGATTACTTGCTGTACCTGCTGTGCACTTGCTTACTATGTTCTTGTCACTCCCACCCAGTTACCAACACAATGACCCAAGGTTATCTCCAATTTCTTGCACTCTTATTTTTGTTGAACTCTTGTGCAGAACTTTATTGCCGTGTCTGATGGCGGTTTTATTTTCCAGGTGCTTGGATTGTCAGAGGGCGGGGCTAATGGAAGGTGAGTGGCTGGGATTGGCTATGGGAGGTTGATTGCTGAACCCTGTTGCAATGTATGCTCCTGTGGGGTCTCTGCAGCTATGCAGTTACACGGCTCATCTCCATAAACTGCTGGTTTGATACTGAAGCTTTGAGCAGTGTGGACATCACCTGCACACTGGTATTTATGGTGAGGCCTCAGTCCTGATCAGTGTTCCAGATAGAATTGTAGAATAAGCACTGAGGCTGTTTGGTCAATCATGTCTACCAGTTCTTAAAAGCTGTGCATGCAAATTTTTCCCCTTCACGTATTTATCCAATTCCCTTCAAGTTACTATTTAATGTTTCCACTGCCCGTTCAGACAGTGCATGCCAGGTCATGGTGACTTGCTGTGTAAAGTGTACATACTGAGGCTGGCTGTGTTCTAGAAATATAGAAGATAGGAGCAGGAGTAGGCCATTCAGCCCCTCGAGCCTGCTCTGCCATTCAATGAGATCATGGCTGATCATCGCAATTCAGTGCCCTGTCCCTGCTTTCTCCCCGTTGTACCTTTACCTGACGAAGGGGCAACAGCTCCGAAAGCTTGTAATTTTAAATAAATCTGTTGGACTATAACCTGGTGTGCGACTTCTCATTTTTGTCCACCTCAATCCAACACCGGCATCTCCGCATCATCCCTATATCCCTTGATCCCTTTAGCCTTAAATATATCTAACTCCTTGAATATATTTAATGAATTGGCCTCATTTGCCTTGTGTGGTAGAGAATTCCACAGGTTCACCACTCTCAGTGAAGAAATTCCTCCTCATCTCAGTCCTAAATGGCTTACCCCTTAGACTGACCCCTGGTTCTGGACTCCCCTGCCATCGGGAACAGCCTTCCTGCATCTAGTCTGTCTAGTCCTGTTAGAATTTTATAAGTTTCAATGAGATCCCCTCTCATTCTTCTAAACTCTAGTGAATACAAGCCCAATCATTCCAATCTCTCCATATGTCATTCCTGCCATCCCAGGTATCAGTCTGGTGAATCTTTGCTGCACTCCCTCCATGGCAAGAACATCTTTCCTCAGATAAGATGACCAAAACTGCACAATACTGGAGGTGTGGTCTCACCAAGGCCCTGTACAACTGCAGCAAGACATCCTTGCTCCTGTACTCTAATCCTCTCACTATGAAGGCCAACATACCATGTGCCTTAACTGCCTGCTGCACCTGCATGCTTACCTTCAATGACTGGTGCACAAGGACTCCCAGGTCTTGTTGCACTTCCCCTTTTCCCAATCTATTGCCGTTCAGATAATCTGCCTTCCTGTTTTTGCCACCAAAGTGGATAACCTCACATTTATCCACATTATACTGCATCTGCCCAATCACCCAACTTGTCCAAATCATACTGGAGTTTCTCTATCCTCCTCACAGCGCACACGCCCACCCAGCTTTGTCGTCTGCAAACTTGGAGATATTACATCTAGTTCCCTCGTCTAGATCATTAATATATATTGTGAATAACTGGGGTCCTAGCACCAATCCCTGCGGTACCCCACTAGTCACTGCCTGCCACTTGGAAAAAGACCTGTTTATTCCAACTCTTTGCTTCCTGTCTGCCAACCAGTTCTCTAACCAAGTCAGTACCTTACCCCCAATCCCATGTGCTTTAACTTTGCATGCCAATCTCTTATGCAGGACCTTATCGAAAGCCTTCTGAAAGTCCAAATACACCACATCCACTGGTTCTCCCTTATCTATTCTACCAGTTACATCCTCAAAAAATTCCAGTAGATTAGTCGAGCATGATTTACCTTTTGTAAATCCATGTTGACTTTGTCTGATCCTGTCACTGTTTTCCAAGTGCTCTGCTATTACATCTTTTATAATGGACTCTAGCATTTTCCCCACTACCGATGTCAGGCTTACCGGTCTATAATTCCCTGTTTTCTCTCTCCCACCTTTTTTAAATAGTGGGGTTACATTAGCTACCCTCCAATCCATGGGAACTGTTCCAGAGTCTATAGAATTTTGGAAGATGACCAGCAATGCATCTACTGTTTCTAGGGCCACTTCCTTAAGTACCCTAGGATGTAGATTATCAGGCCCTGGGGATTTATTGGCCTTCAAGCCCATCAATTTCCCCAACACCATTTCCCTACAAATACTGATTTCATCCAGTTCCTCACCCTCATTAGACCCTATGTTCCCTGACATCTCTTGAGTTTATTTGTGTCCTCCTTTGTGAAGACAGAACCAAAGTATGTATTTAATTGGTCTGCCATTTCTTTGTTCCCCATTATAAATTCCCTGATTCTGACTGCAAGGGACCTATGCTTGACTTCACCAATCTTTTTCTCTTCACATATCTATAGAAGCTTTTACAGTCAGTTTTTATGTTCCCTGCAAGCTTACACTCATACTCTATTTTCCCCCTCTTAATTAATCCCTTTGTCCTCCTTTGCTGAATCCTAAACTGCTCCCAATCCTCAAGTTTGCTGCTTTTTCTGGCCAATTTATATGTCTCCTTCTGTAGGTAACTTAAGCTCAAACTTCAGCTGCTCGCCAATACACTCTAGTGTTGCACTGTAACTGCAGACTTTTGGGACACCATATGGAGCTGCATTGGGGCAGGGTTTGCCTAACGGAGGATTGAATGATGATCACATAGTTCAACAGATAACTGATGAAGATTTGAGCATTAAGTCTTTCGCTCCTATCTGACATTTTCCTCTTTCCACAAATGCCAAGACACACCGCAGTGTTTCCTGCTCTGAGTGAATTCTCTTGTTTTACAGATTCCTGCTGATTCCAGATGTGAAGTAGGGCTGTGGGCCAGACTTGTACAGTTGTGAATGGACTCCAGACACCAATGCCTGTTCAAGTAAGCATGAATCTATCTTCCTGGGCTATGGCACAATGCTGGGAATGGAGTTTCATTTTTGCAGGGTGAAGATGATGCAGAGCTGAGAATTGTTGCACTGGGGTGGTTAATACTGCTGGTTGCACTAAGTGTCACTGGAGCCTTTTGATCCTGAATGTGTTGTGAATCTGGCTGTTAAACTGGATTCTATTCCGCTCCAAGGTGTAGCAAAGTAGAGTTGGAGTTTATTTATATTGATGCTGTTAAAAGTACAATGGGAATCTGAGAAAGTGAAGAACTAATTACTGAGCCAGTACAGCATAAGGTCACCCCTTTGTGATCCAATCTGAGATAAAGGACAACATTCCATACTCTTGGCTTTCTGTCCCTGTCTACTCACTAGCAGTGTCTGGAACAGGCAGTGAGTGCAATCAAAATTTCCAAGTTGAAGGCCCTGTAGCCAAGGTATCTTAAATCTGGGTTGTATGGTTGTGATTGGGTGCAGTGTAGCCAGCATATGGACATTGGTCTCATTCCTGAGGCATAGTGCAGATAAGGTGAAGAATGAAATAAATGCTTGTCATTTGCACCCATCTGGTGTACCAGCTGTGGTAAAGTGGCAGCCATTTAGAATCATACAGCACAGGAGGAGGCCCACTGTGCTGGCACTTTGAAAGAGCTATCTGATTAGTCCCACTCCCCTGCTCTTTCCCCATAGCCCTGCAAATGTTTCCTTGTGTGTATATATCCAATTGCCTTTATTGCAGTGCCTAATGGTGGCTTTATTTTCCAGGTGCTTGGATTGTCCTAAGGTGGTGCTAACAGGTGAGGTGGAGGGGATTGGCTGTGGGAGGTTGAATCAGTGAACCCTGTTACAATGCTCACCCCTGTGGGGGTCTCTGTCTCAGCAGCTGTGCAGTTACACAAACAGTGGGTTTGACTGATGCAGAGCAGCAAGTGTGGAAAACACCACATCTTGAAGTTAGATGAGTGCTGGGTATTTCAGAGGCTGGCTCTGTTCTGTAGGTAACTTGTAAGCGCTCAAACTTCAGCTGCTTGCCAATACACTCTAGTGTTGCACTGTAACTGCAGACTGTTTCTCTTGGGACACCATATGGAGCTGCATTGGGGCAGGGTTTGCCAACGGAGGATTGAATGATGATCACATAGTTCAACAGATAACTGATGAAGATTTGAGCATTAAGTCTTTCGCTCCTATCTGACATTTTCCTCTTTCCACAAATGCTGAGACACACTGCAGTGTTTCCTGCTCTGAGTGAATTCTCTTGTTTTACAGATTCCTGCTTGATTCCAGATGTGAAGTATGGCAGGGTGTCAGTTTGATTCCAGATGTGAAGTTTGGCTGTGGACCAGTCTTGTACAGGTGTGTAGAGTTCAGTGTTGTGCGCTCAGGGTTGGGCTCTACCTTCTCCTGCAGTATTAACCTCTGGCCTTCTGTGTGATGTATGAATTAGGTCTCTGAAACATGAGGAGAAATGAATGACTGACAGAAGTCGGCTCATTTGTTTTGAATTGTCTCTCGTGAGTCTGTGTAAAACAGATTTTCTTTTCTCTCCCCAGGGGCTGTGGCTGTTGTGACTGTTGCACAGTAAGTGACCTGCTCTGTTCTATCTTTATAATGAGTGCCTGTGTGATGAGAACTTGATACCTGAGTTGTCGCTGAAGACTGTCTGATATTAGCTCTAACTGATTTGGGCAGATCAGGGTGACCTGATCCAGAGCAGGATTGCCAGCAATGACCTGATGTTGCCTTTCTGTTTCAGGATTGCCAGATGTAGGAGCAGGATCATTGAAAGCACCAGTGGAGGTAGGTTTTTGGCAGCAAGTGTGGTGGCCTTTGTCCCAGGGCATGTATTATGTTGTAGCATCAAAGTTTAGAAGGTGCTCCTGTTCAATAGCAGACTGGCAGGATAAAAAAAATCACAGGATTGGGGGTAATATGCTGGCTATCTAACAGAAAACAGAGTTGGGATAAATGGTTCATTCTCTGGTTGGCAATCAGTAACTAGTGGTGTTCCGCAAGGGTCAGTGCTGGGACCCCAACTCTTTACAATCTATTAACGATTTGGAGGAGGGGACCAAGTGCAACGTATCCAAGTTTGCTGACTATACAAAAATGGGAGGAAATGCAGTGAGGTGAGGAGGACATAAACCTGCAAAAGGACGACAGGCTAAGTGAGTGGGTGGAAGTTTGGCAGATGGAATATAATGTTGGAAAGTGTGAGGTTATGCACTTTGGCAGAAAAAAATCAAAGAGTAAGTTATTTAAATGGAAAACTGCAAAGTGCTACAGTACAAAGGGATCTGGGGGTCCTGGTGCACGAAACACAGGTTAGTATGCAGGTACAGCAGGTGATCAGGAAGGCCAATGGAATCTTGGCTTTTATTGCAAGGGGGATGGAGTATAAAAGCAGGGAAGTCTTGCTTCAGTGAGGCCACACCTGGAATACTGTGTACAGTTTTGGTTTCCATATTTAAGAAAATATATACTTGCGCTCGGCAGTTCAGAGAATGTTCACTCGGTTGATTCCGGAGATGAGGGGGTTGACTTATGAGGAAAGGTTGAGTAGGTTGGGCCTCTACTCATTGGAATTCAGAAGAATGAGAGGCGATCTTATCGAAACATATAAGATTGTGAGGGGGCTTGATCGGGTGGAGGCGGGAGAATGTTTCCACTGATGGGTGAGACTAGAACTAGGGGGCATAATCTTAGAATAAGGGGCTGCTGTTTCAAAACTGATGAGAAATTTCTTCACTCAGAGGGTAGTAAATCTATGGAATTTGCTACCTCAGAGCTGTGGAAGCTGCAACATTAAAAAAATTTAAAACTGATAAGGGAATTAAGGGTTATGGGGAGCGGGCAGGGATGTGGGTCTAGGTTCGGATCAGCCATGATCCTATTGAATGGTGGAGCAGGCCCGAGGGGCCATATGGCCTACTCCTGCTCCTAATATTCTTATGGCAGGGGAGGTGTTTGTTAGCTGGACAGTGTTAGCTTGTGTTGTGCAAATGCACTGATTAAATGAGTAATCATTCACTCTAATGAATGTTAAGGAATACTTTTCAGCTAGCCTGTTACATTAGATCCCATAGTTTTTTAAACTATCTTGCTTGAGGCTGGTGGCTCCTGTGCTTGATCTGCAATCCAGGATTTGGGATCACTTGCTGGCCCTGTCTGAACTGCTGTTTGAGCAGCAGCAGCAATGTGTGTATGCAAAGGCTTTAACCAAACATTGTATGAAACCTGTGATGAAAATGATTCTGCCATATGAACCCCACTGATTCTACTCCAACCGTTCCATTTAATCTGAGGTTTCACTGCTCTCTGTACATGCTGCCTTGTGATTGTGGGCTTGTTGGTAACCACATGGCCTTTGTATTTACAGGGAGCTGCACCAACTGGGGATCCAAGGACATGGTGAGTTTACAACTTTATTGCTGGGTTCATTTATAGGGGCCTGCTTTGGGGTGGAGGATGTCCTTGGAAGGAGCTGTAAAGGTATATTACTGCTCAGTGGGTAGCATTCTTGCCTTGAGTTGGGAAGTTGTGGGTTTAAGGCCCACTGCTGAGACTTGAGCATGCAATCCACGCTGACAATGAAGTGCAGTACTGAGGGAATGCTGCTCATGTTAAACTGAGGCCCTGTTTTTTAATCCTGCTGCTGTCAGACCTTGCTGTGCACACTGGCTGGAAAGTCATATAAATTTTGGCCTTTCTGTCAAAAGGCCAAATGCAATTATCTTCTGTTAATGGGGCTACATTGCAGAAGTGCAGGGATTGTTGATAAAATTGGCTAATTGTAGCACATGCAATATAGCTTATCTGAAGTTAACCTATTTTCAACTTTGTGTGCCCTGCTCTGGTGTGCATGGAAATGATGAAATCTACTCTTGAACTCTCTCACTGACAGGTGATGAAAGGACTTGTCTGATTCTGTGCCAACAACCCAGTGCAAGCACAATTATGTTCTTGGACTCTAATTGTAGAATGGAACTAGTTTCCTGTTGGAGTAGGAGAGTTGGGGTGTATCAAGATTGATTTTCTAAAAGCTGACTTTAAAACACTGGAAACATTTCAATCTTCATCTGTCTGAATGCATTTCCCTTTTGTTTTCTAGATAAAAGGAAGCCCGTCACCACAAATTGGGATCTATTTTACTCCAGATTTGTTCCACAGACTTGAGTGGTGTGATAGCTTGTAACAGTGAAATAGCAAATAAAATAAATATTACCAAGATTTTGTGCTGTCTTCCCTCCAGACTAGGCTTGCAGATTGAAATTGGGTAGTGTTTAGTCTATACTCACATTGGCAATCTTGGGGTTTTATGATCCTCAGATTTCTATTAATTTGCTAGTATTTTGATTTCCATAGATGAACCAACTGGCCTATGTTGGTGTTTACGCTCAGTGAGCCTCCACTCGCTCTTATTTCTTTCTCCCTTGTACTAATACAGCTTTCCCCTTAAGTGCATCTTTTTGAAGAGTAGGTGGTTTTGGGAGTGTTACCTATTCACTTAAGCCTTACTTAATTTGGTCTTCAGTTTGTCAGTTTAAGCAGCTTCAT
Source organism: Squalus acanthias (assembly GCA_030390025.1). Taxonomy (NCBI): domain Eukaryota; kingdom Metazoa; phylum Chordata; class Chondrichthyes; order Squaliformes; family Squalidae; genus Squalus; species Squalus acanthias. The sequence goes on along the minus strand of JASTWF010000104.1, from coordinate 891,727 downwards.
TAAATCTTCCTCATACCTTTGGGGTTTTTAACCTTTTTGCTTATGATGTACAATAGCTGGAATTATAACAAGCCCTGACTTGACCAGTCAGAGTTTTTCCACTCATGGCACATGCATACACTGACTCCAGCTGTACTGTTCCAAATGTTGGGTGCAAACCCCATCTGGCTGCACAGCTTACAGGGAACATTGGTCCTGATTTAACCAGTTTTCCTTGTGATTACTCCAGCTTCTGGTTCTCCAGGAACAGCGCAACTGCTAGAAGCTGCAATTTAGGCAGTGTGATGCTTAGAATCCCCATGAAATTCAAGATCATGCAAGTGGGGGAAAAAATTAAAGGGGGGAGGGGGAAATAGAGTGCAATGGTTGTAACTGTTCAACTACTGCTTTACAAAAGTTACAAGGGCAAGATTTAAGTGCACTGCTTTATTGATGCACCACCAGGGAACATTGGTCCTGAAAGGGGTGGGGTGGAGTGAATTCAGATCTGATTAAATACTTCATAATTACATGGCCTGGCTTTAATCAGTACCTTTGAGGTTTCTGACCCAAGTTCCACAAATGCTGACCCTTTAATTTTGCCCAGGTGGTTACTTTTCAAAAACTTATCATTTGATCAATGACCAAGGGCCATTTTTTTGTACTAAGGGTTTGTGCCAGGAGCCCAGTGGCTGTTCTTGAATGAACCTCAACAGTAGATGTCAGCTGGTTATTCAAACGCTGGCATCGCTACCACATCTATCCTGTGGAAGGGACATTTCCAACATAGGTTGGGTAATTAGAAACTAACCCCAGCTTCTTTTGTCGTCCTCAACCCAGTGTTCCCCAATAGAATTTGCTGACTAGCAGCATGCACTAATTTTAGTACAAAATGCCTTGCACACTCAATACAAGTAAATGTACTTCACAGAATTTTAATGAAGTACTTGCATGTTAGTCTAAAGAGTACTTGTATGCTAGTCATATCAACAAACAAGATTGAAGTGCATATGCCATGCAAATAAGTACTGAGATCACATACAAGTATTTTACTTAATCAGAACTGCAATTAACCATCTACATTCCCATGGACGATACTGGCTTAACTTGGGGTAAATGTCAGTGTTGTGATCTTACTGTTGTATGTAACTCGTTACTATTTGCCAAGTGACTTCAAAGGCACACTCTGGAGGAGATAGCGGAAGGGCTTGCCATAATTTTCCAATCGTCCCTAGATGCGGGGGAGGTGCCTGAGGATTGGAAAGTGGCAAATGTGATACTGTTCAAGGGTGTAAAGACAATCCTAGTAACTACAGGCTGGTCAGTTTAACATCGGTGGGTAAAGTTTTAGAAACAATCAAGGAAAAAAGTACCACATAGGCTGGTTAACAAAATTGAGGCTCATGGATGGAATAGGTGGTCAATGGCAGCTTGGATACAGAATTGGCTTAAGGACAAAAGTGAGTTGTGGTAAATGGCTGTTTTTCACACTGGAGAATGGTAGTGGTGTTCCCCCATGGGTTAGTGCTGGGGCCACTGCTTTTTTTGATAATATGACCTGAATATCAGTAGAATTTCTAAATTTGCTGATGACACCAAACTTGTGGGTGTGGCAAACAGTGAGGATGATACCAATTGATTGCAACAGGACATAGGCTAGCAGAATGGGCAGGCAGATGGAATTTAATAGAGAAGTGTGAGGTGATGCATTTTGGCAGAAAGAACAGAGGCAATATACACTTAATGGCATAGTTTTAAAGAGTGTGCAGGGACAGAGGGACCTGGGAGTTAATGTGCATAGGTCCCTGAAGGTGGGACATATTGAGAGAATGGTTAGCAAAGCATATGGGATTTTGGGCTTCAAAAGTAGAGAAGTTATGCTGGTTAGGCCACAACTGGAGTATTGTGTCCAGTTCTGGTTACCACACTTTAGGAAGGATGTGAAGGCACTTTTGAGAGGGTGCAGAGGAGATTTACCAGAATGATTCTGGGGATGGGGGATCTTGGATACAAGGACAGGTTGGTGAAGCTGGATTTGTTTTCATTAGAGCAAAGGAGGTTGAGGGGTGATTTGATAGAAGTGTACAAGATTAGGACTGGTTTGGATAGGCTAGACGGAGAAAGGCTGTTCCCACTAGTTGATGGCACAAGGACTAGGACACCGATTTAAGGTTTTGGGCAAGAGATACAGGGGGGGATGTGAGGGGAAACTTTTACGCAGTGAGTTGTGAGGACCTGGAACTCGCTGCTTACGGAAGTGGTGGAAACGGAGAGACACAATGTTTTCAAGGGGAGACTGGATGGGCACTTAAGGGAAATAAACTTGCAGGGCTGCAGGGGAATGGGACTGTCTGGATTGCTCTACAGAGAACATAAGAGCAGGAGTAGGCCGTTTGGCCCCTCAATGTTCTGCCATTGAATAAGATCATGGCCTCAACTCCACTTTTCTGCCTGTTCCCCATAACTCTTGACTCCCCTGTAGTTCAAAAATCTGTATCTCAGCCTTGCATATATTCAATGACTCAGCTTCCACAGCGCTCTCGGGAAGAGAATTCCAAAGATTCATGACCCTCTGAGAGAAGAAATTCCTCCTCATCTCTGTTTTAAATGGGTGACCCCTTATTCTGAAACTATGCCCCCTAGTTCTAGATCCCTCCACAAGGGGAAACATCCTCCCTGCATCTACCTTGTCAAGCCCTGTAAGAATTTTATGTTTTAATAAGATCACCTCTCAGTCTTCTAAACTCCAATGAGTATCGGCTCAACCTTTCCTTAAGACAACCCCTTCATCCCAGGAATCAAACCTAGTGAACCTTCTCTGAACTGCCTCCAATGCAAGTATATCCCTCCTTAAATAAGGAGACCAAAACTGTATGCAGTACTCCAGGTGTGGTCTCATCAATGCCATGTACAATTCTAGCAGGACTTTCCTACTTTTATAGTTGTAGCAGGACTTCCCAACTTTTATACTCCATCCCCCTTGTAATAAAGGCCAACATTTAATTTGCCTTCCTAATTACTTGCTGTACCTGCATACTAACGTGTTTCATGTATGAGGACACCAAAATCCCTCTGTACCGCAGCATTCTCCTATCAAAAGAGATACTGATGTTTAAAAAGTTCACTCAATGGTACCTGCAGCTGAGTGAGTTGGAAGTTGCAACATGTAATTGTGTAATAACACAATTTTCCATCTTTCCATGAGAATTTTCAACACATTTCATGTGTGAACAGCACTGAAAAATGGCGCATCATCTGTACATGTTTCTAGAATATAGAACATAATTTATGCAGCACGTTCAGTATTTAACACATCTTAAAAAGTTTCACATGCAATATATTACTTTGAAGTGTGATCACTTACTGTAGCTGCGCTTCTGCCACCCATATACTCCCATCGCAAAGACTGCCTACTTCCACATCTGTAACATTGCTTGTCTCAGCCCATCTACTGTTGAGATGGAGGACGAGGCAAGTAAGGGGTGGCCAAAAGCTTGGTGAAAGTGATGGATATTAAGGAAAGTCTTCAAGGAGGAGGAGAGGGAGGTGGAGGGGTTTAGGGAGGGAATTCCAGAAAGTGAGGCCTGGGCAACGGAAGGGGCAGTTGCCAATTGTGTAGCGAAGGAAGTGGGGTATGCACAAGCTATCAGTCAGACCAACGGAGAGAGAGTTCTGTGGGGGTTGTTAGGACTGGTGGAGATTACAGAGATAGGGGAGGGCAAGGCCGTGAAGGGATTTAAACATGAGGATCAAACCCTAATCCTAAATTGGAGACGATGGGGATCAGGAGACAAAGTAGCAAGGGGGAGGTGTGCAGGACAGGATACACCAGCAGAGCTTTGGATGAGCTCAAGTTCACAAGGTAGAGGATGGGCGGGTGGCAGGCCAGGAGAGAACTGGATCAGTCAAGTTTGGACATAACAAAGGCATGGATGAGAGTTTCGGCAGCAGATGGGCTGAGGTGGAAGGGGAGATGGGTGATGTTACAGAAGTGGTTGTAGGTGGTCTTTGTGATGGAGAGGATATGAGGTCAGAAGTTCAGCTCGGGAACAAGTAGGATGTCGAGTTTGGGAACAGTCTGGTTCGACCTGACACAATGGCCAGGGAGGGGGGATGAAATTGGTGGTCAGGGTATTGGAGTTTGCGGCGGGGGCCTAAGACAATGGTTTCGCTCTCTCCAATGTTTAATTGGAGGAAATTGCTTCTCATCCAAAACTGGATGTTGGACAAGCAGTCTGACAGCACAAAGTCAGTGTAGGGGTCTAGAGGTGGTGGAGGGGTAGGGCTGAGTGTCATCAGCGTACATGGGGAAGATAACCACATGTTTTCAGTCGATGTCACCTAGGGGATAAGGTCATAAACGATCTACTGAGCCCTTCTACAAAGACAAGAACTCATCTCTGTGTAAATTCATCTCGAGCATATTTGGATCAAGGCAGCTGGAGCTGTCGGAGCTGAAACTGAGGCGTTGCCAGAAGTAATGGTGTTTGACTTGAGGACAGGGTTCAGGAGGGTTTGAGGATCTGCAGTCAGCCCAGTATATACTCCAATCTGAAATGGCAAGCAGAGTAGAAAACGCGTTCTCTTACTTGTTGGTTGTAGGTGCACTGGGTCATCCAATCTTGTGCTGAAATCAGTCATTGTTGTGATATTATCCAGCTAGCTCCCCCAACCTGGATGAAGAGTGCCCATGGTAAAGCAATGTGGCTCTGGGAGTTGATATGTATGGTACTTGCATATTGTTAACTGAACACTAGATGGCCCTCTGGTGGGCATAAGCACATTGTAGCAACTGCACTCCAAGGTGTCTCGTTATTCTTTGATGGAATAGTCTGGAGGATCTGGAAATAAAAATAGTTATTACCACACCAGAACAAATGTGTCTTTGTACATAACAGAAGTTAGATAAACTGATAATTGCTTACATCCTAGATGATTATATAGCAATCGCTTTGAATATAAAACAGTCCCAACTACTGACAAACAAAGATAGGAGGAAACGGGCGAGGCAAATAATGGGTGGACCAGCACAAATAAAATGCCCTTTAACAAAAGAGGAACTTGAAATATGTTATAAAAACAAACTTCTGAAACCTAACAACAACTTGTATTTATATAGCGCCTTTAACATAGTAAAACATTCCAAGGTGCTTCACAGGAGTATTAAAAGACAAAAAATTTGACACCGATCCACATAAGGAGAAATTAGGGCAGGTGACCAAAAGCTTGGTCAAAGAGGTAGGTTTTAAGGAGCGTCTTAAAGGAGGAAAGAGGTGGAAAGGCGGAGAGGTTTAGGCAGGGAATTCCAGAGCTTAGGGCCTAGGCAACAGAAGGCATGGCCACCAATGGTTGAGCGATTATAACCAGGGATGCTCAAGAGGGCAGAATTAGAGGAGCGCAGATATCTCGGGGGGCTGTGGGGCTGAAGGAGATTAGAGAGAGAGGGAGGGGCGAGGCCATGGAGGGATTTGGAAACAAGGATGAGAATTTTGAAATCGAGGCGCTGCTTAATGGGGAGCCAATGTAGGTCAGCGAGCACAGGGGTGATGGGCGAACAGGACTTGGTGCGAGTTAGGACACGGGCAGCGAGTTTTGGACGACCTCAAGTTTACGTAGGATAGAACGTGGGAGGCCAGCCAGGAGTGCGTTGGAATAGTCAAGTCTAGAGGTAACAAAGGCATGGATGAGGGTTTCAGCAGCGGATGAGCTGAGGCAAGGGTGGAGTCGGGCGATGTTACAGAGGTGGAAATAGGCGGTCTTAGTTGTGCTGTGGATGTGTGGTCGGAAGCTCATTTCAGGGTCAAATATGACACCAAGGTTGCGAACCGTGTGGTTCAGCCTCAGACAGATGTTAGGGAGAGGGATGGAGTCAATGGCTAGGGAACGGAGTTTGTGGCAGGGACCGAAAACAATGGCTTCAGTCTTCCCGATATTTAATTGGAGAAAATTTCTGCTCATCCAGAACTGGATGTCGGACAAGCAGTCTGACAATTTAGAGACCGTGGCAGGGTTGAAAGAAGTGGTAGTGAGGTAGAGCTGGGTGTCGTCAGCGTACATGTGGAAACTGATGCTGTGTTTTTTGATGATGTCACCAAGGGGCAACATGTAGATGAGAAATAGGAGGAGGCTGAGGATAGCTCCTTGGGGGACACCAGAGGTAACGATGCAGGAGTGGGAAGAGAAGCCGTTGCAGGCGATTCTCTGGCTACGATTAGATAGATAAGAATGGAACCAGGCGAGTGCAGTCCCACCCAGCTGGACGACGGTGGAGAGGCGTTGGAGAAGGATGGAGTGGTCAAATGTGTCAAAGGCTGCAGACAAGTCAAGAAGGACGAGGATGTCATTTGTGACTTTGGTGAGAGCCATTTCGGTACTGTGGCAAGGGCGGAAACCTGATTGGAGGGATTCAAACATGCAATTGCGGGAAAGATGAGCATGGATTTGGGAGGTGACAACACGTTCAAGGACTTTGGAGTGGAAAGAGAGGTTGGAGCTGGGGCAGTTGTTTGCAAGGACGGAGGGGTCAAGGGTTGGTATTTTGAGGAGAGGGATGATGACGGCAGATTTGAGGGAGAGGGGGACAGTACCTGAGGAGAGAGAACCATTAACAATGTCAGCTAACATGGGAGCCAAAAAAGGAAGTTGGGTGGTCAGCAGTTTGGTGGGAATAGAGTCAAGGGAGCAGGAAGTGGGTCTCATGGACAAGATGAGCGCGGAGAGGTCATGAGGGAAGATCGGAGAGAAACTGGAGAAAGATGTGAGTTCAGGGCTAGGGCAGGGGGGACCTTGGAGGAAGTTTGGCCCAGTGGGCTACGGAAAGGAAGGGAAGTGGCAGAGGCAGCTGAACGGATGGTCTCAATCTTAGAGACAAAGAAGTCCATGAGCTCCTCACAATAAAGCAGACATTGATAAATGTGCAGGATGTATCAAAATGGCAGACAATACAGATTTAATGAAAGCAATAAGCGAGGCAGTAGCGATGGACGAAATGAAAAAAGGAAGCGCAGCAGGTCTACATGGCACATCCGTAGAAGATCTGAAGGAACTTGGATGGAAGTGATTCCAGTCTGTTGCCCAGACTCTTCTTCTTGTGGCTAAAAACAGTAACAATCCCAGACATATTGCAAAAAAGCCGTACCGTACTCATTCCAAAAACTGAGGATATCAAACTCCTTAAAAATATAGGAATTTTTATATATAAAAATATAGAGGAGAATGCAAGGAGGCTTCAAAGGGACATAGACAGGCTAAGTGAGTGGGCAAGAACCTGGCAAATGGAATATAATGTGGAGAAATGTGAAGTTAACCACTTTGGTAGGAAAAATAGAAAAGCAGAGTATTTTCTAAATGGTGAGAGATTGGGAAATGTTGGTGTTCAGAGGGACCTGGGTGTCCTTGTACACGAATCACTGAAAGTTAACATGCAGGTACAGCAAGTAATTTGGAAAGCAAACAGTATGTTGGCCTTTATTACAAGAGGATTTGAGTATAAGAGTAACAGACGTCTTATTGCAATTATATAGGGCCCTGGTGAGACCACACCTGGAGTATTGTGTACAGTTTTGGTCGCCTTACCTAAGGAAGGATATACTTACCATAGAGGGAGTGCAACGAAAGTTCACCAGACTGGTTCCTGGGATGGGGGGATTGTCCTATGAGGAGAAATTGAGTAGACTAGGCCTATATTCTCTGGAGTTTAGAAGAATGAGAGGTGATCTCATTGAAACATACAAAATTCTTACAGGGCTTGTCAGGGTAGATGCAGGGAGGATGTTTCCCCTGGCTGGGGCGTCTAGAACCAAGGGTCACAGTCTCAGAATAAGGGGTCGGCCATTTAGGACTGAGATGAGGAGAAATTTCTTCACTCAGAGGGTTGTGAATCTTTGGAATTCTCTGCCCCAGAGGGCTGTGAATGCTGAGTTTTTGAACATATTCAAGGCTGAGAGAGACAGAGTTTTGGACTCTAGGAGAATCAAGGGATATGGAGATCGGGTGGGAAAGTGGAGTTGAGGTCGATGATCAGCCATGATCTTATTGAATGGTGGAGCAGGCTTGAGGTGCCGTATGGTCTACTTCTGCTCCTATTTCTTATGTTCTTATACACACTACCGCTCCGAAGGACAGGAACGCCAAAACTATGCAGGAACTGTGAACTTGCGAACAAAACCATGGCCCATATTCCCGGGAGGTGTCTCTCAGTAAAGAAGCCGAGGAGTGAGAGACACAATTAGATACAAACTGAAGGACAAGATCAGTTGGACATCCTACATCGAACCGAGGCTCACATTACCAGATGGCACACTATGGAAACCAGATATCATCGTCAAAAGGGAAAGGATATCACCGTAGTCGATATAACAATAAGATATGAGGATAACAACAAGCCCCTGGAGAAGGCATGGTTTGAAAAGCAAGAAAAATATAAACATCTTGAACTGGCAATCAAAAATTTGACAGGTGGAACAACCATTAAATTCTTTGGATTCGTAATGGGAGCAAGAGGTGAATGGGTCAAAGAAAACAACACCCTCATGAAATTAATTAAAATTGAAAGATACAAAGCTCTCACCAGTCAAACCTCAAGGTTGACGATTCTTCCAACACTGGAAATTTTACAAATTTTCATGGACTCTTAACTTGAGCTGGAGAAGTATAATTATAATGTAAATAAATGTTCATCTGTTATTATCTTTAGAAGTAATTGTTTAGTAGCAATGTTAGAAGTTTAATTGTTGTAAGTCAGAAATAATTGTAAACCATGTTATTAAATTAATAAATTGCAAGCATCAGACGATGACATGGGTATATGGCGAACACTGCTTAATTACGACTTTCCTACATTACAACAGTGACTACATTTCAAAAAATACTTCATTGGCTATAAAGTGCTTTGGGATGTCCGGTGGTCATGAAATGTGCTATATAAATGCAAGTCTTTCTTACTAAACGCACGATTTATAGACCTGGCTTTATCTCTACATGGGGGTGAATTCCAATGCTTGATGAAACTTTGAGGCCCCCAAGACAATTGACGCCTACCCCCCCCCGGTCCATTCCTAGATCCCCCAGTTACCCACTGGGGATTGGGAGGGTGAATGGGTGCAGGAGGATTGGGTGGGTGATGAGTGCAGGGGGATTGGGTGGGTGAATGGGTGCAGGAGGATTGGGTGGGTGATGAGTGCAGGGGGATTGGGTGGGTGATGAGTGCAGGGGGATTGGGTGGGTGATGAGTGCAGGGGGATTGGGTGGGTGAAAGGGTGCAGGGGGATTGGGAGGGTGAATGGGTGCAGGGGGATTGGGTGGGTGAAAGGGTGCAGGGGGATTGGGAGGGTGAATGGGTGCAGGGGGATAGGGTGGGTGAATGGGTGCAGGGGGATTGGGTGGGTGAAAGGGTGCAGGGGGATTGGGAGGGTGAATGGGTGCAGGGGGATTGGGTGGGTGAATGGGTGCTGGGGGATTGGGTGGGTGCATTGGGATTGGGAGGGTGAATGGGTGCAGGGGGATAAGGTGGGTGAATGGGTGCAGGGGGATTGGGTGGGTGAATGGGTGCAGGGGGAATGGGAGGGTGAATGGGTGTAGGGGGATTGGGTGGGTGAATGGGTGCAGGGGGATTGGGTGGGAAAATGGGTGCAGGGGGATTGGGAGGGTGCAGGGGGATTAGGTGGGTGCAGGGGGATTGGGTGCATGCAGGGTGCAGGGGGATTGGGTGGGTGAATGGGTGCAAGGGGATTGGGTGGGTGAATGGGTGCAGGGGGATTGGGTGGGTGAATGGGTGCAGGGGGACTGGGAGGGTGAATGGGTGCAGGGGGATTGGGTGGGTGCAGGAGGATTGGGTGGGTGAATGGGTGCAGGGGGATTGGGAGGGTGAATGGTTGCAGGGGGATTGGGTGGGTGAATGGGTGCAGGGGGATTGGGTGGGTGAATGGGTGCAGGGGGATTGGGAGGGTGCAGGGGGATTAGGTGGGTGCAGGGGGATTGGGTGCATGCAGGGTGCAGGGGGATTGGGTGGGTGAATGGGTGCAAGGGGATTGGGTGGGTGAATGGTTGCAGGGGGATTGGGTGGGTGAATGGGTGCAGGGGGATTGGGTGGGAAAATGGGTGCAGGGGGATTGGGAGGGTGCAGGGGGATTAGGTGGGTGCAGGGGGATTGGGTGCATGCAGGGTGCAGGGGGATTGGGAGGGTGAATGGGTGCAGGGGGATAGGGTGGGTGAATGGGTGCAGGGGGATTGGGTGGGTGAAAGGGTGCAGGGGGATTGGGAGGGTGAATGGGTGCAGGGGGATTGGGTGGGTGAATGGGTGCTGGGGGATTGGGTGGGTGCATGGGGATTGGGAGGGTGAATGGGTGCAGGGGGATAAGGTGGGTGAATGGGTGCAGGGGGATTGGGTGGGTGAATGGGTGCAGGGGGAATGGGAGGGTGAATGGGTGTAGGGGGATTGGGTGGGTGAATGGGTGCAGGGGGATTGGGTGGGAAAATGGGTGCAGGGGGATTGGGAGGGTGCAGGGGGATTAGGTGGGTGCAGGGGGATTGGGTGCATGCAGGGTGCAGGGGGATTGGGTGGGTGAATGGGTGCAAGGGGATTGGGTGGGTGAATGGGTGCAGGGGGATTGGGTGGGTGAATGGGTGCAGGGGGACTGGGAGGGTGAATGGGTGCAGGGGGATTGGGTGGGTGCAGGAGGATTGGGTGGGTGAATGGGTGCAGGGGGATTGGGAGGGTGAATGGTTGCAGGGGGATTGGGTGGGTGAATGGGTGCAGGGGGATTGGGTGGGTGAATGGGTGCAGGGGGATTGGGAGGGTGCAGGGGGATTAGGTGGGTGCAGGGGGATTGGGTGCATGCAGGGTGCAGGGGGATTGGGTGGGTGAATGGGTGCAAGGGGATTGGGTGGGTGAATGGTTGCAGGGGGATTGGGTGGGTGAATGGGTGCAGGGGGGATTGGGTGGGAAAATGGGTGCAGGGGGATTGGGAGGGTGCAGGGGGATTAGGTGGGTGCAGGGGGGATTGGGTGCATGCAGGGTGCAGGGGGATTGGGTGGGTGAATGGGGTGCAAGGGGATTGGGTGGGTGAATGGGTGCAGGGGGATTGGGTGGGTGAATGGGTGCAGGGGGACTGGGAGGGTGAATGGGTGCAGGGGGGATTGGGTGGGTGCAGGAGGATTGGGTGGGTGAATGGGTGCAGGGGGATTGGGAGGGTGAATGGGTGCAGGGGGATTGGGTGGGTGAATGGGTGCAGGGGGATTGGGTGGGTGCAGGAGGATTGGGTGGGTGAATGGGTGCAGGGGGATTGGGTGGGTGCAGGAGGATTGGGTGGGTGAATAGGTGCAGGGGGATTGGGAGAGTGAATGGGTGCAGGGGGATTGGGAGTGTGAATGGGTGCAGGGGGGTTGGGTGGGTGAATGGGTGCAGGGGGATTGGGTGGGTGCAGGAGGATTGGGTGGGTGAATAGGTGCAGGGGGATTGGGAGGGTGAATGGGTGCAGGGGGGTTGGGTGGGTGCAGGGGGATTGGGTGGGTGAATGGGTGCAGGGGGATTGGGAGGGTGAATGGGTGCAGGGGGGTTAGGTGGGTGCAGGGGGATTGGGAGGGTGAATGGGTGCAGGGGGATTGGGTGGGTGCAGTTGGATTGGGTGGGTGAATGGGTGCAGGGGGATTGGGAGGGTGAATGGGTGCAGGGGGATTGGGTGGGTGAATGGGTGCAGGGGGATTGGGTGGGTGCAGGGGGATTGGGAGGGTGAATGGGTGCAGGGGGATTGGGTGGGTGCAGGAGGATTGGGTGGGTGAATGGGTGCAGGGGGATTGGGAGGGTGAATGGGTGCAGGGGGATTGGGTGGGTGAATGGGTGCAGGGGGATTGGGAGGGTGAATGGGTGCAGGAGGATTGGGTGGGTGAATGGGTGCAGGGGGATTGGGTGGGTGAATGGGTGCAGGGGGATTGTGTGGGTGCAGGAGGATTGGGTGGGTGAATGGGTGCAGGGGGATTGTGTGGGTGCAGGAGGATTGGGTGGGTGAATGGGTGCAGGGGGATTGGGTGGGTGCAGGAGGATTGGGTGGGTGGATAGGTGCAGGGGCATTGGGAGAGTGAATGGGTGCAGGGGATTGGGAGGGTGAATGGGTGCAGGGGGGTTGGGTGGGTGCAGGGGGTTTGGGTGGGTGAATGGGTGCAGGGGGATTGGGTGGGTGAATGGGTGCAGGGGAGTTGGGTGGGTGCAGGGGGATTGGGAGAGTGAATGGGTGCTGGGGGATTGGGAGGGTGAATGGGTGCTGGGGGATTGGGTGGGTGAATGGGTGCAGGGGGATTGGGTGGGTGCAGGGGGATTGGGTGCGAGAATGGGTGCAGGGGGATTGGGTGGGTGAATGGGTGCAGGGGGATTGGGAGGGTGAATGGGTGCAGGGGGATTGGTTGGTGAATGGGTGCAGGGGGATTGGGTGGGTGAATGGGTGCAGGGGGGTTGGGTGGGTGCAGGGGGATTGGGAGGGTGAATGGGTGCAGGGGGATTGGGTGGGTGCAGGGGGATTGGGAGGGTGAATGGGTGCAGGGGGATTGGGTGGGTGCAGGAGGATTGGGTGGGTGAATGGGTGCAGGGGGATTGGGAGGGTGAATGGGTGCAGGGGGATTGGGTGTGTGAATGGGTGCAGGGGGATTGGGTGGGTGAATGGGTGCAGGGGGATTGTGTGGGTGCAGGAGGATTGGGTGGGTGAATGGGTGCAGGGGCATTGGGTGGGTGCAGGAGGATTGGGTGGGTGGATAGGTGCAGGGACATTGGGAGAGTGAATGGGTGCAGGGGATTGGGATGGTGAATGGGTGCAGGGGGATTGGGTGGGTGCAGGGGGATTGGGTGGGTGAATGGGTGCAGGGGAGTTGGGTGGGTGCAGGGGGATTGGGAGAGTGAATGGGTGCTGGGGGATTGGGAGGGTGAATGGGTGCTGGGGGATTGGGTGGGTGAATGGGTGCAGGGGGATTGGGTGGGTGCAGGGGGATTGGGTGGGTGAATGGGTGCAGGGGGATTGGGTGGGTGAATGGGTGCAGGGGGATTGGGAGGGTGAATGGGTGCAGGGGGATTGGGTGGGTGAATGGGTGCAGGGGGATTGGGAGGGTGAATGGGTGCAGGGGGATTGGGTGGGTGAATGAGTGCAGGGGGATTGGGTGGGTGCAATGGGATTGGGAGGGTGAAAGGGTGCTGGGGGATTTGGTGGGTGAATGGGTGCAGGGGGATTGGGTGGGTGCAGGGTGCAGGGGGATTGGGAGGGTGAATGGGTGCAGGGGGGTTGGGTGGGTGCAATGGGATTGGGAGGGTGAAAGGGTGCTGGGGGATTTGGTGGGTGAATGGGTGCAGGGGGATTGGGTTGGTGAATGGGTGCAGGGGGATTGGGTGGGTGCAGGGGGATTGGGAGGGTGAATGGGTGCAGGGAGGTTGGGAGGGTGAATAGGTGCAGGGGGATTGGGTGGGTGCAGGGGGATTGGGTGGGTGAATGGGTGCAGGGGGATTGGGAGGGTGAATGGGTGCAGGGGGATTGGGTGGGTACAGGGGGATTGGGTGGGTGCAAGGGGATTGGTAGGGTGAATGGGTGCAGGGGGATAGGGTGGGTGAATGGGTGCAGGGGGATTGGGTGGGTGAATGGGTGCACGGGGATTGGGAGGGTGAATGGGTGTAGGGGGATTGGGTGGGTGAATGGGTGCAGGGGGATTGGGTGGGTGAATGGGTGCAGGGGGATTGGGTGGGTGAATGGGTGCAGGGGGATTGGGAGGGTGCAGGGGGATTAGGTGGGTGCAGGGTGCAGGGGGATTGGGTGGGTGAATGGGTGCAGGGGGATTGGGTGGGTGCAGGGGGATTGGGAGGGTGAATGGGTGCAGGGGGATTGGGTGGGTGCAGGAGGATTGGGTGGGTGAATGGGTGCAGGGGGTTTGGGTGGGTGAATGGGTGCAGGGAGATTGGGTGGGTGAATGGGTGCAGGGGGATTGGGTGGGTGCAGGAGGATTGGGTGGGTGAATGGGTGCAGGGGGATTGGGTGGGTGCAGGAGGATTGGGTGGGTGAATAGGTGCAGGGGGATTGGGAGAGTGAATGGGTGCAGGGGGATTGGGAGGGTGAATGGGTGCAGGGGGGTTGGGTGGGTGCAGGGGGATTGGGTGGGTGAATGGGTGCAGGGGGATTGGGTGGGTGAATGGGTGCAGGGGGATTGGGTGGGTGAATGGGTGCAGGGGGATTAGGAGGGTGAATGGGTGCAGGGGGATTGGGTGGGTGCAGGGGGATTGGGTGGGTGAATGGGTGCAGGGGGATTGGGTGGGTGAATGGGTGCAGGGGGATTGGGAGGGTGAATGGGTGCAGGGGGATTGGGTGGGTGAATGGGTGCAGGTGGATTGGATGGGTGAATGGGTGCAGGGGGATTGGGTGGGAAAATGGGTGCAGGGGGATTGGGAGGGTGCAGGGGGATTAGGTGGGTGCAGGGGGATTGGGTGGGTGCAGGGTGCAGGGGGATTGGGTGGGTGAATGGGTGCAGGGGGATTGGGTGGGTGAATGGGTGCAGGGGGGTTTGGCTGGGTGAATGGGTGCAGGGGGATTGCGTGGGTGAATGGGTGCAGGGGGATTGGGTGGGTGAATGGGTGCAGGGGGATTGGGTGGGTGAATGGGTGCAGGGGGATTGGGTGGGTGCAGGGGGATTGGGAGGGTGAATGGGTGCAGGGGGATTGGCTGGGTGCAGGAGGATTGGGTGGGTGAATGGGTGCAGGGGGATTGGGAGGGTGAATGGGTGCAGGGGGATTGGGTGGGTGAATGGGTGCAGGGGGATTTGGTGGGTGAATGGGTGCAGGGGGATTGGGTGGGTGAATGGGTGCAGGGGGATTGGGTGGGTGCAGGAGGATTGGGTGGGTGAATGGGTGCAGGGGGATTGGGTGGGTGCAGGAGGATTGGGTGGGTGGATAGGTGCAGGGGCATTGGGAGAGTGAATGGGTGCAGGGGATTGGGAGGCTGAATGAGTGCAGGGGGGTTGGGTGGGTGCAGGGGGATTGGGTGGGTGAATGGGTGCAGGGGGATTGGGTGGGTGAATGGGTGCAGGGGAGTTGGGTGGGTGCAGGGGGATTGGGAGAGTGAATGGGTGCTGGGGGATTGGGAGGGTGAATGGGTGCTGGGGGATTGGGTGGGTGAATGGGTGCAGGGGGATTGGGTGGGTGCAGGGGGATTGGGTGGGTGAATGGGTGCAGGGGGATTGGGTGGGTGAATGGGTGCAGGGGGATTGGGAGGGTGAATGGGTGCAGGGGGATTGGGTGGGTGAATGGGTGCAGGGGGATTGGGAGGGTGAATGGGTGCAGGGGGATTGGGTGGGTGAATGAGTCCAGGGGGATTGGGTGGGTGAATGGGTGCAGGGGGATTGGGAGGGTGAATGGTTGCAGGGGGATTGGGTGGGTGAGTGGGTGCAGGGGGATTGGGTGGGTGAATGGGTGCAGGGGGATTGGGTGGGTGAATGGGTGCAGGGGGATTGGGTGGGTGCAGGGGGATTGGGAGGGTGAATGGGTGCAGGGGGATTGGGTGGGTGCAGGAGGATTGGGTGGGTGAATGGGTGCAGGGGGATTGGGAGGGTGAATGGGTGCAGGGGGATTGGGTGTGTGAATGGGTGCAGGGGGATTGGGTGGGTGAATGGGTGCAGGGGGATTGTGTGGGTGCAGGAGGATTGGGTGGGTGAATGGGTGCAGGGGGATTGGGTGGGTGCAGGAGGATTGGGTGGGTGGATAGGTGCAGGGGCATTGGGAGAGTGAATGGGTGCAGGGGATTGGGAGGGTGAATGGGTGCAGGGGGGTTGGGTGGGTGCAGGGGGATTGGGTGGGTGAATGGGTGCAGGGGGATTGGGTGGGTGAATGGGTGCAGGGGAGTTGGGTGGGTGCAGGGGGATTGGGAGAGTGAATGGGTGCTGGGGGATTGGGAGGGTGAATGGGTGCTGGGGGATTGGGTGGGTGAATGGGTGCAGGGGGATTGGGTGGGTGCAGGGTGATTGGGTGGGTGAATGGGTGCAGGGGGATTGGGTGGGTGAATGGGTGCAGGGGGATTGGGAGGGTGAATGGGTGCAGGGGGATTGGGTGGGTGAATGCGTGCAGGGGGATTGGGAGGGTGAATGGGTGCAGGGGGATTGGGTGGGGGAATGGGTGCAGGGGGATTGGGTGGGTGAATGGGTGCAGGGGGGTTGGGTGGGTGCAATGGGATTGGGAGGGTGAAAGGGTGCTGGGGAATTGGGTGGGTGAATGGGTGCAGGGGGATTGGGTGGGTGCAGGGTGCAGGGGGATTGGGAGGGTGAATGGGTGCAGGGAGATTGGGAGGGTGAATAGGTGCAGGGGGATTGGGTGGGTGAAATGGGATTGGGAGGGTGAAAGGGTGCTGGGGGATTGGGTGGGTGAATGGGAGCAGGGGGATTGGGTGGGTGCAGGGTGCAGGGGGATTGGGAGGATGAATGGGTGCAGGGAGATTGGGAGGGTGAATGGGTGCAGGGGGATTGGGTGGGTGCAGGGGGATTGGGAGGGTGAATGGGTGCAGGGTGATTGGGTGGGAGCAGGGGGATTGGGTGGGTGAATGGGTGCAGGGGGATTGGATGAGTGCAGGGGGATTGGATGGGTGCAGGGGGATTGGGAGAGTTAATGGGTGCAGGGGGATTGATGGGTGCAGGGGGATTGGGTGGGTGAATGGGTGCAGGGGGATTGGGAGGGTGAATGGGTGCAGGGGGAATGGGTGGGTGCAGGGGGATTGGGTGGGTGAATGGGTGCAGGGGGATTGGGTGGGTGAATGGGTGCAGGGGAGTTGGGTGGGTGCAGGGGGATTGGGAGAGTGAATGGGTGCTGGGGGATTGGGAGGGTGAATGGGTGCTGGGGGATTGGGTGGGTGAATGGGTGCAGGGGGATTGGGTGGGTGCAGGGGGATTGGGTGGGTGAATGGGTGCAGGGGGATTGGGTGGGTGAATGGGTGCAGGGGGATTGGGAGGGTGAATGGGTGCAGGGGGATTGGGTGGGTGAATGGGTGCAGGGGGATTGGGAGGGTGAATGGGTGCAGGGGGATTGGGTGGGTGAATGAGTCCAGGGGGATTGGGTGGGTGAATGGGTGCAGGGGGATTGGGAGGGTGAATGGGTGCAGGGGGATTGGGTGGGTGAGTGGGTGCAGGGGGATTGGGTGGGTGAATGGGTGCAGGGGGATTGGGTGGGTGAATGGGTGCAGGGGGATTGGGTGGGTGCAGGGGGATTGGGAGGGTGAATGGGTGCAGGGGGATTGGGTGGGTGCAGGAGGATTGGGTGGGTGAATGGGTGCAGGGGGATTGGGAGGGTGAATGGGTGCAGGGGGATTGGGTGTGTGAATGGGTGCAGGGGGATTGGGTGGGTGAATGGGTGCAGGGGGATTGTGTGGGTGCAGGAGGATTGGGTGGGTGAATGGGTGCAGGGGGATTGGGTGGGTGCAGGAGGATTGGGTGGGTGGATAGGTGCAGGGGCATTGGGAGAGTGAATGGGTGCAGGGGATTGGGAGGGTGAATGGGTGCAGGGGGGTTGGGTGGGTGCAGGGGGATTGGGTGGGTGAATGGGTGCAGGGGGATTGGGTGGGTGAATGGGTGCAGGGGAGTTGGGTGGGTGCAGGGGGATTGGGAGAGTGAATGGGTGCAGGGGGATTGGGAGGGTGAATGGGTGCAGGGGGGTTGGGTGGGTGCAGGAGGATAGGGTGGGTGAATAGGTGCAGGGGGATTGGGAGGGTGAATGGGTGCAGGGGGGTTGGGTGGGTGCAGGGGGATTGGGTGGGTGAATGGGTGCAGGGGGATTGGGAGGGTGAATGGGTGCAGGGGGGTTAGGTGGGTGCAGGGGGATTGGGAGGGTGAATGGGTGCAGGGGGATTGGGTGGGTGCAGGAGGATTGGGTGGGTGAATGGGTGCAGGGGGATTGGGAGGGTGAATGGGTGCAGGGGGATTGGGTGGGTGAATGGGTGCAGGGGGATTGGGTGGGTGCAGGGGGATTGGGAGGGTGAATGGGTGCAGGGGGATTGGGTGGGTGCAGGAGGATTGGGTGGGTGAATGGGTGCAGGGGGATTGGGAGGGTGAATGGGTGCAGGGGGATTGGGTGGGTGAATGGGTGCAGGGGGATTGGGAGGGTGAATGGGTGCAGGAGGATTGGGTGGGTGAATGGGTGCAGGGGGATTGGGTGGGTGAATGGGTGCAGGGGGATTGTGTGGGTGCAGGAGGATTGGGTGGGTGAATGGGTGCAGGGGGATTGTGTGGGTGCAGGAGGATTGGGTGGGTGAATGGGTGCAGGGGGATTGGGTGGGTGCAGGAGGATTGGGTGGGTGGATAGGTGCAGGGGCATTGGGAGAGTGAATGGGTGCAGGGGATTGGGAGGGTGAATGGGTGCAGGGGGGATGGGTGGGTGCAGGGGGTTTGGGTGGGTGAATGGGTGCAGGGGGATTGGGTGGGTGAATGGGTGCAGGGGAGTTGGGTGGGTGCAGGGGGATTGGGAGAGTGAATGGGTGCTGGGGGATTGGGAGGGTGAATGGGTGCTGGGGGATTGGGTGGGTGAATGGGTGCAGGGGGATTGGGTGGGTGCAGGGGGATTGGGTGGGAGAATGGGTGCAGGGGGATTGGGTGGGTGAATGGGTGCAGGGGGATTGGGAGGGTGAATGGGTGCAGGGGGATTGGTTGGTGAATGGGTGCAGGGGGATTGGGTGGGTGAATGGGTGCAGGGGGATTGGGTGGGTGCAGGGGGATTGGGAGGGTGAATGGGTGCAGGGGGATTGGGTGGGTGCAGGGGGATTGGGAGGGTGAATGGGTGCAGGGGGATTGGGTGGGTGCAGGAGGATTGGGTGGGTGAATGGGTGCAGGGGGATTGGGAGGGTGAATGGGTGCAGGGGGATTGGGTGTGTGAATGGGTGCAGGGGGATTGGGTGGGTGAATGGGTGCAGGGGGATTGTGTGGGTGCAGGAGGATTGGGTGGGTGAATGGGTGCAGGGGGATTGGGTGGGTGCAGGAGGATTGGGTGGGTGGATAGGTGCAGGGACATTGGGAGAGTGAATGGGTGCAGGGGATTGGGATGGTGAATGGGTGCAGGGGGATTGGGTGGGTGCAGGGGGATTGGGTGGGTGAATGGGTGCAGGGGAGTTGGGTGGGTGCAGGGGGATTGGGAGAGTGAATGGGTGCTGGGGGATTGGGAGGGTGAATGGGTGCTGGGGGATTGGGTGGGTGAATGGGTGCAGGGGGATTGGGTGGGTGCAGGGGGATTGGGTGGGTGAATGGGTGCAGGGGGATTGGGAGGGTGAATGGGTGCAGGGGGATTAGGTGGGTGCAGGGGGATTGGGAGGGTGAATGGGTGCAGGGGGATTGGGTGGGTGAATGGGTGCAGGGGGATTGGGAGGGTGAATGGGTGGAGGGGGATTGGGTGGGTGAATGAGTGCAGGGGGATTGGGTGGGTGCAGGGTGCAGGGGGATTGGGAGGGTGAATGGGTGCAGGGGGGTTGGGTGGGTGCAATGGGATTGGGAGGGTGAAAGGGTGCTGGGGGATTTGGTGGGTGAATGGGTGCAGGGGGATTGGGTTGGTGAATGGGTGCAGGGGGATTGGGAGGGTGAATGGGTGCAGGGAGGTTGGGAGGGTGAATAGGTGCAGGGGGATTGGGTGGGTGCAGGGGGATTGGGTGGGTGAATGGGTGCAGGGGGATTGGGAGGGTGAATGGGTGCAGGGGGATTGGGTGGGTACAGGGGGATTGGGTGGGTGCAAGGGGATTGGTAGGGTGAATGGGTGCAGGGGGATAGGGTGGGTGAATGGGTGCAGGGGGATTGGGTGGGTGAATGGGTGCACG
The DNA here is from genome assembly GCA_030390025.1 of Squalus acanthias. NCBI lineage: Eukaryota > Metazoa > Chordata > Chondrichthyes > Squaliformes > Squalidae > Squalus > Squalus acanthias. The sequence goes on along the minus strand of JASTWF010000104.1, from coordinate 871,952 downwards.
GGGATTGGGAGGGTGAATGGGTGTAGGGGGATTGGGTGGGTGAATGGGTGCAGGGGGATTGGGTGGGTGAATGGGTGCAGGGGGATTGGGTGGGTGAATGGGTGCAGGGGGATTGGGAGGGTGCAGGGGGATTAGGTGGGTGCAGGGTGCAGGGGGATTGGGTGGGTGAATGGGTGCAGGGGGATTGGGTGGGTGCAGGGGGATTGGGAGGGTGAATGGGTGCAGGGGGATTGGGTGGGTGCAGGAGGATTGGGTGGGTAAATGGGTGCAGGGGGTTTGGGTGGGTGAATGGGTGCAGGGAGATTGGGTGGGTGAATGGGTGCAGGGGGATTGGGTGGGTGCAGGAGGATTGGGTGGGTGAATGGGTGCAGGGGGATTGGGTGGGTGCAGGAGGATTGGGTGGGTGAATAGGTGCAGGGGGATTGGGAGAGTGAATGGGTGCAGGGGGATTGGGAGGGTGAATGGGTGCAGGGGGGTTGGGTGGGTGCAGGGGGATTGGGTGGGTGAATGGGTGCAGGGGGATTGGGTGGGTGAATGGGTGCAGGGGGATTGGGTGGGTGAATGGGTGCAGGGGGATTAGGAGGGTGAATGGGTGCAGGGGGATTGGGTGGGTGCAGGGGGATTGGGTGGGTGAATGGGTGCAGGGGGATTGGGTGGGTGAATGGGTGCAGGGGGATTGGGAGGGTGAATGGGTGCAGGGGGATTGGGTGGGTGAATGGGTGCAGGTGGATTGGATGGGTGAATGGGTGCAGGGGGATTGGGTGGGAAAATGGGTGCAGGGGGATTGGGAGGGTGCAGGGGGATTAGGTGGGTGCAGGGGGATTGGGTGGGTGCAGGGTGCAGGGGGATTGGGTGGGTGAATGGGTGCAGGGGGATTGGGTGGGTGAATGGGTGCAGGGGGGTTTGGCTGGGTGAATGGGTGCAGGGGGATTGCGTGGGTGAATGGGTGCAGGGGGATTGGGTGGGTGAATGGGTGCAGGGGGATTGGGTGGGTGAATGGGTGCAGGGGGATTGGGTGGGTGCAGGGGGATTGGGAGGGTGAATGGGTGCAGGGGGATTGGCTGGGTGCAGGAGGATTGGGTGGGTGAATGGGTGCAGGGGGATTGGGAGGGTGAATGGGTGCAGGGGGATTGGGTGGGTGAATGGGTGCAGGGGGATTGGGTGGGTGAATGGGTGCAGGGGGATTGGGTGGGTGAATGGGTGCAGGGGGATTGGGTGGGTGCAGGAGGATTGGGTGGGTGAATGGGTGCAGGGGGATTGGGTGGGTGCAGGAGGATTGGGTGGGTGGATACGTGCAGGGGCATTGGGAGAGTGAATGGGTGCAGGGGATTGGGAGGCTGAATGGGTGCAGGGGGGTTGGGTGGGTGCAGGGGGATTGGGTGGGTGAATGGGTGCAGGGGGATTGGGTGGGTGAATGGGTGCAGGGGAGTTGGGTGGGTGCAGGGGGATTGGGAGAGTGAATGGGTGCTGGGGGATTGGGAGGGTGAATGGGTGCTGGGGGATTGGGTGGGTGAATGGGTGCAGGGGGATTGGGTGGGTGCAGGGGGATTGGGTGGGTGAATGGGTGCAGGGGGATTGGGTGGGTGAATGGGTGCAGGGGGATTGGGAGGGTGAATGGGTGCAGGGGGATTGGGTGGGTGAATGGGTGCAGGGGGATTGGGAGGGTGAATGGGTGCAGGGGGATTGGGTGGGTGAATGAGTCCAGGGGGATTGGGTGGGTGAATGGGTGCAGGGGGATTGGGAGGGTGAATGGGTGCAGGGGGATTGGGTGGGTGAGTGGGTGCAGGGGGATTGGGTGGGTGAATGGGTGCAGGGGGATTGGGTGGGTGAATGGGTGCAGGGGGATTGGGAGGGTGAATGGGTGCAGGGGGATTGGGTGGGTGCAGGGGGATTGGGAGGGTGAATGGGTGCAGGGGGATTGGGTGGGTGCAGGAGGATTGGGTGGGTGAATGGGTGCAGGGGGATTGGGAGGGTGAATGGGTGCAGGGGGATTGGGTGTGTGAATGGGTGCAGGGGGATTGGGTGGGTGAATGGGTGCAGGGGGATTGTGTGGGTGCAGGAGGATTGGGTGGGTGAATGGGTGCAGGGGGATTGGGTGGGTGCAGGAGGATTGGGTGGGTGGATAGGTGCAGGGGCATTGGGAGAGTGAATGGGTGCAGGGGATTGGGAGGGTGAATGGGTGCAGGGGGGTTGGGTGGGTGCAGGGGGATTGGGTGGGTGAATGGGTGCAGGGGGATTGGGTGGGTGAATGGGTGCAGGGGAGTTGGGTGGGTGCAGGGGGATTGGGAGAGTGAATGGGTGCTGGGGGATTGGGAGGGTGAATGGGTGCTGGGGGATTGGGTGGGTGAATGGGTGCAGGGGGATTGGGTGGGTGCAGGGGGATTGGGTGGGTGAATGGGTGCAGGGGGATTGGGAGGGTGAATGGGTGCAGGGGGATTGGGTGGGTGAATGGGTGCAGGGGGATTGGGAGGGTGAATGGGTGCAAGGGGGATTGGGAGGGTGAATGGGTGCAGGGGATGGAGGGTGAATGGGTGCAGGGGGATTGGGTGGGGGGAATGGGTGCAGGGGGATTGGGTGGGTGAATGGGTGCAGGGGTGGGTTGGGTGGGTGCAATGGGATGGGGGGGTGACAGGGTGCTGGGGAATTGGGTGGGTGAATGGGTGCAGGGGGATTGGGTGGGTGCAGGGTGCAGGGGGATTGGGAGGGTGAATGGGTGCAGGGAGATGGGAGGGTGAATAGGTGCAGGGGGATTGGGTGGGTGAAATGGGATTGGGAGGGTGAAAGGGTGCTGGGGGATTGGGTGGGTGAATGGGTGCAGGGGGATTGGGGGGTGCAGGGTGCAGGGGGATTGGGAGGAGAATGGGTGCAGGGAGATTGGGAAGGTGAATGGTGCAGGGGGATTGGGTGGGTGCAGGGGGATTGGGAGGGTGAATGGGTGCAGGGGGATTGGATGGGTGCAGGGGGATTGGGTGGGTGAATGGGTGCAGGGGGATTGGGTGAGTGCAGGGGGATTGGATGGGTGCAGGGGGATTGGGAGAGTGAATGGGTGCAGGGGGATTGATGGGTGCAGGGGGATTGGGTGGGTGAATGGGTGCAGGGGGATTGGGAGGGTGAATGGGTGCAGGGGGAATGGGTGGGTGCAGGGGGATTGGGTGGGTGAATGGGTGCAGGGGGATTGGGAGGGTGAATGGGTGCAGGGGGATTGGGTGGGTGCTGGGGGATTGGGTGGGTGAATGGGTGCAGGGGGGTTGGGTGGGTGCAGGGGGATTGGGTGGGTGAATGGGTGCAGGGGGATTGGGAGGGTGAATGGGTGTAGGGGGATTGGGTGGGTGAATGGGTGCAGGGGGATTGGGTGGGTGAATGGGTGCAGGGGGATTGGGTGGGTGAATGGGTGCAGGGGGATTGGGTGGGTGCAGGGTGCAGGGGGATTGAGAGGATGAATGGGTGCAGGGAGATTGGGAGGGTGAATGGGTGCAGGGGGATTGGGTGGGTGCAGGGGGATTGGGAGGGTGAATGGGTGCAGGGGGATTGGGTGGGTGCTGGGGGATTGGGTGGGTGAATGGGTGCAGGGGGATTGGGTGAGTGCAGGGGGATTGGATGGGTGCAGGGGGATTGGGAGAGTGAATGGGTGCAGGGGGATTGATGGGTGCAGGGGGATTGGGTGGTTGAATGGGTGCAGGGGGATTGGGAGGGTGAATGGGTGCAGGGGGAATGGGTGGATGTAGGGGGATTGGGTGGGTGAATGGGTGCAGGGGGATTGGGAGGGTGAATGGGGGCAGGGGGATTGGGTGGGTGCTGGGAGATTGGGTGGGTGAATGGGTGCAGGGGGATTGGGAGGGTGAATGGGTGCAGGGGGATTGGGAGGGTGAATGGGTGTAGGGGGATTGGGTGGGTGAATGGGTGCAGGGGGATTGGGTGGGTGAATGGATGCAGGGGGATTGGAAGGGTGAATGGGTGCAGGGGGATTGGGTGGGTGCAGGTGCAGGGGGATTAGGTGGGTGCAGGGTGCAGGGGGATTGGGTGGGTGAATGGGTGCAGGGGGATTGGTGGGTGCAGGGGGATTGGGAGGGTGAATGGGTGCAGGGGGATTGGGTGGGTGCAGGAGGATTGGGTGGGTGAATGGGTGCAGGGGGATTGGGTGGGTGCAGGGGGATTGGGTGGGTGAATGGGTGCAGGGGGATTGGGAGGATGAATGGGTGCAGGGGGGTTTGGCTGGGTGAATGGGTGCAGGGGGATTGCGTGGGTGAATGGGTGCAGGGGATCGGGTGGGTGAATGGGTGCAGGGGGATTGGGTGGGTGAATGGGTGCAGGGGGATTGGGTGGGTGAATGGGTGCAGGGGGATTGGGTGGGTGCAGGGGGATTGGGAGGTGAATGGGTGCAGGGGGATTGGGTGGGTGCAGGAGGATTGGGTGGGTGAATGGGTGCAGGGTGATTGGGAGGGTGAATGGGTGCAGGGGGATTGGGTGGGTGAATGGGTGCAGGGGGATTGGGAGGGTGAATGGGTGCAGGGGGATTGGGTGTGTGAATGGGTGCAGGGTGATTGGGTGGGTGAATGGGTGCAGGGGGATTGTGTGGGTGCAGGAGGATTGGGTGGGTGAATGGGTGCAGGGGGATTGGGTGGGTGCAGGAGGATTGGGTGGGTGGATAGGTGCAGGGGCATTGGGAGAGTGAATGGGTGCAGGGGATTGGGAGGGTTAATGGGTGCAGGGGGGTTGGGTGGGTGCAGGGGGATTGGGTGGGTGAATGGGTGCAGGGGGATTGGGTGGGTGAATGGGTGCAGGGGAGTTGGGTGGGTGCAGGGGGATTGGGAGAGTGAATGGGTGCTGGGGGATTGGGAGGGTGAATGGGTGCTGGGGGATTGGGTGGGTGAATGGGTGCAGGGGGATTGGGTGGGTGCAGGGGGATTGGGTGGGTGAATGGGTGCAGGGGGATTGGGTGGGTGAATGGGTGCAGGGGGATTGGGAGGGTGAATGGGTGCAGGGGGATTGGGTGGGTGAATGGGTGCAGGGGGATTGGGAGGGTGAATGGGTGCAGGGGGATTGGGTGGGTGAATGAGTGCAGGGGGATTGGGTGGGTGCAATGGGATTGGGAGGGTGAAAGGGTGCTGGGGGATTTGGTGGGTGAATGGGTGCAGGGGGATTGGGTGGGTGCAGGGTGCAGGGGGATTGGGAGGGTGAATGGGTGCAGGGGGATTGGGTGGGGGAATGGGTGCAGGGGGATTGGGTGGGTGAATGGGTGCAGGGGGGTTGGGTGGGTGCAATGGGATTGGGAGGGTGAAAGGGTGCTGGGGGATTTGGTGGGTGAATGGGTGCAGGGGGATTGGGAGGGTGAATGGGTGCAGGGAGGTTGGGAGGGTGAATAGGTGCAGGGGGATTGGGTGGGTGCAGGGGATTGGGTGGGTGAATGGGTGCAGGGGGATTGGGAGGGTGAATGGGTGCAGGGGGATTGGGTGGGTACAGGGGGATTGGGTGGGTGAATGGGTGCAGGGGGATTGGGTGGGTGCAGGAGGATTGGTAGGGTGAATGGGTGCAGGGGGATAGGGTGGGTGAATGGGTGCAGGGTGATTGGGTGGGTGAATGGGTGCAGGGGGATTGGGAGGGTGAATGGGTGTAGGGGGATTGGGTGGGTGAATGGGTGCAGGGGGATTGGGTGGGTGAATGGGTGCAGGGGGATTGGGTGGGTGAATGGGTGCAGGGGGATTGGGAGGGTGCAGGGGGATTAGGTGGGTGCAGGGTGCAGGGGGAATGGGTGGGTGAATGGGTGCAGGGGGATTGGGTGGGTGCAGGAGGATTGGGTGGGTGAATGGGTGCAGGGGGATTGGGTGGGTGCAGGAGGATTGGGTGGGTGAATAGGTACAGGGGGATTGGGAGAGTGAATGGGTGCAGGGGGATTGGGAGGGTGAATGGGTGCAGGGGGGTTGGGTGGGTGCAGGGGGATTGGGTGGGTGAATGGGTGCAGGGGGATTGGGTGGGTGAATGGGTGCAGGGGGATTGGGTGGGTGAATGGGTGCAGGGGGATTAGGAGGGTGAATGGGTGCAGGGGGATTGGGTGGGTGCAGGGGGATTGGGTGGGTGAATGGGTGCAGGGGGATTGGGTGGGTGAATGGGTGCAGGGGGATTGGGAGGGTGAATGGGTGCAGGGGGATTGGGTGGGTGAATGGGTGCAGGTGGATTGGGTGGGAAAATGGGTGCAGGGGGATTGGGAGGGTGCAGGGGGATTAGGTGGGTGCAGGGGGATTGGGTGGGTGCAGGGTGCAGGGGGATTGGGTGGGTGAATGGGTGCAGGGGGATTGGGTGGGTGCAGGGGGATTAGGTGGGTGCAGGGGGATTGGGTGGGTGCAGGGTGCAGGGGGATTGGGAGGGTGAATGGGTGCAGGGGGGTTTGGCTGGGTGAATGGGTGCAGGGGGATTGCGTGGGTGAATGGGTGCAGGGGGATTGGGTGGGTGAATCGGTGCAGGGGGATTGGGTGGGTGAATGGGTGCAGGGGATTGGGTGGGTGAATGGGTGCAGGGGGATTGGGTGGGTGCAGGGGGATTGGGAGGGTGAATGGGTGCAGGGGGATTGGCTGGGTGCAGGAGGATTGGGTGGGTGAATGGGAGCAGGGGGATTGGGAGGGTGAATGGGTGCAGGGGGATTGGGTGGGTGAATGGGTGCAGGGGGATTGGGTGGGTGAATGGGTGCAGGGGGATTGGGTGGGTGCAGGAGGATTGGGTGGGTGAATGGGTGCAGGGGGATTGGGTGGGTGCAGGAGGATTGGGTGGGTGGATAGGTGCAGGGGCATTGGGAGAGTGAATGGGTGCAGGGGATTGGGAGGGTGAATGGGTGCAGGGGGGTTGGGTGGGTGCAGGGGGATTGGGTGGGTGAATGGGTGCAGGGGGATTGGGTGGGTGAATGGGTGCAGGGGAGTTGGGTGGGTGCAGGGGGATTGGGAGAGTGAATGGGTGCTGTGGGATTGGGAGGGTGAATGGGTGCTGGGGGAATGGGTGGGTGAATGGGTGCAGGGGGATTGGGTGGGTGCAGGGGGATTGGGTAGGTGAATGGGTGCAGGGGGATTGGGTGGGTGAATGGGTGCAGGGGGATTGGGAGGGTGAATGGGTGCAGGGGGATTGGGTGGGTGAATGGGTGCAGGGGGAATGGGAGGGTGAATGGGTGCAGGGGGATTGGGTGGGTGAATGAGTCCAGGGGGATTGGGTGGGTGAATGGGTGCAGGGGGATTGGGAGGGTGAATGGGTGCAGGGATATTGGGTGGGTGAATGGGTGCAGGGGGATTGGGTGGGTGAATGGGTGCAGGGGGATTGGGTGGGTGAATGGGTGCAGGGGGATTGGGTGGGTGAATGGGTGCTGGGGGATTGGGTGGGTGCAGGGGGATTGGGAGGGTGAATGGGTGCAGGGGGATTGGGTGGGTGCAGGAGGATTGGGTGGGTGAATGGGTGCAGGGGGATTGGGAGGGTGAATGGGTGCAGGGGGATTGGGTGTGTGAATGGGTGCAGGGGGATTGGGTGGGTGAATGGGTGCAGGGGGATTGTGTGGGTGCAGGAGGATTGGGTGGGTGAATGGGTGCAGGGGGATTGGGTGGGTGCAGGAGGATTGGGTGGGTGGATAGGTGCAGGGGCATTGGGAGAGTGAATGGGTGCAGGGGATTGGGAGGGTGAATGGGTGCAGGGGGGTTGGGTGGGTGCAGGGGGATTGGGTGGGTGAATGGGTGCAG
>JASTWF010000104.1:681934-864110 GCA_030390025.1 Squalus acanthias | reverse complement strand
CAATTTTGTATGGGTGGGGGGGACCGAGAGTAATAGTGATGCCTATAGCTGGAGGAGGGGTCGGGAAGGAAATACCCTCACTGGTGGGGGGTGGGGAGGCCACGGGAAAGAAAGCGAGAGATGTTTACTGGCAAATGGGGGAGTGGAAGAGGATAGAGAGAAAGGCCACTTGAGACCCTCGCAGCCGTTGGTGAGAATGGCTGTGTTTACACTACAGTTGTAACATAAATCTGGAGCAAAGCTTACTGAGACTTCCTGGAGGAGGGATTCTCCTTCCACTTGGCTCTGGAGCTCAGCTGGGGCCTTGACTTTGGATTCCTGCTACGGTTGTAGTATAAATGCTGGCCTTATCCCAACAGTCAGCTGGAGTGAGATGAGGGAGTTTGCGAGTGTGAGAAGATGTTGTGATCACGACACAGCGCAGCGCTCCAATGGGGATTTCTAGTTTTGTTACAGGGAATAAGATGATCATCCAGGGTGTCATGTTATGATGTGATGGCTTTCAATCTGGCTCAGAATCCTGAAACTGAAATTGTAAAGGATGAGAAGCCTTGTTGAATCTGGCTGGAGTCCAGCTCTGTAGGTTTTCGATCAACCTTTAAATGTACAGTCTCGCAAACTAGTGACGCAGGGTGATGGTTTTCCTCCTTTGTGCTGTTACGAGACAGTAGCTATTTATTGCAAATGCTCAGCAACTAGGTGACTGCCTACCATCAGCGATTCACATTCGAATGTGTGTTAATCTGTAAATCCAGGAGGTGATTGCTACCAACAGGTTCCGCTCGGGTATCCACAATCCTGCTACAGTCGATACCAAATCGTTTTATTTCTGGGTAGCCTGCTGCTCCCAAAGTTTCTTAAGATTATGTACGGTATATTTCCCAAGTTGCTGAATTTCTGCTTGTGCCTCATTACTTTATTACCTGTTCATTGACACCATCTTTTATTTCTACTGTGCTCAGCTTGACTGCTGCATAACTGTGAGAGAATTAGTTCCCTACTCCCCCTCCACCCATGCTTATCCTGTACCCATTCTTCATTGTGCGTCAGGTTGGCTTTTCAACCACAGAGCACATTATAGCTGAGGCTAACCGATCCTATTATCACTCACATGCGCCTTCCAATCAGGTGGCGATCAGTACCAGGAACTATACCTGATTTCTTCCCCTCCCCTCATGCCAGGGTCGGTGAAAATCAATCATAGCCTCCCATTAGCTGACTCTGCTGAGGTCAGTTTTTTTTTTGGATAACGCACCTGTGAAGCGCCTTGGGACGTTTTATTACGTTAAAGGTGCTACATAAATATAAGTTGTTGGCTAACTAGAAAGAAAGAACTTGCATTTATATAGCACCTTTCGCAACCTCAGGACGTCCCAAAGCGTTTTGCAGTCAATTAAGTACTTTTGAAGTGTAGTCACTGTTGTAATGTAGGAAAGAGGATCGAACCTGAGATTTTCTGGTTTGCCTGGCTCGTGATCACACTGCAGTGATCCACTGAGCCATTACAGAAACTAAGAATAAACATTTGATTGGGGGAAAAAATGTTTTTTTTACATTGGCGAGTTTTAGGGCAGGAATTCAGTCTCGGAGTTCTGGCAGTATTCATAAGCTGCTTGAATTTTCACTTTGGAGATTTAAAATATCTTCTGGTCTGCTTGATGGAATTAGCCCCTGGGATAAGGTGGGGTCACCCCCTACCGATAGTCCAGCTGCGTACGGCACGTACAATTTTCCCATACTCTGCTGCCAACTATTCTGCAGCAGTGCTCACCAGCTTGGCAAATCCTCCACGTAAATGTCCCAGAGCAGAGATGCTATAATTCTCACCAGTGGTAAGAGATAGAATTAATGTGCAAGTGAGCCACACAGATCAGGAAGGTGTGCCATGTTTGATAACAGGTTGGTGCTGCGTTCTTCCAGGATGGCGGTAGGCTGCTACAGTCGGCCTCAGTGTCAGAGAGTTAAGGAAGGGCAAAATCAGCTTGGAATCCCACCCCGCTTGCCGAACCGCAGCCGCTGCTGGGAAAGTGCGCATGTGTGAATGTTGGATGAGGACAGGATTGGGCTCAGTTACAATGCCTCCTGTGGTCGAATAGTCTGCTATCACTCACTGCCGAGGCTCACTTGCGCGCAGTAATGGAGGGCGTGTGGCACCTGTGGGACTGTGCCCCATCAAAGGGCGTGGGGAGGGGGAGAAGTAGAAGTGTGAGGATGGGGTGGGGGAATCCTCATCTCCCTGGTCCTCTGTTTGCACACTCTCTGGTATAGCTGACATTTTCATCCTTTTTTTTGCTGTGTGTGACTCTGGTGCCCTTGAGCCTATTGTGCTTCACGCTGAGTAATAAAAGTCTATGCAACATTGCAGAAGTGAGACCCTTTTCAAACAGTTTTAAAATTGGAACAAGTGTTTTTCATGGTTTATAAGCAGATTTTGAAATCTTTAGGGAATGGAGAGAGCCGTATGCATTCTGTTTAAAATTCTGCCCTTGAATTCCATTTATCTGCTGATTCACCAGATGGTGTTGCTCTGTGCTTCCAAAAGTAAGCTTATTGTGACCAGCGTGAAATTTCCACGACAAATTTGTCATTTTGAAAGGGAACATAATTGCATGTAGTTGTGGGTGTGGCTGCTGTCCCCCCCCCCCCCCCCCCCCCCCCCCCCCCCCCCCCCCCCCCCCCCCTCCAGAGTTTAATTTCCTCCCCACCCGACTTTTTTGCTCTCCTCCCCTGAAGGCTGTGATTCATGCTGGGGTACAGCACCAATGTGTGAAGTTCATGTGGTGCGAATGTCTGATGAACAGATCCCAAAGAAGATATTTTATGGCAATTTGACAACTGAGAAGGGATTTCTGTGGCGGTTAGCAAAAGCGATATAAAGACTGCTTAAAAACTACTCTGAAACAGGGCCAAATCGACGTCCAAAAGTGGGAACAACTTGCTCAACAGAAGAAAGTATGGCGAAAAACCATCCATGAAGGCACCTCCTACAATGAGGCCCGTCGCATTGCTGATGCTGATGCCTGAAGAGTCAAGATTCCCAACCTGGTGTATCCAGGATCTACTGTTCAATAGGTCTCATCCACCATCAAAGAACTCACTGCAAAAAATGCGATGATATTCTGCTGTCTTCGATATCAAAGAACGAGCAATGATGATGACAGCACCAATAACAGGCCTCCGTTGGTGGCTGGACACTGATTGTTGGTAGTGGCAGCCTTTTACAACTGTGCGAAACATTACAGTGGAACCCAATACAGTATTGTCCTCGCCACACACCCACACATGGCTCAGTTCAGATGGGTCATTGGATAACAGTTAGGAATGGGAGCACTGGTTAATCTCCCCCTCCCCCCCCCCCCCACCCACCCAGGTCAACCACTTCCCATCTTACCATAGGGGTGCTGAAAGCCAATTGCAGCACCCCGATACCCCGATTACTGGCTGGTCGATCAGCAGAGACTGGAGATTGAACCTGGAACCTTTTGGCTTGTATGGTGGTGCATTAGACTCGTAGAGCACAGAAGGCGGCCATTCGGCCCATCGTGCCTGTGTGGGCTTTTTGAAAGAGCTCTCCAATTAGTCCCACTCCCAACTCTTTCCCCATAGCCCTGCTATTACTATTACTATTGAATCTGCTTCCACCACCCTTTCAGGCAGTGCATTCCAGATCATCATAACTCGCAGTGTAAAAAAAATTCTCCTCATCTCCCCTCTGGTTCTTTAGTCAATTATCTTAAATCTGTGTCCTCTGGTTACCGACCCTCCTGCCACTGGAGACAGTTTCTCCCTATCTACTCTATCTAAACCCCTCATGATTTTGTACACCTCTATTAAATCTCTACTTAACCTTCTCTGCTCTATGGAGAACAATCTCAGCTTCTGCAATCTCACCATGTAACTGAATTCCATTTACCCTGGTATCATTCTAGTAAATCTCCTCTGCACCCTCTCCCAAGCTTTGACATCCTTCCTTTAAAAAAAAAACGTCAGGTTTTCCACTGCGAATAACAACATTTTGGAATTCTATTATAAATAAAAGGAAGCAATCATCGCTTTGTTTTCTCTCATAGCAGCTTCCCTTTTGGAAGTTTTAAAGAAACACTGAATATTAAAAAGCAGAACCACAAAGGTCATAATCTCTGGATTATTACCGGAGCCACGAGCAAATTGGCACAGGGTCAATAGGATCAGGGAGATGAATGCATGGCTCAAAGATTGGTGTTGGAGAAGTGGGTTTTGATTTGTGGGGCACTGGCACCAGTACTGGGGAAAGAGAGCGCTGTTCCGTTGGGACGGACTACACCTGAACCATGCTGGGACCAGAGTTCTAGCGAATCGAATAACTAGGGAGGTAGATAGGGCTTTAAACATAAGAACATAAATAGGAGCAGGAGTAGGCCATTCGGCCCTTCGAGCCTGCTCCACCATTCAATGAGATCATGGCTGATCTTCTGCCTCAACTCCATTCACCAGCCCTATCGCCATATCCCTTGATGCCCTTACTAGTCAGAAATCTATCGACTTCTGTTTTGAATATACCCAATGACTGAGCCTCCACAGTCCTCTGGGGTAGAGAATTACAAAGATTCACCACCCTCTGTATGAAGAAATTTCTTCTCATCTCAGTCCTGAATGGCCTACCCTTTATCCTGAGGCTGTGGCCCCTGGTTCTGGACTCCCCAGCCAATGGAAACATTCTCCCAGCATCCACCCTATCAAGCCCTGTAATAATTTTGTATGCTTCAATGAGATCCCCTCTCATTCTTCTGAATTCAAGAGAATACAGGCCTAGTTTACTCAATCTCTTCTCATACGACAGTCCCGCTATCCCAGGAGTCAATCTTGTGAACCTTCGTTGCACTCCCTCTATGGCAAGTATATCCTTCCTTAGGTAAGGAGACCAAAATTGTACACAGTACTCCAGGTGTAGTCTCACCAGGGCCCTATATAATTGGAGTAAGACTTCTTTACTCCTGTACTCAAATCCTCTTGTAATGAAGACCAGCATACTATTTGCCTTCCTAATGGCTTGCTGCACCTGCACATTCACTTTCAGTGACTCATGTACAAGGACACCCAGGTCCCTTTGAGCATCTGCATTCCCCAATCTTTCATCATTTAGGAAATACTCTGCCTTTCTGTTTTTTCTACCAAAGTGGATAACTTCACATTTATCCACATTATATTCCATCTGCCATGTTCTCGCCCACTCACTGAGCCTGTCGAGATCCCCTTGAAGCCTCTTCACATCCTCTTCACAACTGACATTGCCACCTAGCTTTGTATCATCAGCAAATTTGGAAATGTTACATTTAGTCCCCTCATCCAAATCATTGATATAGATTGTGAATAGCTGGGGCCCAAGCACCGATCCTTGCGGTACCCCACTAGTCACAGCCTGCCATCCTGAAAAAGACCCGTTTATCCCTACTCTTTGTTTTCTGTCTGTTAACCAATTCTCAATCCATGCTAGTATATTACCCCCAATTCCATGTGCCCTGAATAAATAAGTGGGGGGAGGGTCCTGGTGGTGAGAAATCTAGAATGCTAAAGAGAAAAGACAAGGAAGCAGTGCAGGAAAGTGATTGGGGAAAGGATAACCAGATTGTGTCAGGAAGGTTCAGAGCGTACAAACAAAGGAGTGCACTAACGAATAGGGTCCGGGTAAGAAAAAATGGTAATAAGACAAATAGGGCCATAGTACAAAAAAATGTTAAGATGTCTAAAAATGTTAAAAAGACAAATCTAAAGGCACTGTACCTGAATGCACGAAGCATTTGTAATAAGGTAGACGAATTAACAGCGCAAATAGATGTAAACGGGTATGATATAATTGTGATTACGGAGACATGGCTGCAGGGTGACCAAGGCTGGGAGCTGAATATCCAAGGATATTCGATATTTAGGAAGGACAGGCAAAAAGGAAAAGGAGGTGGGGTGGTGTTGTTAGTAAAGGATGACATCAGTGCAATAGTGAGAAAGAATATTGGCTCAGAAAATCAAGATGTAAAATCAGTCTGGGTGGAGCTAAGAAGCACCAAGGGGCAGAAAACATCAGTGGGAGTTGTCTGTAGGCCTCCAAACAGTAGTGGTAATGTAGGGGATGGCATCAAACAGGAATTTAGAGATGCATGTAACAAGGATACTACAGTAATCATGGGTGACTTTAATCTACATATAGACTGGCTAAACCAAATTAGCAATAATACTGTGGAGGATGAATTCCTGGAGTGTGTACGAGATGGTTTTTTAGACCAGTACGTTGAGGAGCCAACTAGGGAACAGGCTATTGTTATTGGGTATTGTGCAATGAGAAGGGGTTAATTAATAATCATGTTGTGCGGGGTCCTTTAGGGAAGAGTGACCACAACATCATAGAATTCTTCATTAAGATGGAAAGTGAAGAAGTCCAATCTGAAACTAGGGTCCTAAATCTAAACAAAGGAAACTACGAAGGTATGAGGAGTGAGTTGGCTGTGATAGATTGGGGAGCTTCATTAAAAGGCATGACAGTGGATAGGCAATGGCTAACATTTAAGGAACGAATGCATGAATTGCAACAGTTATACATTCCTTTCTGGCGCAAAAACGCAAAAGGAAAAGCGGCCCAACCATGGCTAACAAAAGAAATTAAGGATAGTATTAGATCCAAAGAGGAGTCATATAAAGTTGCCAGAAAAAGTAGCAAGCCTGAGGATTGGGAGCAGTTTAGAATTCAGCAAAAAAGGACCAAGAGATTGATTAAGAGGGGAAAAATAGAGTATGAGAGTAAACTTGCAAGGAACATAAAAGTGGACTGTAAAAGCTTCTACAAGTATGTAAAAAGAAAAAGATTAGTGAAGACAAATGTAGGTCCCTTACAGTCAGAAACGGGAGAATTTATAATAGGGAACAAGGAAATGGCAGAACAATTAAACAAATACTTTGGTTCTGTCTTCACGGAAGAGGACACAAATAACTTCCCAGAAATGCTAGGAAACCAAGGGTCTAGTGAGAAGGAGGAATTAAAGGAAATTAGTATTAGTAAAAAAATAGTGCTGGAGAAATTAATTAGACTGAAAGCTGATAAATCCCCAAGGCCTGATAATCTGCATCCCAGAGTACTAAAAGAGGTAGCCATGGAAATAGTGGATGCATTGGTTGTCATCTTCCAAAATTCTACACGGTGGCATAGTGGTTAGCACTGGTGCCTCACAGCGCCAGGGACCCGGGTTCGAATCTGACCTCGGGTGACTGTCTGTGTGGAGTTTGCACATTCTCCCCGTGTCTGCGTGGGTTTCCTCCGGGTGCTCCGGTTTCCTCCCACAGTCCAAAAATGTGCGGGTTAGGTTGATTTGGCTATGATAAATTGACCCTTAGTGTTAGGGGGGGATTAAATATGTGGGGTTATGGGGATAGGATGGGATATGTTAGGGGGAATTAAATACGTGGGGTTACGGGGGTAGGGTGGGATATGTGTACTGTGGGGATTAAAGCAGGGACAGGGTACTGGATTTGGATGATCAGCCATGATCGTATTGAATGGTGGAGCAGGCTCGACGGGCCGAATGGCCTACTCCTGCTCCTAGATTCTATGTTTCTATGGAACAGTTCCTGCAGATTGGAGAGTGGCAAATGTAACGGGATTAGACAAAGTCAACATGGATTTATGAAAGGGAAATCGTGTTTGACAAACTTACTGGAGTTTTTTGAGGATGTAACTGGTAGACTAGATAAGGGAGAACCTGTGGATGTGGTGTATTTGGTTTTTCAGAAGGCCTTTGATAAAGTCCCACAAAATTAAAGCACATGGGAATGGGGGTAATATGCTGGCATGGATTGAAAATTGGTTAACAGACAGGAAACAGAGAGTAGGAATAAATGGGTCTTTTTCGGGGTGGCAGGCGGTGACTAGTGGGGTACCGCAGGGATTGGTGCTTGGGCCCCAGCTATTAACAATATATATCAATGATTTGGATGAGGGAACCAAATGTAATATTTCCAAGTTTGCTGATGACATGAAACTAGGTGGGAATGTGAGTTGTGAGGAGGATGCAAAGAGGCTTCAAGGCGATTTAGACAAGTTGAGTGAGTGGGCAAATACATGGCAGATGAAGTATAACGTGGATAAATGTGGAGTTATCCACTTCGGTAGGAAAAACAGAAAGGCAGAGTATTATTTAAATGGTGCTAGATTGGGAAATGTTGATGTACAAAGGGACCTGGGTGTCCTTGTACACCAGTCACTGAAAGCAAACATGCAGGTGCAGCAAGCAGTTAGGAAGGCAAATGGTATGTTGGCCTTCATTGCAAGAGGATTTGAGTACAGGAGCAAGGATGTCTCACTACAGTTATACAGGGCCTTGGTGAGACCACACCTGGAGTACTGTTTGCAGTTTTGGTCTCCTTACCTAAGAAAGGATATACTTGATATAGAGGGAGTGCAGCGAAGGTTCACCTGACTGATTCCTGGGATGGCAGGACTGTCGTATGAGGAGAGATTGGGTCGACTAGGCCTGTATTCACTAGAGTTTAGAAGAATGAGAGGGGATCTCATTGAAAGGTATAAAATTCTGACAGGGCTAGACAGACTGGATGCAGGGAGGATGTTTCCCCTGGCTGGGGGGGGGTCTAGAACGAGGGGGTCACAGTCTCAGGATATGGGGTAGAACATTTAGGACTGAGATGAGGAGAAAATTCTTCACTCAGAGGGTGGTGAACCTGTGGAATTTTCTACCACAGAAGGCTGTGGAGGCCAAGTCACTGAATATATTTAAGAAGGAGATAGATAGATTTCTAGACACAAAAGGCATCAAGGGGTATGGGGAGAGAGCGGGAATATGGTATTGAGATAGAGGATCAGCCATGATCATATTGATTGGCGGAGCAGGCTCAAAGGGCCGAATGGCCTACTCCTGCTCCTATTTTTCTATGTTTCTACGAGTGTGAAAATTTTACTCGAAAGAAGCTTTTGAAATTCATCCTCCTGTTTTTCGTCAAATCTTTTTGAAAAGCAAACAAATGGATAGGCACTGTCACATGCTGAAGAAAAAGATCCTTCAGAATTACTGACAGAATCTGACGAGTGCCGGGCGGGCAATTCTGGACACTGCACATGCTCAGACAGCGGCATCCTCGGAATTGCAAGCCCAGGCTTTTGAGGAGCCTTTCCGTGGAAGCATTAATGTCAGTGCACAGACACAGAACAACTTTATAAGTTACTTTTATTTAGGCTTTTATGTTCTAGATTAGAAATTTAAATTACTGAGAAAATGGAAGATGTTTTGCCCCCCATAAGATGTTTAGAGTGAATCGATTGGTTCAGCCTTTTCTATTGGTAGGTTCTCACTGGGCATTCAGGAATGGTTATTTTCATCAGTCCCAGTAGTTTTCCATTGGCAGTTGTCCAGCTGCTTTCCTCGCTTTTGATTTGTTTGTTCCCTACCTGTTCTGATTTTCTGCTGTTTTGCTTTGACTTGAGGAAAAAAAGAAAGACTTGCATTGATATTGCACTTTTCACAACCAAAGCACGACAGTGCAGTCACTGTTGTAACGTAGCAGTAATGAATAAAATGTGATGGGGAAAGTGTTGCAAGAGGCAATTGCGACACAGGAAGTGCGTGCTGTACGCAGGACTTTTAATAAAGACGCGATTTGATATCCTGTGGCATTGCACAAGGTATTATCAGAGACATGGTCACTCTTACCTGTCTCTCGTGTTGCTGATTATCTGTCATTCTTCTGCTTTTCTCTCTCTCTATCTTTGCTGCTTCTCATACCTTAACTCATTTTGTGTCTCTTTCTCTGTCTTTCTGCTTCTCCCTCTGTCTTATTTTTTTCCTTCCTGGTGAGAGGTGGTATGGTGTGAAGTGGTGGGGAAAGGAGCCTCCAGCAGCTGCAGCTGCATTTGGGTGGGGGTTGTAGGGTAAATGTGGCCTTCAGTGGGTTCCTTTCTCGTCCCCTGTTCCAGTCACATGCTTCCCCTTTGCCCTCTTCTCCCTTGTCCACTCCCCCTTCCCCCAGTAGCTATTGCACATTACGCAGTCTGACATAGTTAGCACTGAAAATAGATATCACACTCCAGGAGTAACGTACTTCTAATGAGTGCCCATGGACCCAAATTTAAGATAGATGTGTATGTGTGTTTGTACTTCTGTATATTTGCTGATTGCTTGTGGTGTTGCTAACGAGTAGACTGAGGTCTGGAGCATGGTTGTAATATAGGTTACTGCTCAGGTGCTCTCTATGGGGAAGCGGTCTAAATAATATTGAAGTCACTCGTAGTTTAATTGCTGTCTGGTGACCAAAGTTTTCAGATTGCCAGATGTTTGCAAATTTCCAGATCCGAAAATAAAACAGAGCGCCTTTCTTTCTCTTTTATTTAATACTTCTGACACTTTGAAATGTGATGTCTGGAGTGTGATGGGTGCTCTCAAAAGAACAGTTGTCTGTGAATGCTGGTCATCAGTTTAGGACGCTGTTCAGACTATCAGTGAGCATTTTCAGTTTTGGATGGGTGCTCATGATATCTTCTGTGTTCACCCAGAAATTACACGATTTGTCGAGTTTGCTATAATTTGCTTCTGAATGTTCAGAAGGACTCTTTGTAACACTGGGAAATGATCCTCGGGTACCAGAATGAGGGTAGGATCAATCAAGAGAGTCTTAACGTGACCTGAAAAAGTTACCAGCCAAACTGATTTATCATGCTGACGATGGCTTTCCAGTTTCAGTTGGACCAACTAGGCCTTCTAGATCAAAGCAGATCGTGTTGATTCACTCAAATACAAATTAAATTTCTTGCAGAAAATACTATTTCGGGATGTGGTATGTGAGTAATTTGAGACGTGACATGGAAAGTGCTGGGGAGGAACAGGTGACTTTGGACCTGTGGTTCCCAAAGCTCTCCACCATTGGGGGTTTCCCTCGCCTCATGTCTGGGTCTGTTGTAGACGAATTGACAGAGATTGATTGCCAGGATTAAACAACAACTCCATTATCGTCGTATCAGGCAACTACCAGGATGTTTGAAGGTGAACTAGATAGACCTCGGTCTTTTTTCACCGAGCAATTCCTATGTTCCTAAATTCCAGTGTTTATGCCCTGCAGTTCTGCGAGGGATAGGTTGGCACGGGTGGTACTGAATGTAGACATAGTGTTGTGCCTGCAGCTGCTGAATATTGATGTGGTACTGGCTATTAGGGCAAACTCATCAAACCCCAAATCCCTGAAAACATTAAAGAATTCCTCATCTCTGACAGGTGTCATTTGAAAATCCGTTTTTAAAAATTCGTTTTTATGGGCTGTGGGCGTCGCTGGCATGGCCAGAATTTATTGCCCATCCCTAATTGCCCTTGAGAAGGTGGTGGTGAGCTGCCGCCTTGAACCGCTGCAGTCCGTGTGGTGATGGTACTCCCACTGTGCTGTTAGGGAGGGAGTTCCAGGATTTTGACCCAGCGATGATGAAGGATTGGCGATATACTTCTAAGTCAGGATGGTGTGTGACTTGGAGGGGAACTTGGAGGTGGTGGTGTTCCCATGTGTCTGCTGCCCTTGTCCTTCTAGGTGGAAGAGGTCGCGGGTTTGGGAGGTGCTGCCGAAGAAGCCTTGGCGAGTTGCTGCAGTGCATCTTGCAGATGGTACACACTGCAACCATGGTGCGCCGGTGGTGGAGGGAGTGAATGTTTAAGGTGGTAGATAGGGTGCCAATCAAGCGGGCTGCTTTGTCCTGGATGGTGTCGAGCTTCTTGAGTGTTGTTGGAGCTGCACTCATCCAGGCAAGTGGAGAGTATTCCATCACGCTCCTTACTTGTGCCTTGTAGATGGTGGAAAGGCTTTGGGGAGTCAGGAGGTGAGACACCGGCCACAGAATACTCAGCCTCTGACCTGCTCTTGTTGCTACAGTATTTATGTGGCTGGTCCCAGTTAAGTTTCTGGTCAATGGTGACTCCCAGGATGTTGATGGTGGGGGATTCGGCGATGGTAATGCCATTAAATGTCAAGGGGCGGTGGTTAGACTCTCGCTTGTTGGAGATAGTCATTGCCTGGCACTTCTGTGGCGCAAATGTTACCTGCCACTTATCAGCCCAAGCCTGAGCGTCGTCCAGGTCTTGTTGCATGCGGGTATGGACTGTTTCATTATCTGAGGAGTTGTGAATGGCGCTGAACACTGTGCAGTCATCAGCGAACATTCCCATTTATGACCTTATGTTGGAGGGAAGGTCATTGATGAAGCAGCTGAAGATGGTTAGGCCTAGGACACTGCCCTGAGGAACTCCTGTAGCAATGTCCTGGGGCTGTGATGATTGACCTTCAATCACCACAACCATCTTCCTTTGTGCTAGGTATGACTCCAGCCAGTGGAGCGTTTTCCCCCCCAATTCCCATTGACACCAGTTTTGCTAGGGCTCCTTGATGCCACACACGGTCAAATGCTGCCTTGATGTCAAGGGCAGTCACTCTCACCTCACCTCTGGAATTCAGCTCCTTTGTCCATGTTTGGACCAAGGCTATAAGGTCGGGAGCCGAGTGGTCTTGGCGGAACCCAAACTGAGCATCAGTGAGCAGGTTATTGGTGAGTAAGTGCCACGTGATAACACTGTTGATGACACCTTCCATCACTTTGCTGATGATTGAGAGTAGACTGATGGGGCGGTAATTGGCCGGGTTGGATTTGTCCTGCTTTTTGTGGACAGGACATACCTGGGCAGTTTTCCACATTGTTGGATAGATGCCAGTGTTGTAACTGTACTGGGACAGCTTGGCTAGAGGCGCGGCTAGTTCTGGAGCACAAGTCTTCAGCACGATAGCCGGGATGTTGTCAGGGCCCATAGACTTTCCTGTATCCAGTGCACTCAGCCGTTTCTTGATATCACGTGGAGTGAGTCGAATTGGCTAAAGACCGGCTTCTGTGATGGTGGGGACCTCAGGAGGAGGCCGATATGGATCATCCATTCGGCACTTCTGGCTGAAGATGGTTGCTAACGCTTCAGCTTTATCTTTTGCACTCAGGTGCTGGGCTCCACCATCATTGAGGGTGGGGATATTCATGGAGCTGCCTCCTCCTCCCGTTAGTTGTTTAATGGTCCACCACCATTCACGACTGGATGTGACAGGACTGCAGAGCTTTGATCTGATTTGTTGATTGTGGAATCACTTAGCCTTGTCTATAGTATGCTGCTTCCGCTTTTTAAGCATGAATGTAGTCCTGTGTTGCAGCGTCCCCAGGTTGGCACCTCATTTTTAGGTACGCCTGGTGCTGCTCTTGGCATGCTCTTCTACACTCCTTGTTGAACCAGGGTTGGTCCCCTGGCTTGATGGTAATGGTAGAGTGAGGGATATGCCGGGCCATGAAGTTACAGATTGTGGTGGAATACAATTCTGCTGCTGATGATGGCCCACAGCGCCTCATGGATGCCCAGTTTTGAGCTGCTAGATCTGTTCTGAATCTATCCCATTTAGCACGGTGGTAGTGCCTTACAACACGATGGAGGGTGTCCTCAGTGTGAAGACGGGACTTCGTCTCCGCAATGACTGTGCGGTGGTCACTGCTACCAATACTGTCATGGACAGATGCATCTGCGACAGGTAGATTGGTGAGGACGAGGTCAAGTATGTTGTTTCTCTCACCACCTGTTGCAGGCCCAGACTGGCAGTTATGTCCTTCAGGACTTGGTCAGTAGTGGTGTTACCGAGCCACTTTTGGTGATGGACATTGAAGTCCCCCACCCAGAGTACATTCTGTGCCCTTGCTATTGTCAGTGCTTCTTCCAAGTGGTGTTTAACATGGCGGAGTACTGATTCATCAGCTGAGGGAGGGCGGTAGGTGGTAATCAGCAGGAGGTTTCCTTGCCCATGCTTGACCTGAAGCTTGAGACTTCATGGGGCCCGGAGTCAATGTTGAGGACTCCAGGGCCACTCCTTCCCGACTGTATACCACTGTGCCGCCACCCCTGGTGGGACAGAACATACCCAGGGATGGTGATGGAGGAGTTTGGAACATTGGCTGAAATTCTGTGAGTATGACTCTGTCAGGCTGTTGCTTGACAGCTCTCCCAATTTTGGCACAAGTCCCCAGATGTTGGTGAGGAGGTTGACTGGGCTGGGTGTGCCGTTGCCGTGTCCTTCCGGGTGGTCCGTCCGGTTTCTTTCTTATTATTTTGTTTTGTCGCGGTTTGTTACAACTGAGTGGCTTGTTCGGCTATTTCAGAGGGCAATTAAGAGTCAACCAGACCAGGTAAGGATGGCAGATTTCCTTCCCTAAAGGACATTAGTGAACCAGATGGGTTTTTACGACAATCCGATAGTTTCATGGTCACCATTACTGATACTAGCTTTTTATTCCAGATTTATTTAATTAACTGAATTTAAATTCCCCAGCTGTCATGGTGGGATTTGATCTCACGTCTCTGGATCATTAGTCCAGGCCCCTGGATTACTAGCCCAGTGACATTACCACTACGCTATCATTCCCTTAGGTGGGGGGAGTCGGGGGAGTAGTGGCCACTTTTACACAGTGGTTTGTGAACTCTTCCCACAATGGATGACTGACTGCCTTCTGTATTCTGGTAATCCAGTTTCAAAGTATTTCAAATATATTTATAGGGAAGTATCTGCTTTGTTTTGTGTTTAAGGTTAAAAAAAAGAATTTGGAAAACCTGATTTTATTCAAAAAAGGTCTAGCAGTCTCCTTCTCATAGCCATTGATTTGTAAAGTGAATAGTTTCTTCCTGAGTTTGTCTTGGATGCCTGAGGTAATTGTACTTTATTTAACTAGGCTGACACTCTAGTGCAGTACAGAGGGAATGCTGCACTGTCGGAGGTGCCGTCATTCAGATGAGACATTAAACCGAGGCCCCGTCTGCCCTCTCAGGTGGACGTAGAAGATCTCACGGCACTATTTTGAAGATCAGGGGAGTTATCCCTGGTGTCCTGGCCAATATTTATCCCTCAATCAACATCACACAAAAAAAATGATCTAGTTATTATCACATTGCTGTTTGTGGGAGCTTGCTGTGTGCAAATTGTCTGCTGTGTTTCCTACATTACAACAGTGACTATATTTCAAAAGTACTTCATTGGGTGTACAGCACTTTGTGACTTCCTGAGGTCGTGAAAGGCGCTATAGAAATGCAAGTCTTTTCTTTTTTTAACTGTCTAACAATCTGCAGCATCACATTCTGACATGATCTGGTGATGAAGGGCTGCGAGCAATCTCTGAGGACACAGTGACTGCTGTCAGGTACATTGACACAGCTTTTATTGTGAAGAGGAATTAATGGATACTCAGGAATGAGTTACAGGATTTATGTGTAGAATAGCCAGTACTGTAAATCAGCAAATGTTACCCCAAGTTTCATATTTCATGCAGTTTGAGGCTGCCACTGATTTACACACAATTAATTTTGAGACCGTTGATTCACCGAGTGAAAAACACATAAGCAGCAGCATATTTGCGGCAAGACAGCATTTTGCACATCATTCAAACAACCGTATCTTCATACACACAAACAGCAGCTGTTGAAGCTTTAAACTTGCACAGAGTAGTCAGGCCAAACTCAGACTTCATAAAAGTGGGGCTGGTGGTTTGGTGTCTGTATAAAATTCCATGCAGACAGGGATCCCGCTCTTCAAAGCATCGCTTTACGTTGTGATGTATAATACTATGCAACAAAAAAAAACGGTTTTAAGTCAGAGGCTGCGTGCTGTATGTTGTGAGTTTGACGTAAATGCAGTAAATTTAAATTTCTGGGAACCTGTTCAGGTTGCGAATGTTTCAAAAGATGACAGTTTACAGTATATGGAAGTTCATGTAACTGAGGAGGCTGGGTGATGCGACAAAGCTTGAGCAAAGCTTGAGTAATTTATAAATGTCCTCTGAACTGAAATTAGAGAAAACTCTGAAATCATCCCCTTCGCATCTCATTACTTACAAATGTGGGTGTTTCCATTTGCCGTGGCATTGCATTGTGTTTTTTTTTGCTGGTGGTTGGCATTGGTATGGTGCCAGCTGCCAAATGCGTTCCATGTCCGTGATCTACCCCAGCACTGAGGCAAGACCTTTGATTGTGCCATAATTAATTCCAGGCTTATTGAACAATAATTGGCACTCGTCTAAGCTACTGGTACATTCTGTTTCTGGTTTTATATAGTGAGTAATAGATGCCCACAAGACAGTACTCTCGTCAAGACATTCAGCACGTGGGGATGAGACAACAGCCTTGAAATTACTGTATTTGTTCCATTTCTTGGGTGTGCCTTTATTCCATTTTGTTTTTTTTTTAACCAACGAGAAGAGCTATGTGGCACAGAGTGTGTTGAAGTGAGTTGACTTGATGGTTTATCAAGAAGTAGCGCACGCTTAATTTCTGTGACATGCTTAGTGCAGGTTGATAAAGGTAGGAAGCAGTTGTTGGAATTGTGTGTATTAAACAGGAATTATTTACTGTCATTTTGATTCTTTGAACAGTAATTCTGATTTACAGTTGATTATACCCTACCCTCTTGAGGCTCTTTGATCCAGGGACTGCATGATTCTTGTTAAACAATTAGCTGCAGTTTTGGAAATAGTAGCATGTTATAGCAGAGTACTGGACTGTACATCAGTGTGCAACAGCTCTCCAAATTGCTCTTTGGTAAATAAACTGGGAACTCAAGGCGACCAGCCTGTTAAAAGTTGACTTTGGATGATTTTCTCTGTGTGCCGTCACTCACCGTGAGTTCAGAATGGCTACAGTTTTTATTTATTTTTGTAGGCAGCACCTCCCAAACCCACAACCTCTACCACCTAGAAGGACAAGGGCAGCAGGCACATGGGAACACCACCACCTGCAAGTTCCCCTCCAAGTCACACACCATCCTGACTTGGAAGTATATCGCCGTTCTTTCATCGTCGCTGGGTCAAAATCCTGGAACTCCCTCCCTAACAGCACTGTGGGAGTACCTTCACCACACGGACTGCAGCGGTTCAAGAAGGCAGCTCACCACCACCTTCTCAAGGGCAATTAGGGATGGGCAATAAATGCTGGCCCTGCAAGCGACGCCCACATCTCATGAACGAATAAAAAAAACCAATTACTTTGAGTTCTGTTGAAAGGATGTCTTGAAGGATTTAATTTTACACCTAAATAATACTGTCAAAATCCTACTCTTGTTCATTACGGCTGCAGAATTGGTGATTTCACTGCCTCAGTTTGCTTCGCTTTTACTAATCAGAATCAAGGACAGGGATTACTGTGCTGGTTGCAGTTTTGGCCCAAAGAGTGGGTATACTGAGATCATAGAGTCATAGAATGATACAGCACCGAAGGAGGTCATTCGGCCCATCGTGCCTGTACTGGCTCTTTGGTAGAGCTGTCCGATTAGTCCCACTTCCCTGCTCTTTCTCCATAGCCCTGTAAATTTTTTCCCTTCAAGTATTTATGATAGTTTTTTTTTAAAACTCAGCAAAACGTTGACTAGCTCAACAACAACAACTTGTATTTATATTGGTCCTTTAACGTAGTAAAACGTCCCAAGGCACCTCACAGGAGTATTAAAAGACAAAAAATGTTGACAACGAGCCACATAAGGAGAAATTAGGGCAGATGACCAAAAGCTTGGTCAAAGAGGTAGGTTTTCAGGAACGTCTTAAAGGAGGAAAGAGAGGTTTAGGCAGGGTATTCCAGAGCTTAGGGCCTAGACAACAGAAGGCATGGCCACCAATGGTTGAGCGATTATAATCAGGGATGCTCAGGAGGGCAGAATTAGAGGAGCGCAGATATCTCGGGTATGGGGGTGGTGGGTGTGGGGCTGAAGGAGTTTACAGAGATAGGGAGGGGCGAGGCCATGGAGGGATTTGAAAACAAGGATGAGACTTTTGAAATCGAGGCGTTGCTTAATGGGGAGCCAATGTAGGTCAGCGAGCACAGGGGTGATGAGCGAACGGGACTTGGTGCGAGTTAGGACATAGGCAGCCGAGTTTTGGATGACGTCAAGTTCATGTAGGGTAGAATGTGGGAGGCCAGCCAGGAGTGCGTTGGAATAGTCAAGTCTAGAGGTAACAAAGGCATGGATGAGGGTTTCAGCAGTGGATGAGCTGAGGCAAGGGCGGAGATGGGCGATGTTACGGAGGTGGAAATAGGCGGTCTTAGTTATGCTGCGGATATGTGGTCGGAAGTTCATTTCAGGGTCAAATATGACGCCAAGGTTGCAAACAGTGTGGTTCAGCCTCAGAGAGATGTTAGGAAGAGGGATGGAGTCAGTGTCTAGGGAACAGAGTTTGTGGCGGACACTGAAAACAATGGCTTCGGTCTTCCCAATATTTAATTGGAGAAAATTTCTGCTCATCCAGAACTGGATGTCGGACAAGCAGTCTGACAATTCAGTGAAGGTTCAGAACAGAAGTCTTGCTGTAGGCAGTCCATGAAGTATAGAAACTTCTAAAATGGAATTTGGATACCAGGAGTCTGGATTTGGTGCCTCTTGCTGTGGAGGTATTTGTTATTGAGGTTTAAGCAGCGTTGGAATTCAACATAACATAAGAAATAGGAGCAGGAGTAGGCCATTTGGCCCCTCGAGCCTGCTCCGTCATTCAATAAGATCATGGCTGATCTGGTGTTGGCCTCAACTCCACTTTCCCGCCCGCTCCTCATACCCTTGACTCCCCTGTAGCTCAAAAATCTGTCTATCTCCACCTTAAATATATTCAATGACCCAGCCTCCACAGCTCTCTGGGGTAGAGAATTCCAAAGATTAACGACCCTCTCAGAGAAGAAATTCCTCCTCATCGCCGTCTTAAATGAAGGTCATACCTTCCCACCTGCTGCCCGGTTCAGGTTTAGACTTGGTGAATGTCTGATTCAAAAGATGAACGGTGGTTTGGCAGGTTCAGCCGTGTCGCTTGCTGACCTGTGGCATGCAGAGCGTGCCGGCCCTTGGATGTGGGGTTGAGAATGGGAAAAGACACTTGCGCGGCAGGTGCCGAACAAGGTGTGCCGATCAAAAGAGGATTTGCGGTGTTACTGAAGGGGAAGCGTGGGGAACAGTTCCATTATCAGCTGAGCTGTTAACGGTCAAGGCCACTAATGTGCGATCATTACGCAGTTTGAAGCAGAGGTGGATTTTGTGCGTGTACTTTGCCACATCCATTTTTATATACTGGAAATTTTTCACTTCTCATTTGTTGAACCCAACCATTTAAAGGAAATTAATCAGATCAAATACCGAGCATCTCTGCTGCACAGATTGCACAGCTACCAGTAAGAGGTACGACCTTCACCCTCAAACCACGTGGCTCCTCGGTAGCACTGGTTTGCAATGCATCTGCTGGCTTAGAGAGCATTAATGGGCATGAGCAGCGCAGATATGCTAATACTAATGTAATCATACTCTTCTCATTCAAATCTTACAAAATGAGAAGATATTCGAATCAGTTTTTAATAATCAGTAGTTTATCTTTATTTTTAAAGACAAGGCCATGTCTAGGGCCGTTCCCAGGCTACCCTGGGGAATCCTCCTTAGGCCCATCGGAGCTGAGAGCTGCTAAGGGTTCCTTCCGGGGCCAAGTAAAGGTCCTAGTGTAATGGTAATTGATCCCAGAGGGGATTGATTACCTTTATTAAAAATGCCTTTTGGTTTCCTTGGGAGTTGAAGAGAAAAATGTAAAGGCTCAGCTGCTTTGGCCTGGGATCAGCCCCATGGTTCACCTTGCTGAGTGTTTTCGTGCTGCTCCGACCTACACGAGTGGAATAGGACGGGTGCCTCCAAAGTGCCTCTTACAGGCGTGGGCCACTCTTCCCCGATCCCCTTAACGAGCCCATCCCCACAATTTGGGATGGGATCTGCGGCGGGCTTCGTGGACAGACGGGAGCTGCAGGCTGCCACACCTCCGCCCGCACATCTGGACTCCTGCAGTGTCGGGGCCAGGATTTCTACGCCTCTTCCACAGGTTTCGTATGTAAAAGCCTGTTACTAAGCAATACAGATGAGGAAGATTAAATTCCTGTTCTCTGCTGAGTAAATATTGGGGGTGGGGGGGCAGGGGGGGTTCTGCAGTGAGGGTGTGACAGTTGACCTCAGTATCCTGGACTAGGTTGGGGCAGAAAGTCATTAGTGATCCCACTTTTACTTGCAATCCTGCTGGACAGTGAGCATATGGCAACATAAAGTGAGGATGGGATTGGGTTTGTTGTGATGTTCCAATACCCTGCTGATCCTCACTGGCTCGGTTCACATGACAAATGGTGCCTTGAGCAAAATACTAGAGGGCTAGCACCTATGGGACTGTGCCTCAGTAAGAGTGTGGGGGTAAAATGGAAAGGAGAACAAACTTCTTTAATTCCGCCCCCCCGAGCCAGACTGAGGACAATGTACAGCAGCCTAGCCTCCTCCTTACCCCCTGACCCAGTCTGAGGACAGTGTCCATACAGCAGCTTCACATTGATGATCCAGTCTGAGGCTAGTGTGTACAATAGCCTCGCTGACCCAGACTGAAGGTGATGTGTGCAAATTGGCTGCTGCTTTTCCTACATTACAACAGTGTCTACGCTTCTGATTCATTGGCTGTAAAGCACTTTGGGACGCCCTGAGGTTGTGAAAGGCGCTATATAAATGCAAGTCTTTCTTTTTTTAGCCTGGTTTTTGGCTTGCTGAGTTGTCCTCAGAAGTTTAGTTCTCCACCTTGTCATGATCTCTCCCTCCACCCTCTCTGTTGCCTGGGAAGCCCAACGAGGATGTTTAATTGATGAACTGCAGATCACTATTGCTAATAAATAGATATAATACTCTTTGCATTCAGAACATAAGTTTTAAATAATAACTGCTATCAAATAACCCAATACTCTCTTCTGTTCTAACAGAAGCAGCCCCAGCCTTGTCCTAGCTGACTCTTGCTGAATAACATTTCAGCATTTCCATATCTGTAATGTCGCTGCACTTGTAAGCAGATTAGGTTGGACTTTGCCATTCACAGAGTTGTTTGCTGACTTCATGGTGCCAGTTTATGCTTACTGTGAGGAGTTAATTCCATGTTCCTGCAATGGCTGTGCCCCTCGTGGCTACTCCCTTCAGCCTCCCTGGTATTTTAGCTGTGGAAGTGCTTTTTAAGTAATGTCTTCCCACTCTCTTGTTTCCCCCATTTAATTTGGACCTCTGATTGATAGATCAGAACTATAAGTGATTTGACTTTTTTAACTGAATTGGTTGGATGAATACAAAGGTTAAGATTAGAGATAATGCAGTTGGTATCACATGACTAGTTACAGTATATATTGTATAGGCTTTAAATGTTTACATATATATGTGGTTGAGTGTTTTTTTTGTGTAGACAAATCTACTTGTCACTGTCTTACTCTTACTATTTTACAGTGATTTTAGGCCAATCTGCTGTGACAGTAAACTGATTTCTGGGCTGCGATGAGTAGCCTTGGTGGTGGATAAGAAAAACTAAATGGTGTCTCTGGTCGTGTGGTCGGAAATGCTGGTCTGCACAGAGTGCACTAAACCTGCTCTCAGAGTCTGTCTTTCAATGAGAAAAGAGTGGAGAAGGCATTTTACTGAATAATCTGTAAACACAGCTAGCTCTGTGGGCCCATCTCTACATCCAGTTGTAATTCCCCCCCCCCCCTCCCCTCAGTTTGGGCAGTAGTTTAGAATAACTGTTTACAGGACCTGTGATCTGAACACAATACCCATACCTCATTTACAATATTGTGTTGAACTCTGGGTGCCCCACTGTAGGAAGAATATACTGGTCTTGGAGAAAGTCCAACAGCGATTCACCAGTGTGTTACGTGAATGAAGCGTCTAAGCTATGACGAGAGACTGGGTAAACTTGGGTTATATTCCACGGAGACAAGGAGGTTAAAGGGTGATCTGATCACCCTTGGGTGTTTTAAATTATGAAGGGGAATTGGCAGAGTAGATAGGGAACGACTCTCTTAGAGGAATTAAGAACAAGGCAGCAGAATCTCAAAATTAGAACTAAACTGGTTAAACACGAATACAGGGAAAATGTCTTCACACAGTGGAAACAGTTTATCCTTATTTACTCTATCAAAACCCCTTATAATTTTGTATTCTACTAAATCTCCCCTTAACCTTCTCTGCTCTAAGGAGAACAATCCCAGCACTCGATTCTCTCCACATAGCTGAAGTTCCTCACCCCTGGTCTCATTCTGCATTTGCTTTTCTTATTCTTTGGCAATCTTCGAGAGGATCTGGGAATGAAAAAGCAGCTAATTATTCCCACGGTAATCTGAGTTTATTTGGACATCACAGTAGCATCTTCTAACGGCTGAGAGAGAGTGAGCACTTGGCCGTTTGGGGATTGCGCCCCGAGTTCACATCATAGAAACATAGAAGATAGGAGCAGGAGTAAGCCATTCGGCCCCTCTAGCCTGCTCCACCATTCAATGCGATCATGGCTGATCATCCTAATTCAGTACCCTGTCCCTGCTTTCTCCCCATATCCATTGATCCCCTTAGCCTTAAGAAATATATCTAACTCCTTCTTGAATATATTTAATGAATTGGCCTCAACTGCCTTCTGTGGTAGAGAATTCCACAGGTTCACCACTCTCTGGGTGAAGAAATTCCTCCTCATCTCAGTCCTAAATGGCTTACCCCTTATCCTTAGACTGTGACCCCTGGTTCTGGACTCCCCCGCCATCGGGAACAGCCTTCCTGCATCTAGTCTGTCTAGTCCTGTTAGAATTTTATAAGTTTCAATGAGATCCCCTCTCATTCTTCTAAACTCTAGCGAATATAAGCCTAATCGACCCAATCTCTCTTCATACGTCATTCCTGCCATCCCAGGTATCAGTCTGGTAAATCTTCGCTGCACTCCCTCCATGGCAAGAACATCCTTCCTCAGATAAGGCGACCAAAACTGCACACAATACTCAAGGTGTGGTCTCACCAAGGCCCTGTACAACTGCAGCAAGACATCCTTGCTCCTGTACTCGAATCCTCTCGCTATGAAGGCCAACATACCATTTGCCTTCTTAACCGCCTGCTGCACCTTCATGCTTACCTTCAGCGACTGGTGCACAAGGGCACCCGGGTCTCGTTGCACTTCCCCTTTTCCCAATCTATTGCCGTTCAGATAATAATCTGTCTTCCTGTTTTTGCCACCAAAGTGGATAACCTCGCATTTATCCACATTATACTGCATCTGCCATGCATCTGCCCAATCACCCAACCTGTCCAAATCATACTGGAGTTTCTCTGCATTCTCCTCACAGCACACACGCCCACCCAGCTTTGTGTCATCTGCAAACTTGGAGATATTACATCTAGTTCCCTTGTCTAGATCATTAATATATATTGTGAATAACTGGGGTCCTAGCACCGATCCCTGCGGCACCCCACTAGTCACTGCCTGCCACTCGGAAAAAGACCCGTTTATTCCAACTCTTTGCTTCCTGTCTGCCAACCAGTTCTCTAACCAAGTCAGTACCTTACCCCCAATCCCATGTGCTTTAACTTTGCACGCTAATCTCTTATGTGGGACCTTATCGAAAGCCTTCTGAAAGTCCAAATACACCACATCCACTGGTTCTTCCTTATCTATCCTACCAGTTACATCCTCAAAAAATTCCAGTAGATTAGTCAAGCATGATTTACCTTTTGTAAATCCATGTTGACTTTGTCTGATCCTGTCACTCTTTTCCAAGTGCTCTGCTATTACATCTTTTATAATGGACTCTAGTATTTTCCCCACTACCGATGTCAGGCTTATAATTCCCCGTTTTCTCTCTACCACCTTTTTTAAAAGTGAGAAGTCGCACAACACCAGGTTATAGTCCAACAGTTTTATTTGAAATCACAAGCTTTCGGAGCTGCTGCCCCTTCGTCAGGTGAAGTGAAGCCGATTCGTATTCCTTCACTTCACCTGACGAAGGGGCAGCAGCTCCGAAAGCTTGTGATTTAAAATAAAACTGTTGGACTATAACCTGGTGTTGTGCGACTTCTCACTTTTGTCCACCCCAGTCCAACACCAGCATCTCCGTATCATGACCTTTTTTAAATAGTGGGGTTACATTAGCTACCCTCCAATCCATGGGAACTGTTCCAGAGTCTATAGAATTTTGGAAGATGACCAGCAATGCATCTACTATTTCCAGGGCCACTTCCTTAAGTATCCTAGGATGTAGATTATCAGGCCCTGGGGATTTATCGGCCTTCAATCCCATCAATTTCCCTAACACCATTTCCCTACAAATACTGATTTCATTCAGTTCCTCCCTTATTAGACCCTATGTTCCCCAACATCTCTGGGAGTTTATTTGTGTCCTCCTTTGTGAAGACAGAACCAAAGTATGTATTTCATTGGTCTGCCATTTCTTTGTTCCCCATTATAAATTCCCCTGATTCTGACTGCAAGGGACCTACGCTTGACTTCACCAATCTTTTTCTCTTCACATATCTATAGAAGCTTTTACAGTCAGTTTTTATGTTCCCTGCAAGCTTACTCTCATACTCTATTTCCCCCCTCTTAATTAATCCCTTTGTCCTCCTTTGCTGAATCCTAAACTGCTCCCAATCCTCAGGTTTGCTGCTTTTTCTGGCCAATTTATATGTCCTCTCCTTGGATCTTATGCTATCCCTAATTTCCCTTGTTAGCCACAGTTGAGTCACCTTTTTTGTTTTATTTTTATGCCAAACAGGGATGAACAAGTCATCTAATCTGCTACAACGTAGAAGTATAATAAATGGTGCCAGTGGGCGTCCTGCTGACTTGGCTCTCAAATACCTTTGTGCTGGTGCTGATTCACCCAGAGGCATTTGGATTTGTTGCAACCACTTGGGTTATCGATGCAGGTTGCCCAAAAACTCTTCAGGAATGTAGAGTGTAGCTAATCTATTCCATGGAATTTTATATGTAGTAATACTCTTAAATAAGTAACTGAACACAACATGATGATTGGAAATTAGGGCTGAACGGCAGCAGTTCAGCTTTGGAAGTACTTTGGGTGAGGAAGTCTGAGTATTTTGGGTTCCTTCCTGCACTGTGGCTTCAAGGGGTATGGGGAGAGAGCGGGAATATGGTATTGAGATAGAGGATCAGCCATGATATTGAATGGCGGAGCAGGCTCGAATGGCCTACTCCTGCTCCTATGTTTCTATGCTTTCAAGAGCCAAAACTAAATCTAAAGTTCTGATCAGTATTGGGCTTTGGATGAACTGAACTATGTCTGCTCATCCTTGAGGATTGTGTTACCCTTGCTCTGTGATCATGGGTCAGTATTGCTTGTGTCAGCTGAGAGGGAAAGGTAGGAAATTTGCAGGGATGTCTCTATGGATTTTTGTTCTTCTACACGTTCCCTTCAGACAAGGAGGTAACGTTTATTGCTTTCCCTCCCAAGGCAATGTTTCTTCCCTCAAGCTCAAAGCCTTAGCTGTAACTTAACTGAGAAGCATTAATCAGGGATATCCTGTAGTAAGACACCACCTGTTGTTCAATTTCTCAATACAACTAGGATCATAGGAACAGGAGTGGGTCATTTAGCCACTCGACTCTGTTCCGCCATTCTATTAGATCATGGCTGATTTGTACCTCAACTCCCTTTACCTGCCTTTCATCCATATCACTACCTTAATAAAAATCTATCGATCTCACTCTTGATAATTTCAAATGTCCCAGCATCTACAGCCTTTTGGGGGACAGTGTTCCAGATTTCCACGGCCCTTTGTGTGGAAAAACTGCTTCCTGATTTCACTCCTGGCTCTAATTTTAAGATTATGCCCCCTTGGTCTGGATTCCCCCACCAGAGGAAAGAATTATTATCGAATCCCTTTATCATTTCCAGCACCTCGATCAGATCACCTCTCAGCCTTCTAAACTCGAGGGAATATGAGCCGAGTTTATACAATCTTCCCTCATAATTTACCCCTGTTTAAACTCTGGTAGAATTATTGTGCTCAATGCAACCTAATTGTTGGATGGCTGCTATGGAATTTCCTTTTGAGTATTATTTCTCTTAGACTTTTTTTTTTAAACGGGTGCTTTTGTTGCGGACAACAACTTTCACACATACACATTGTAGTCGTTCCAAATCCAGACGTTTCAGACCCTGCATTCGCCTTGCTGGCCGGGAAGCAATCTTCTCTCGGTAAGGCCTATCCCATTACAGCAGCATCAAGAGTGTTGTAATAAATCAGTTGCTACATTTCAGGGTAGCTGCCTTGAAGCTTGCCCGTGCTCCTGTCAAATACACGGTGGAACTTTTACCCTGAAAGTTTTCACCTGTGCACTGCACATTCTCCACTGGTCTGGTATATCGCCTGTCGCAAGGTTTCCTGTAAGAATGTGTTTCTCTCCCCCACCACCCCACCCAAAAAAAAACGAACTGAGTAATTACTATGAACGATAGCAAAATACTGCGGATGCTGGAAATCCGAAATAACAACAGAAAACGCTGGAAAAACTCAGCAGGCCAGGCAGCATCCGTGGAGAGAGAAAGAGAGTTGACGTTTCTATTACTATGAAGCCTCCCCAGAAACATAAATAAAGGTGCTGCATTTTCCAAGCACCCAAGACACCGACCGCAACAGCATTAAAGAGTGAGACAAAAGCATGCTTCTTCTGATGAAGGGCTATGCTTAAAATGCTAATTCTTCCTTTCTTTACATCCGTCTTTCAGATGAGACGTTAAACTCAGGCCCCGTCTGCCCTCTCTGGTGGACGTAAAAGATCCCAGGGCACTATTTTGAAGACGAGCAGGGAAGTTCTGGCCAATATTTATTCCTCAATCAACATCACAAAAAAAACATGATCTGGTCATTATCACATTGCTGTGTGTGGCAGCTTGCTATGCGCAAATTGGCTGCTGCGTTTCCTACATTACAACAGTGACTACACTTCAAAAGTACTTCATTGATTGTAAAGCGCTTTGCGATGTCCTGAGGTTGTGAAAGGCGTTGTATAAATGCAAGACTTTCTTTAGATGCTGCCTGACTTGCTGAATGTTTCCAGCATTTCAGTTTTTTGTTTCAGATTTCCAGCATCTGCAATATTTTGTTTGTAGCATTAACACTTTCCGGATTGCTCGGATTGTCATCAGTGGGACTGATGAGCTTGCTTCTTAGTTGTGCATCGTTGTTTCATTCAGGGCTGTCGAGCAGAAGATTCTCAGATCGTTCTTTACCTTAATGCACTTGTCTTTTCCACCTCGTGCGTCTGTGTGATTGTCATTTTTGAATGCCTTTGCTCTCACCTCCCCTGGGGTGCACTTACAATTTGATAATCCCAGCTCCATTGTGAAGAAACAGTAAAAGAATAAGACTTCCTGTAATGCACAGCTCATTTCCTGATGAGGATGATTTGTAAAATTGTTTCTGCACTTGTAGTATCTTTTCTACCTGGCGAGTTTCCTTATTCTCTTTTCTGCCTTGAATTTTCTCCATTACTTTTCTTTCGGGTTTATTTCTTATAAATCAAGTCAGAATCAGCAACGCCAGTTGAAGTACAGCACGGTTTAATTGCAGATGAAAGCTCTGTTTCCGCTGTCCCATCAAGCACCTCCAAGGTCATTTAAAGCATGGATTAGATGCAGAGTAAAGCTGTGTCTACACTCATACCGCAGCATTCCACTGTCTGAGGACAGACTGGATTGCACCCAGGAAGTGAAATTCCATGGGGGAAAAATTCAGTTGGTTGCGCCTCCCGTTAGCGCCTTATGAGGGCGCTAATGGGGCGCAAAGCAACTAGCGCCCAGGCGCGGCGATGTTTGCGCCGCTCGCGAAATTAACTAGACATTTTGCGGCGGCGTTAAACAGTACCGCCACGATCCCCTGCGCCGGCAGATCGTGACGTCAGTCGAGTGCGCAACGCTGGAGTGGATATTGAGTGGCGCCCCCTGCCTTACCCCCTGCCGCTAGCAACGACAGGTTGAGGGGAGCGTTTTGCAGTCAGGAAGGGGCTGGGGGAGCGCTATTTAAAGGAGTCCGCTTCCTGCTTTTTTTTGTTGGCGACATTTTTGAACCACGCATTCTGAGAGAGAGAGAGAGAGACTTCTGGAGAGATTCAACGCTGTGTGAAGGAGTTTTGGGTACTGAGCAGCACTTTGCAGGTTCATTTTGATTTGCCCTTCCTTGTATCGATTTAGGGGCTGCACTCAGCTCTTTCCCTGGGCCTCTCCATTGTTATTTCCAGCAGATTTGATGTACAGGTCTCTCCAGGCCGAGATTCAAGGCTGCAATGAGCAGGATGTGGATGGAAAGCAAGATTAACCATCCCCTTTAAGAACTGGCCGGGGACATTGTGTCTGTGTTCCATTGCTGACTGACATCTCATGAGCTTCGCCAGCGCTCTGAGTTAGCGCCTCGCTCCTCGGCCTTTGCGCCTTAAGACAGGTGTGAAGGGCCTGATTTAGTGCTCCAATCACCTCCAGGGGCGATAAAAGTCAAGTTTGCAGTCGGAGGCGATAATTAGCGCCCGGTGCTAATCTTTGTGCCCGGCCGATAATTGCGCCCCAAACGGGGCGATACTGAATTTTTCCCCCCATCTCTTTTGAAGTATTATTTACACACACTCATCCACTCGTTGGAACTCTTGGGAGAAGTCTGTCCTTCTTAAAATGACTCCAAGAACCAAAAGGTACAAGGTTTCTTTGCCTTGCCAAGTCACCTCTCAAGTCATAGAGGTTATTTATTAGAACAAAGTATTTCTTGGTCATTGAGTTGAAATGGGGGTGACCAGAGAACACTGGACATCTCTGTTCCATGCTGTCACTCTCTCCATTTTCTATGATGAGGTAGCTGTAAGACCCTTCAATGACTTTAATACACAAGTGATCTGGAGCTTGAAATTTAAATCCCAGATGATTCTAACCCTAGTATTAAGCCTTTGCTTCAGATTTTCCAGCAGGACATTTTATTTAGCCTTTATCTTGCCACTACAAGTTTGACAATCACCAGGCAAACAATGTAATGGTTTCAGTGGACTGTGCCTGACTGTCAAGTTAGTTGAGATTATTTTTGACTCTTTGTTGCTGACTTTCTGTCATGCTTTAGGTTCAGCAGAAACATGGCAAAGCGGCTGTCTTGAGAAACCAGTGGCCAAAGAAAATGAGTCCAAATAATGGATTACTGAAGATAAAATTGAGAGGTCGCACAACACCAGGTTATAGTCCAACAGTTTTATTTGAAATCACAAGCTTTCGGAACTATCGCTCCTTCCTCAGGTGAAGTCCGCACCTGAGGAAGCGCACGAAGGAGCGATAGTTCCGAAAGCTTGTGATTTCAAATAAAACTGTTGGACTATAACCTGGTGTTGTGCGACCTCTCAATTTTGTCCACCCCAGTCCAACACCGGCATCTCCGCATCATGACCATTACTGAAGATAACCAGAGGTGTTGTGGCAGGAACCTTGCAGATAAGAGTAGCCTAAATA
The DNA here is from genome assembly GCA_030390025.1 of Squalus acanthias. NCBI lineage: Eukaryota > Metazoa > Chordata > Chondrichthyes > Squaliformes > Squalidae > Squalus > Squalus acanthias. The sequence goes on along the minus strand of JASTWF010000104.1, from coordinate 834,756 downwards.
CACAGGCATTTTTGCATTCAAAGGCTTTACATACATAACCTGTGGACCGATTACTTAAGCCCTTTGAAGGGAACTGCTCCACCCTCACTTAAAAACCTGCTGCAGACTCCTGAGATTTAGATGACTAGTCTGCTGCTCTGATTGTAATCTGCTTGTAATCTGCTTGTCTGAGAATTTAAGCTTTCCCTCTCGGCTTCCTGCCCAAGATATTGAAGATGACTGTTAGGGTCTCTTTTGTGATGAGTTGCAAATCTGCTAGAGATAAGTTTTTAAAAAAAGACACCCACAGAACCTCAGAGGTAACCCTGTGTTAAGTTTAAAGGGCTACCTGAATTCTTGGCAATTGAGTTGCCTTAAGTGGCACCATTCAAACAGTCTATTCCCAAATTATTTTCTGGGTCGGTGAATGGGTTTAAAAAATAATAATTTCTGCCTGTTTCTGACCTGCAAGAAGAGGAATTCTCCCTTGTCTTAGTGAACTTCAAGATGCACATATGTCACGTAGTTATGTCATCATGCATGCTGCGTGATGACATTTATTACATAGTTATAGTATTTACAGCACAGAAACAGGCCATTCGGCCCAAATGATCTCTGCCGGTGTTTCTGTTCCACACGAGCCTCCTCCCACCCCTCTTCATCTCACCCGATCAGCATATCCTTCTATTCCTTTCTTCCTTATGTACTTATCTAGCTTCCCTTTAAATGCATCTATGCTGTTCACCTCAACCACTCCTTGTGGTAGTGAGTTCCACATTCTAACCGCTCTCTGGGTAAAGAAGTTTCTCCTGAATTCCCGATTGGATTTATGAGTGACTGTCTTAATTTTATGGTCTCAAGTTCTAGTCTCGCCTGCAAACGTCTACCCTATCAAACCTTTTCATAATCTTAAAGACCTCTATCAGGTCACCCTTCAGCCTCCTCTTTCCTAAAGAAAAGAGCCCCAGCCTGTTCAATCTTTCCTGATCGGCATAACCTCTCAGTTCTGATATAACTCTAGTAAATCTTTTTTACACCTTCTCCAGTGCCTCTATATCCTTTTGAAATTATGGAGACCAGAACATGTGTGATGGCGTCACTAACTCAATGCGTGCACCTGACTTTCAGTGCCACATTCTGAAAGGGAAGCAACTTTAAGTTCTCTTGATCATATTACTCATAGGTTCTTTAATGAGTTCCTACCTTGCTATATTAATCACGCTGGGGTTAAGCAGCTGACATCAGAGTCAAAGTGTGCCAATGTTAATTTGAGGTCTTCATCATCCGAAATGTGAATGGAAAACATTGGATTTGTGCCCTGTTCTTTAAACACAAAAAGGAGTTATTCCTATTTTTGGAACGGGAGAGAGCAGACTGATTGGCCTTTTCGCAGTGGTCATGTAAGGCAGTGCATTGGCGTTCTGACCACACTGCAGACAGATAGCACATTGGTTCTTTGATATTCCCTACGTGGTGCATTCCTAATTCCAGGTAGGATGTCCAAGGGAGGCAAAGTGATTCCTCAGGAAAAGAGGGAAAACTCAGACAGTGAATAAACCTGCACTGTTGTTGTATGTTCCCCATTGGCTGTCTGAAGAGTAGTATTTACAGATGCCCCAATAGCACAGGGTGTAGGCCTTCTATTTAGGCACGTGTTGGGTGGTGTGATGTTGGCACACACCTGCATTGAACCTGCCTATATTTCCAGATTCAGTGTAATTAGCATATTGTGCATGAGTAATGCATGAGTAATGTCTCTCATTGGATGCTCAACCCCCTAGTTGGTGAGAGATTGTGTGAAGCCAATAGTTTAACTCAACTGCTGGGAGCGTACACTTCTCGGAACATTTTGTCATTGAGGCTCATAGAAGTGGTGTCTGTGAACTCTGTAAATAATTGCGGGATGTCATTTAGCTTAACTGTCTCTCGTTAGACTCTTACTTTTTTCCTTTCTTGAGATTTAGTGATGTTGAAAACATAAACTTGATTTTCTCCCAATTTATCCTGTTTTTTTGGCTCTAATTTTTCCCTTGATTTTTCTCCATGGTTTTTGATGCTAAAAATAAAACTGAAGAACACCCAAAAGGTGTATTTAAAAGAAAAAAAAATCGGCAATAAACGTTGACTTTAAAGGCCCTTATACATATTGTAATCTCTCTATTTCAGGTTGTTGCTGTGCGTTGTGTTGATTGAGAAATGGATGATCAAGCCTCTTTGCGCAAGGTGAGCGGTTCATCGGACTCTGTCTCCACATTGAACAGCGAGGAGTTTGTCATTGTGCCTCAGCAAGCAGAAGATTCTTCCTCTACCAATGGAGAGGAAAAGCCAGCACTAAAGGTAATCAGGAGTTTCTTTTATGCACGCATTTCTAAGGAATGAAGCCTTTGTGTCCGTTTAAAGCAAAAACTATTTGTTCTCCCTCTCTTTATGCCTCAGACCCGCTGCTGCTTAAACGGTCATCCATGCCTCTCACCTCCAGATTCGATTGCTCCAATGCTTTCTTGGCAGGCCTCACATCCTTCAATCTCCATAAATTGCAGCTCGTCCAAACTTCTGCTGCCTCTATTCTAGTCCTCGCCAAGTTCCGCAAGCCCATCACCCCCCTCCTCACTGACCTGCATTGATTCCTGCTTCCCTAACGCCTCAAATTAAAAATTCTCATCCTTGTCCCTATTTCCGTAACCTCCTGTAGCGCTACAACATCCCCCAACTCTTCATTCTTCTGACTCTTGCCCATTGCCCCCTCCCTTTGCCTCACCTTCGGCAGCCGAGCCTTCAGTCAACTGGATCCCAATCTCTGGAATTCCCTCCATAACGCCCTTTACCTAGCCACCTCCCGCTTCTTACAACCCACCTTTTTAACTATGCAAAAGCAACAGATGAAACAATTCAGTTTGTTTCTATTTTGGCTCCTCGGTGACATACAGTTCTAAAAATGTACCAAGTGCAATTCAGAGTTCTTGTGCATGATGCACATGCCACATGTGGGTAGTGCTATACTTCCTGCCGTATGCAGCTGACTGTCACATTTGGAATTCAAAGAATTTGTGGTCCTGGTTAATTCCTGTAATCACTCATAGCTTCCATGCCAGTTGTTAAAAGACACAGGCTTGCTTTAGGTCCTATACGCCCAGATCTTCTGGTGAGAAGCTCAAAGACCTCACCTTCAATGAATGTAATGATCCTAAGAAGGAATGAGGGAAAGATAAGGTGAAGAAAAAAACTCATGTCTGGTCAGCTTTCATTTGACAGTTTCTTCAATGCTTCAAAAAAAAATCAGCATGCTTGTGACTGCAAAGTTGATGGTGCCTGAATAAGTGCTGCATAGCAGTGGCGCCATTGTCTTCAGAGACAATGAATGAGCTGCTTATTATGTTTCAGTTGTGATCCGAGTTAGCAGGCAACATTAAATTGAAATCCTAAAACATTTTAGAAACATATAAACAACAACAACTTGTATTTATATAGCGCCTTTAACGTAGTACAACGTCCCAAGGCGCTGCACAGGAGTGTTGTAAGACAAAAAATTTGACACCGAGCCACATAAGGATAAATTAGGGCAGGTGACCAAAGGCTTGGTCAAAGAGGTAGGTTTTAAGGTGTGAGCGGTTAGCTAGGGAAAAAGTTGGACCTATTAAGGGCGCAAAGGGAAATCTTCATGTAGAGGCTGAGGACATGGCTAAAGTATTAAATGAGTACTTTGCATCTGTCTTCACAAGGGCAATTCGGGATGGGCAATAAATGCTGGCCCTGCAAGCGACGCCCACATCTCATGAACGAATAAAAAAAAACAATTACTTTGAGCTTTGTTGAAAGGATGTCTTGAAGGATTTAATTTTACACCTAAATAATACTGTCAACATCCTACTCTTCATTACGGCTGCAGAATTGGTGATTTCACTGCCTCAGTTCGCTTCGCTTTTACTAATCAGAATCAAGGACAGGGATTACTGTGCTGGTTGCAGTTTTGGCCCAAAGAGTGGGTATACTGAGATCATAGAGTCATAGAATGATACAGCACCGAAGGAGGTCATTCGGCCCATCGTGCCTGTACTGGCTCTTTGGTAGAGCTATCCGATTAGTCCCACTCCCCTGCTCTTTCTCCATAGCCCTGTAAATTTTTTCCCTTCAAGTATTTATGATAGTTTTTTTTTTAAATCAGCAAAACATTGACTAGCTCAACAACAACAACTTGTATTTATATAGGTCCTTTAATGTAGTAAAACGTCCCAAGGCACCTCACAGGAGTATTAAAAGACAAAAAATGTTGACACCGAGCCACATAAAGATAAATTAGGGCAGGTGACCAAAGGCTTGGTCAAAGAGGTAGGTTTTAAGGTGTGAACGGTTAGCTAGGGAAAAAGTTGGACCTATTAAGGACGCAAAGTGAAATCTTCATGTAGAGGCTGAGGACATGGCTAAAGTATTAAATGAGTACTTTGCATCTGTCTTCACAAAGGAAGCAGAAGATGTGAAGGTTACACAGAAAGAGGAGAGGGCAGTTGTGGACAGGATAGTAATAGATAAAGACGACGTACTAAAAAGATTAGCATTACTGAAAGTTGGTAAATCACCTGGTCCAGGTGGAATGCATCCTAAGTTGCTGATAGGAGCAAAGGTAGAAATAGCAGAGGCATTGGCCACAATCTTTCAATCCTCATTGGATACAGGAGTAGTGCCAGAGTACTGGAGGGTTGCTAATGTTATACCACTATTCAAGAAAGGGGAGAGGGATAAACAAGGAAACTACAAGCCAGTCAACCTAACATTGATGGTGGGAAAGTTATTGGAAACCATCATCAGGGACAAAATAAACTTTCATTTGGAAAGGCAGGGGTTAATCAAGGAGAGCCAGCACGGATTCGTTAAAGACTAATCGTGTCTGACTAACTTGATTGAATTCTTTGATGAAGTAACAGAAGGTTGATCAAGGTAGTGTCGTAGATGTATATATGGACTTTCGGAAGGATTCGACAAAGTGCCACTCAGGAGGCTTATTAAGAAGATGGAAGCCCATGGAATTAAGGGGAAAGTGGCGGTATGGATACAAAATTGACTCAGTGACGGAGCAAAGGGTGGTGGTGGATGGATGTTTTTCAGTCTGGTAGGTGGTTTGCAGTGGTGTTCCCCCAGGGTCAATTTTGGGTCCATTACTCTTTTCAGTTTTTATAAACGACCTAGATTCGGGTGTAGGGAGCCGCTTTATAAAGTTTGCAGATGATATAAAACTTGGCAAAGTAGTAGCTAGTGATGAGGATAGTTATAGGCTTCAGGATGGTGAAATGGGCAGAAGCATGGCAGATGGCGTTCAATGCGGAGAAGTGAAGTGATGCACTTTGGGAGGACTAATATGAAAATACAGTATACTATAAATGGCACAATTTTGGAAAGTGTAGATGAGCAGAGAGACCTTGGTGTCCACATACACAAATCCTTAAAGGTGGCAGGGCAAGTTGATAAGGTGGTTAAAAAAGCATGTGGGTTGTTTGGGTTTATAAATAGAGGAATAGAATATAAAAGCAAAGAGATTATGCTAGAACTTTATAAATCACAGGTTAGGCCTCAGTTGGAGTATTGTAGACAATTCTGGGCACCACACTTCAGGAAAGATGTAAAGGCCTTAGAAAGGATACAGAGGAGGTTTACCAGGATGTCACCAGGGATGAGCGACTTCAGTTATGAGGAGTAGATGTAAAGAGTACAGAGGAGGTTTCCCAGGATGTTACCAGGGATGAGGGACTTCAGTTATGAGGAGAGGTTGGAAAAGTTAGGACTGTTCTCCTTGGAACAGAGAAGGTTAAGAGGTGACCTAATAGAGGATTTCAAGATGATGAGAGGTTTTGATAGAGTAAATGGGGAAACACTATTCCCTCTGGCGAGTGGGTCAATAACCAGAGGTCATAGATTCAAAATCATTGGCAAAAAATCTAGAGGGGCGATGAGAAATGTTTTCAATCAGAGAGCTGTCAGGATCTGGAATGCTCTACCTGTAAAGGTGATGGAAGCTGATTCCATAAATCATATTAATCGGGCGTTGGACAGGTACTGGAGGATGAGAAATTTCAGGGTTACGGACAAAAAGCGGGGATGTGGGACTGAGCACAACGGCTCTTTCAAAGAGCCAGCACAGGCACGACAGGCCGAATGGCCTCCTGTGCTGTAAGTTTCTATGATTCTATGAGTGGAATCTGAGATGACTGCTTTTGTCCACCCAGTTGCCCATGCATCAGGTGAGGTTTTGATAGAATCATAGAACGATACAGCACGGAAAGAGCACATTCGGCCCATCGTGCCTGTGCCGGCTCTTTGAAAGCTATCCAATTAGTCCGACTTCCCTGCTGTTTCCCATAGCCCTGCAAATGTTTCCACTTCACGTATTTATCCAATTCCCTTTTGAAAGTTACTGTTGAATCTGCTTCCACCGCCCTTTCAGGCAGTGCGTTCCAGATCATAACAAATTGCTGAGTAATTTTTTTCTCCTCATGTCCCCTCTGGTTCTTTGCCAATTATCTTAAATCTGTGTCCTCTGGTTACTGACCCTCCTGCCACTGGAAACTTATTTACTCTATCAAAACCCTTCATGATTTTGAATACCTCTATCAAATTTCACTTTTGCCTTCTCTGGAGAACAACCCCAGTTTCTCCAGTCTCTCCACATGACAGGTCTTTTGTCCCTGGTACCTTTCTAGTAAATCTCCTCTGCACCATCTCTAAGGCCTTAACATCCTGCTTAAAGTGTGGTGCCTAGAATTGGACACAATACTCTAGTTGAGGCCTAACTAGTGATTTATAAAGGTTTAGCATTATGTCCTCACTTTTGTACTCTGCCTCTATTAATAAAGCCAAGGATCCCATATGTTTTTTTTTAACAGCCTTCTCATCTTGTCCTGCCACCTTCAAAGACTTGTGACTGTACACCCCCAGGTCTCTCTGTTCCTGCACCCCCTTTAAAATTGTACCAAATAGTTTATGTTGCCTCCCCTCATTCTTCTTACCAAAATAAATCACTTCACACTTCCCTGCATTAAATTTCATCTGCCATGTGTCTGCCCATTTCACCAGTCTGACCATGTCCTCCTGAAGTCTGTTACTACCCTCCTTACCGTTTACTACATTTCCGAGTTTTGTGTCATCTGCAAAGTTTGAAATGATCCCCTGTATACCCAAGTCCAGGTCATGACTATATATCAAAAAGAGCAGCGGTCCCAATACCGACCCCTGGGGAACACCACTGTATACTTCCCTCCAGTCTGAAAAACAACCATTCACCACTACTCTCTGCTTTCTGTCCCTTAGCCAATTTCGTATGCACGCAGCCCTTTAATTCCATGGGCTTAAATTTGCTAACAAGTTTATTATGTGGCATTTTATCAAACACCTTTTAAAGTCCATATCCACAACATCAACTGCACTATTTTCATCAACCCTCTCCGTTTCTTCATCGAAGAACTCAATCAAGTTAGTCAAGCACGATTAGCCTTTAACAAATCCGTGCTGACTTTCATTTATTAACTCATATTTTTCCAAGTGCCAGTTAATTTTGTCCCGGATTAATATTTCTAAATGTTTCCCTACCACTGACGTTGGGCTGACTGGCCTGTGATTGCCGGTTTACCCTTTTCTCCTTTTTTGAACAGGGGTGTAAGGTTTGGAATCCTCCAGTCCTCTGGCAGCACTCCCATGTCTAAGAAGAGCCTCTGCAATTTCTACCCTTACTTCCCTTAGCAACCTAGGATGAATCCCATCTGGACTGGGTGACTTCTACTTTAAGCGCTGCCAGTCTTTTTAGTACCTCCTCTTTATCTATTTTTATCCTATCCAATTTCTCTACTACCTTCTCCTTTACTGTGACATTGGCAGCATCCTCTTTAGTGAAGACAGATGCAAAGTATTCATTTAGTACCTTAGCCATGCCTTCTGCCTCCACAAGAAGTGCATGCAGGGGCGATGATACACGACTTAGGCGCTAGGTTCACTTGAATATCTTTGCACTTGACGAAAAGTATGAGAATAAGTTTTATGCATGTTTAAAAGCATTCCCTTTTGAGTTTGCTCTGGTCTAAGCCACTCGTGTCTTTTTTTCTCTCACTCTTGTGCAGTGATTGTTTGCCCTTCCTTTTCTTCTCGAGTTAAAACCTTCACTCTGGTGCGATTTTATCTATAAACGAAGTCACTTGACTTTTGACACCAGATGTATGTTTCGTTCACATTGTAAGTGAATTATAACGTTATAACATTGTAAGTACTGAATTATAACGCTTACTAAAAAAGTCACTGCGTTTTGACCTTGTGATTTTGTTGTGAAATGAGTGACCCTCTCGTGGCGTTGCTCATAGTAAGTTGGAGGAAATGGGCAGTTTTTTTTTAAGCCGTGTTTGTTGTCATGACAAAATGCTGGGTGGACCTGGGCCACCAGTGATGGGAGGACTGAATTACAATATTATCTATTAAAAGGAATTGACGCAGATGCTACTGTTACACTTTAGGTGTTGCCTCTAAGTCTTAAAGAAGTGCTGCTAAACATGACAAACATGAAGTCTCAAGAATTTTATATATATTCTGTACCCGAACTATCTCCTCTTTGAAGGCCCTCCCATTGCCAAACAATCACTACATACATGTATATTCAGCCAGAGGTGCCGAGTGGATGATCCATCTTGGCCTCCTCCTGAGGTCCCCACCATCACAGAAGCCAGTCTTCAGGCAATTCGATTCACTTCACATATCATCAAGAAATGGCTGAGCTCACTGGATACAGCAAAGTCTATGGGCCCCGACAACATCCCGGCTGTCGTGCTGAAGACTTGTGATCCAGAACTAGCCGCGCCTCTAGCCAAGCTGTTCCAGTACAGCTACAACACTGGCATCTATTCTACAATGTGGAAAACTGCCCAGGTATATCCTGTCCACAAAAAGCAGGACAAATCCAACCCGGCCAATTACTGCCCCATCAGTCTACTCTCAATCATCAGCAAAGTGATGGAAGGTGTCGTCGGCAGTGCTTTCAAGCAGCACTTACTAATAACCTGCTCACTGATGCTCAGTTTGGCTTCTGCCAGGACCACTCGGCTCGAGACCTCATTACAGCCTTGGTCCAAACATGGACAAAAGAGCTGAATTCCAGAGGTGAGGCGAGAGTGCCTGCCCTTAACATCAAGGCAGCATTTGACCGAGTGTGACATCAAGGAGCTCTAGTAAAATTGAAGTCAATGGGAATCGGGGGAGAACTCTCCATTGGCTGGAGTCACACCTAGTAATTCCATTCGCAACTCCTCAGATAATGAAGCAGTCCATGCCCGCATGCAGCAAGACCTGGATGATATTCAGGCTGAGGCTGATAAGTGGCAGGTAACATTCGCGCCACACAAGTGCCAGGCGATGACCATCTCCAACAAGAGAGTCTAACCACTTCCCCTTGACATTCAACGGCTTTACCATCATCGAATCCCCACCATCAATATCCTGGGAGTCACCATTGACCAGAAATTTAACTGGACCAGCCACATAAACACTGCTACAAGAGCAGGTCAGAGGCTGGATATTCTGCAGTGAGTGACTCACCTCCTGACCAATGTTGTCCATAAGCTGTGTGGCCGCACGGCGCTCCAGGGAACCCTTAAAGGGGCTGCACAGGGCCAACAAAATTAGAGGGAACATTGTTCCTGACTCCCCAAAGCCTTCCCACCATCTACAAGGCACAAGTCAGGAGTGTGATGGAATACTCTCCACTTGCCTGGATGAGTGCAGCTCCAACAACACTCAAGAAGCTCGACACCATCCAGAACAAAGCAGCCTGCATGATTGGCACCCATCCACCACCTTAAACATTTACTTCCTCCACCACTGGCGTACCGTGGCTGCAGTGTGTACCATCTACAAGATGCACTGCAGCAACTCGCCAAGCTTCTTCAACAGCACCTCCCAAACCCGCGACCTCTTCCACCTAGAAGGACAAGGGCAGCAGGTGCATGGGAACACCACCACCGCCAAGTTCCCCTCCAAGTCACACACCATCCTGACTTGGAAATATATCGCCGTTCCTTCATCGTCGCTGGGTCAAATTCCCAGAACTCCCTCCCTAACAGCACTGTGGGAGTACCTTCACCACACGGACTGCAGCAGTTCAAGAAGGTGGCTCACCACCACCTTCTCGAGGGCAATTAGGGATGGGCAATAAATGCTGGCCTTGCCAGTAACGCCCACATTCCGTGAATGAATAAAAGAAATATACAGTCTACACCTATTAATTCAAAGTCACTTGATTTAAATTATTGGATAATACAATTGTTTTTAGCAATGAAAAGTCTCCTGTGCTCCGTTATTTCAGTTGCTTAATTTGAATTACTTGATAATTCAAAAAATTTTAACTCTAAAAAATGACTTTGAATTATCAGGAGTAGACGCCACAAGATGATCGTTATCGTAATAAGCTGCACAAACCCCATTCCTTCAATTGGTTTCATAATCAGTGTTCAGAATTCATGGAATGTTAGTTTTGTGGTGCTATGTGCTACCAACCTACATCAGAAGTCCCCAGGGACTTTGCCTATTCAAAGTGTTTAATGCACTACCAGTTTTGATGACAAGGTTCCGGGTGCACTGTTCATTTTAGAGCTGCAGAGCAGTTGTGAAATGAAGCACTTTGTTGTAAATGTAAAATCCGAGATTATGATCTAAAGTGCCAATTTTATTTAAACGGTGAGTTGTTTCGATTTCTAGTATAAATTGTTTTGTATTCCTGATACAGTCCCTTTTAAATGAAGAGACCTTTAAATTAAAAAAAAACAACATTTAAGTGGAGTTGGGGATTTCGAGACTGGCAGCGACTGAATAATTGCATTGAATTGCAATTTGCCAATGTGTGTCCGTGCATTGAGTATTTTACTGCAGTGTGCTATTTTGTCTTCACTGCCCACAGATAGCTTGCAATGGGAATGAGCAGCAGCTAAAGAAGGCGCTGGAGGAAGGCCAGAAAGATGAAATGATAGCTGGAGCAGGAGGAGAGGTGGGATGTAGAAGCCTGACGACGCGTGAAGCATCGGCGAAACAAAAGCCTCTGCATTTAATCTTGGATTCCTCCGCGATGGAAGGTAATGAAATAATTATTGACGTGCGCCTAAAACAATTATAACTACACACTTCTAGTGCACAGGGAACAATTGTGCATACGTGCTGATCTTGCACAAGAAACAGCGCGCTCCATGCTATTGACTTTACTATTCATATTTTCACAGGAGAGGTTAGTCTTTGACACTCATAAGGGTAAGTATGGTATTGTGAAATCAGTAAGATATCTGGCACATACTTAGACCACCATGAATATTTCTTAATCCTGCATCACTCCAGTCCAGGGTGAAAACTTACGTTGAGGCTCCACCAGCCTTCGAGTACAGCAGTGGAAATTTTAATGCATCAATTGTTTCATTTTTATCTTGCTGTCCCTACTCCTTTTCAGGTCTTCCCATGCTGCAAACCATTGCCAGCTTGATCAGGAATTCACTTTGTAGGAGATATTGGACCTAACACAGTGTCCACTCCAACCCCTTTACGGCAGAGCATACTGGTGCGCAAATGTCTTGCACCACCATGTTTCCCAAATTAAATTCTTCGTTGTCCGTAACACACGCGTTAAAGAGGAAATGCACCATATAGCTTGCACTTCTTGTGTCCTATATTGGGTGTCAGAATGTGGCCATATTCAGTTGTCTAACTTCTTCCCCTCCCCCCCACCTCCCGCAGCATTATTTGCATTCATGCTCCCTCAGTGAGGAGAGCGAATCTGTTTCCTGAGACAGGACTGTACTTGGCTTAACTGCTGGCAGGTTGGATTACAGATTTGACTCTTTGCTTGAAGCTCAGATACTTTATCCTTGCTTGAAAATCTGTGCCATCTGCAGGAGGCATTGTGTGTAACCAGTTAAACCTAATCAGTTTTACTGCTTCTGTATTTACTATATACAGGGAAACCGTCAAAGGATTATGGGGGGAAATTAAGTTTTGTCATCATATATGTTCTCAGTGACTGTTTGGGCCTCTCCAGATTTTATCTCCCAAAAGGATGTCTAAGTATATCACATCACAAATTTGGGTTATAAAACTGCCTGCTGAATGCTGTGATCACATCTGATATGAATAATGGAAATGAATAGCAAATGTTTTGGTAAATTGTTATTCCATTGTTGGATCCAGTCAGTGGTTAAAAAATGTCCTTTTATTTGTTGTAAGGACAAGGCACTAATCTTCAGTACAGAATGTTGAGTTAGGTGGAGTAGGTAAAAGTAAAATAAAGCCAATTACATAGGTATGAGGGGCGAGTCGGCTAAGGTAGATTGGAAAAATAGATTAAAAGGTATGGCGGTAAATAAGCAGTAGCTAGCATTCAAAGAAATATTTCATAATTCTCGACAAAAATACATTCCATTGAGAAACAAAAACTCCACGGGAAAAGTGATCCAACCGTGGCTAACTAAAAAAGTTAAGGATCGCATTAGATTGAAAGAAGCAGCTTATAATGTTGCAAAGAATAATAGTAAGTCTGAGGTTTGGGAGAGTTTCAGAAACCAGCAAAGGTTGACCAAAAAATTGATGATAAGGGAAAAAATAGAATGAGAGAAAATTAGCAAGAAATATAAAAGCAGATTGTAAGAGCTTGTAAAAAGGAAGAGAGTAGCAAAAGTAAACGTTGGTCCCTTAGAGGCTGAGACAGGGAAATTATTATGGGGAATAAGGAAATGGCAGAAACGTTAAACAAATATTTTGTATGTGTCTTCACAGTAGAAGACACAAAAGACATACCAAAAATGGTGGGGAACCAAGGGTCTAATGAGGGTGAGGAACTTAACGTTTAATATAAGTAGAGAAAAAGTACTAGAGAAACTAATGGGACTAAAAGCCGACACATCCCCTGAACCTGACGGCCTATATCCTAGGGTTCTGAAAGAGGTGGCTGAAGAGATAGTGGATGCATTGGTTTTGATCTTCCAAAATTCCCTAGATTCTAGAATGGTCCCAGCGGATTGGAAGGTCGCAAATGTAACACCACTATTCAAGAAAGGAGAGAGAGAAAAAACAGGAAATTACAGGCCAGTTAGCCTGACATCAGTCATCGGGAAAATGCTGGAATCCATTGTTAAGGAAGTGGTATCAGGGCACTTATAAATCATAACATGATTAGGCAGAGTCAACATGGTTTTATGAAAGGGAAATCGTGTTTGACAAATTTATTAGAGTTTTTTGAGGATGTAACTAGCAGGATAGCGAATGTGGTATATTTGGATTACCAAAAGGCATTCGATAAGGTGCCACATAAAGGTTATTGCACAAGATTAGGGCTCATGGGGTTGGGGGTAATATAGTAGCATGGATAGAGGATTGGATAACGGACAGAAAACAGAGTAGGGATAAACGGATCTTTTTCGGGTTGGCAGGCTGTAACTAGTGGGGTGCCCCAAGGATCAGTGTTGGGACCTCAGCTATTTACAATCTATATTAATGACCTAGATGAAGGGACCGAGTGTAATGTATCCAATTTTGCTGATGATACAAAGCTAGGTGGGACAGTAAGCTGTGAGGAGAACACAGAGTCTGCAAAGGGATATAGATAGACTAAGTGAGTGGGCAGTAAGGTGGCAGATGGAGTATAATGTAGGGAAATGTGAGGTTATTCACTTTGGTAGGAAGAATAGAAAAAACGAATTTTTTAAATGGTGAGAAACTTTCAAATGTTGGTGTTGAGAGATTTGGGTGTCCTTGTGCAAGAAACACAGAAAGCTAGCATGCAGGTACAGCAAGCAATAAGGAAGGCAAATGGCATGACCTTTATTGCAAGGGGGTTGGAGTATAAGAGGAAGGAAGTCTTGCTACAATTGTACAGGGCCTTGGTGAGACCACACCTGGAGTACTGCGCACAGTTTAGGTCTCCTTATCTAAGGAAGGATATACTTGCCTTGGAGGCGGTGCAACGAAGGTTCACTAGATTGATTCCTGGGATGAGAGGCCTGTCCAATAGGAGAGATTGTGTAGAATGGGCCTATACTCTGGAGTTTAGAAGAATGAGAGGTGCTTTCATACAAGATTCTGAAGGGGATTGACAGGGTAGATGCTGAGAGGTTGTTTCCTCTGGCTGGAGTGTCTAGAACTGGGGGGCATAGTCTCAGGATAAGGGATAGGCCATTTAAGACTGAGATGAGGAGTTTCTTCACTGAGGGTTGTGAATCTTTGGAATTTCTGCCCCAGAGGGCTGTGCATGCTGAGTCTTTGAGTATATTCAAGGCTGAGATAGATAGATTTTTGGACTCATGGGGAATCAAGGGATATGGAGATCAGGCGGGAAAGTGGAGTTGAGGTCGATGATCAGCCTTGATCTTATTGAATGGCGGAGCAGGCTCGAGGGGCCGTATGGCCTACTCCTGTTCTTATTTCTTATGTTCTTATTGGAATTAAGTGAATCTGATCATAACAGTTGCTCTGTTTGTTCATTCATTGTGAAATAATCCAGGCTAATGATTTGTATTTAAAAAAATATATTTTTGGGATGTGAGCGATGCTGGCAAGGCTGCATTTATTATCTATCCACAGTTACCCTGAGATGGTGGTGGTGGTCCTTTTTCCTTGAACTCCTGCAGTCCTTGTTCTGATGGTGCTCACATAATGGTGTTAGGCACGGAATCTAGCAACAATGAAGGAACAGCAATATATGTTCAAATCAGGATGTTGTGTGACTTGGAAGGGAACTTGGATGTGATGGTGTTCCCACGACATTGCTGCTCTTGTGCTTCTCAGTGGTAGAGGCCACAGGGGAGGAAGGTGCTGTCCAAGTAAGGTTGATGAGTTTCTGCAGTGCATTCTGCAGATTCTACTTACTGCAGCCACAGTGCCCCAGTGATGGAGGGGGTAGATATTGAGTCTAGTGGCAGGGGAACCAATGAGGGGAACTGCTCATTCCTGGTGTCAAGCTTCTTGAATGTTGTTGTGGCTGCACCCATCTAGGTGAGTGGTGAGTATTCCCTCATATTCCTGACTTGAGCCGTGTAAATGATGGGGAGGTTTTGAGGGGTCAGGAGGCGAGCAACTCATTTCAGAGTGCCCAGCTTTTGACCTGCTCTTATAGCCATGCTGTTAATATGGCTGGTCCTGTTCAGCTTGTGGTCAATTGTAACTCCCAAGATATTGATGCTGGAGGACTGGGCAAAGCTGGTGCTGTTGAAGGTTGGGGGAGATTTCTGGGCTTTCCCTTTTTCAAAGTGGTTAGGAGATTGGCTGAGTGGCAGGAGACAGAAAGTAGGGCCAATGGGCAGGTACTCTAATTCAGGGGTTTTCAACCGGGGGGTCTGCGGCCCCCTAGGGGTCCACGAGAAGATTTCAAGGGGTCCACCAATGTGTAGGCAAAAGTGATACTTTTTTTTTTGCCCTAACAAAATATGGCGACACCCATTCTCAAATCGGCAGAGCCCCACAGTGCGTATGCGGTATAGTGAGGTCACTGGAAAGTGGACGGCGATTGGAAGCTATCAGCAGCAGCACGATGTTTAATTAAAAGCACCTAGCGCCAGGGATGGAGTCCTGAGCAATGAACTGTCCTATGCCCTTTGGGGAGCGGAGCGGTTGTTGTGCAATGTAGTGTTTGAAGACGGGCTGCTGGTTACTGCGGAGAAACCTGGCGACAGGGTTTTATTAAAGAGGAGACTGGCGCCTGATGGTGGCTTCATGCAATAGTGCCGCGATTGTGCTCCAGGAACGGTCACGCAGCCAAGGGAAATCCTTCCAGAGGCTGCTTAACTTCCAACCGTTGCCACGCTCCAGTAGTGCTAGATCGTGGAGAAAGGATGGGTCTCCTCGTTCTTCTCCGAAATAGTGGAAAGACCAGTTGCATCCCGAGGGACCGGCTGGAGGGGGATTCACGGCATAGGTCGGGTGTTTGTGGGGCGTCGAGGGTCAAATGAAGGTCATTGCTCCCTTCTGGAGGGCAATGCAATCATTGGCTCGATTTCGTTGCTATTTGAGCTGAATTGGAAGCTGTATTTAACTGGCAGGCACAGGCCGATGGGCCAAATGGCGGCCTTCTGTGCTGTATTATTCTATGATTAGTCTATGTTTGAAAAAGACGAGCCACGATAAAGCGGAGATGAAGGACACACCTGGAGACAGACAGACAGACCGACAGGCATATGGGGATAGTCTGCGCAACTCGCCTGGAGACAGTAAGGCCGTGACTTCTAGGTAAATCCCAGTTCCCCTCTGGGGGTGGGGGAGTGATGTTGACGGTTAAGCGGATGAGTTGCACCCCGGCACACTCCAGTTCTGGTTTATTACTGCTCTCTCAAGTGGTGGGATGACTACATTTCAGATAAGATGAGCTGAAGATATGTGTGTGTGACAGTACCTAGGGAAAGAAAGAAATTAACACAGAAGCAACATGAAAATAATGGACAGAAAATGCTGTAAATACTCAGCAGGTCAGGCAGCATCTGTGGAGAGAGAAACAGAGTTAACGTTTCAGTTCTGACGAAGGGTCATCGACCTGAAACGTTAACTCTGTTTCTCTCTCCACAGATGCTGCCTGACCTGCTGAGTATTTCCAGCATTTTCTGTTTTTATTTCAGATTTCCAGCATCCGCAGTATTTTGCTTTTGTATGAAAATAATGGAACAGTATTAAGCTTACACATGCTTATTTCTTGACCGGAAAATAAAGTTTTTAGAGTTCTTACTCAGAATCTTTGAAGAGTCTTCTGATGATTGTTCTTACAGTGCAGATTTCTGCACCCAATATTCTATCTTGCTGCGGTGACCTGGTAATACCATTGAGCAGGGAAAGCTAGGGCCAAATGTGCCCCTTCAAACGTTTCTTTACACCTCAGATCAAAGCGTCTGAAGAAATCCCAATTTGTTTTTTGACAGATAAATGATCAAAGTTAATTACCTCTATTGCCCAAGTATAAGGGACATGGATAGCAACCCTCCTCGCTGTTTGGAGAGTTGTTTACGAACTCAGGTTTGAGACAAAACCTATTGGAAATTTACGCCCTTTTATGAAACGTTATGGCTCTGCAAGTTATTGCAAGCCTCCAGTGTTTCACAACCAGGAAAGAGATTATTTCTGTGCAATTAACAAGGAATGTCTTCAGGCAGTGATGTGTATTTTGCTCTACCTTCCCCCAGAAAAAGATTCTTTATAGAAGACAGCCAACAGAATTCCAAGTTAATTTCACAGTAGATTAGCTTAGTTATATGAAAAGATCT
Source organism: Squalus acanthias (assembly GCA_030390025.1). NCBI lineage: Eukaryota > Metazoa > Chordata > Chondrichthyes > Squaliformes > Squalidae > Squalus > Squalus acanthias. Next base: position 817,537 of record JASTWF010000104.1, on the reverse strand, counting down.
AACGCAACAATTTTGTAACCTGTTGCAGGACAGAGCCTTGTTTCCATCACAGGCCCTTCTTTGCAAAAGAAAAATCCTCTTTTGGCATAAACGCATATTGGGATACTGGTCTGTATTGGACTCACCTGCTTAGGTGTGCCAGCTCATGAGACATCAAGCACCTAATAGGCTTGAGGTAATGGTTGTTACATATAGCTCTCAGACATTTAGACAATCTTGTGCAGGACAAGTCAGACCCTGGACAGACAGACTGACAGCCATCTGTGATGTCAACAGTAGAAACGCAACTTGTTCTTTGTCCCTCTGTTGAGATGCAACACTGTTAGTTCAGTTGTGCCTGAGCCATAGCATGAAACTTTCCTCACAATGTCTACCTGGAGCTAGATAATATGCCAGCAGCTGCATTAAACCGCAATGTGATCCACCCACACCTGCATTGTGGTATTTCAGAACACCTTCCGGACATTCCGGTGTTTCTCGTTGATGGATTTCCTCAAATCAACTCCCATCTTTTGGACAAGCCACCTTGAAAGTCGGGGTGGTCTTCCCTTTTCTGGGAGATAAATGTGTATGCATTTCCTTCATTTATCCTAGTATGCAAATTACAGAAAAGCAGGGAGTGATGGTGATATTGGCAACTCCTTACTGGCTTTGCAAACCTTGGTACTTGGACATCCTGGTACTGAGCAGTTCCTATCCAATCTCACTATCCCACAGGATAGAGCACTCTCGATTGTTGGGTTGAATTCCATACTTAGATTCCGATTAATGAGAGGGGACAATTATTGAACAGAAATCTACTATCGTTGATTGTTGTTACGCTATCTTTCTGAAAATCATCCATTAATCAGGCTTATAACTTTAAATGGAAGAAACTTGTAGATTCGAGCTCCTCTCTCCTGTGGCATGATCTCTCTCCTCAGATACATGCAAGATCTTGTTCTGTGACTGAAGCCGAGTTTTCTCTGTTTTTTAACATGGCATCTCAGTCTTTCTTGATCCCCCAGCTTCAGGTTGATTAGGTGAACCTTGACCTGGTGTCTCGGTTCATGAGGGCAGTCTGGAAGTTGAATCTCGATAAACCACCTTTTGTACCAAACTGGGACTTAATCTGGTTTTGCACTGGTTCATGTCCCTGGTCTTCCTTTAGAAACTCTTAACACCTGGGATCTGAAACATCTCTCAGGAAGCACGGTTGGTGGCTCTGGTGTCAACAGAGCGGTTATATTAAACTTGTATAGAACCTTGGTTAGACCACACTTAAGAGTACTGGTCTCAGTATTACAAAAAAGATATAGAGGCACTGGAGAAGGTGCAAAAAAGATTTACAAGAATGATAGCAGAACTGAGAGGTTATAACTATCAGGCTGGGCCTTTTCTCTCTAGAAAAGAGAAGGTTGAGGGGTGACCTAAGATTGAGGGAGGTCTTTAAAAATTATGAAGGGGTTTGATTGGGTAGATGTGGGGGAGACCAAAGCGAGGGGTCATGAATATAAGATAGTCACGAATAAATCCAATAAAGAATTCAAGAAAAACTTCTTTACCCAGAGTGCTGAGAATGTGGAAATGCTATCATATGGAATAGTTGAGGCGGATAGCATAGATATATTTAAGGAGAAGCTAAATAAGTACATGCGGGACAAAGGAATAGAAGGATATGCTGATAGGGTGAGATGAAGTATGTGGGAGGAGGCTAGTGTAGAGCATAAACACCAGCATAGACCACTTGGGCTGAATGGCCTGTTTCTGTGCTGTAAAATTCTATGTAATTCTATGTAACATGTACGGTTAGTGAGGTCCTGGCACTGGTCAATGATCAGGCTTACTTGATTCTTTTTTTAATTTAATTTTTTTTATTCATTTATGGGATGTGGGTGTCGCTGGCAAGGCCAACATTTATTGCCCATCCCTAATTGCCCTTGAGAAAGTGGTGGTGAGCCTCCTTCTTGAACCGCTGCAGTCCGTGTGGTGAAGGTACTCCCACAGTGCTGTTAGGGAGGGGGTTCCAGGATTTTGACCCAGCGACGATGAAGGACTGAGGATATATTTCCAAATCAGGATGATGTGTAACTTGGAGGTGGTGGTGTTCCCATGCACCTGCTGCCATTGTCCTTCAAGGCGGTAGAGGTTGTGGGTTTGGGAGGTGCTGTCGAAGAAGCCTTGGCGAGTTGCTGCTGTGCATCTTGTAGATGGTACACACTGCAGCCACGGTACGCCGGTGGTGGAGGGAGTGAATGTTTAAGGTGGTGGATGGGGTGCCGATCAAGCGGGCTGCTTTGTCCTGGAGGGTGTTGAGCTTCTTGAGTGTTGTTGGAGCTGCACTCATCCAGGCAAGTGGAGAGTATTCCATCACTCTCCTGACTTGTGCCTTGTAGGGAGGGTTGTGCTTTGCTGCAGTGGAGGAATGCACCTTCTTGTGGCTAGCAGTGACAGTTGTGCTAGCCCACACTTTCCGGGAGGGGCTTGCTCTCCAGTAGGGAGGCCCAGCAAGTAGCATGTTGAGTCCATATTATTTTGTTACCTTCTAATAAGCAGGATATCTGAAGAATCAGTGAAAGATCATTCCACAATTGTTTCTTGGGCATCCCTGAAACAGGTGTTCACAGATAATGGCCCGAATTTGCGGTCAGCGGCGAAGCAAAGGCGTCTGCCGCTGGCCCCGAAGAAAGCTACCCACAAAGATCTCGCAATCTCTGACGAGAAGTTTGGCTTTTCGACGTGCAGTTGAGATCGGAGTTTAGTGGGAATTCCATAGTGTGAGCTGCTGTGACGTCAACAAGCTGTCTAAGCAGCCAATCACAATGCAGAATTCTCACAGACAGGAAGTGAAGAAGCTCCTGTTCTGACTTTTTTAAAAATGTGAGAGCAAAACAAAGATTGGGGCTCTCGCAAGGGGAAAAGGTACACCTGAAATAAATATGAACAAACTTAAAAAAAAATACAATTTTTAAAAATAATTCTTAAAAATTGTAATTTTTGATATAATGGTGAAATTTGACACTCCACAAAATTAAAATTAGTTTCTCAGGACCATAACGTTTGTTTTACCAGTCAATGCACTGTTAAAACTCCAGTTACACCTAATCCAACAAGGTCTAACATTCAATGGGGTATTTAACAGCGATATTACTGCGGAAACGCCCAAGTTTCCATTCGTGTCACTGCTTTCCCTGAATACACTGATTGCCGGCTATGGTGTGGAGGGGGGGGGGGGAGTCCACTCAGAGCAGCAAATGACTTACCACAACTTCAGGATTTAGTGCATGCGCATCCTAACGTGGAACGCCATTTGTTCTCTGTTATTACCCACCTCAAATTCGGCGCCAATATAATTTAAAACAGCAGCATAGAGTAACTCGCATACTTTCACCAAACATTATTGTAGCAGCCATGGGAGAGGTTTCATTTGGCAGCTCTGTCCTGGTAGCTGGAGTCTCTTCCCTTATAAAGACGTCCCTCTTCCAGCAGCAGCAGAGGTTATGATTGATAGAATAAAGAAAGGTTACTTATATTTAGATTACTTTTTCAATCTTCTGATGAGCATGCTTCATACACTGCACTCTCACCCAGCCGTCCACTCAGGCCTTGCAGGGAGTGGACCTAATTTACATTAGGAATGTATTGATGCTGTAAGGTAAGGTGTGCCCTTGTATACTGCACAGGGCCACGGTTGGCCACGTGAAGGATGCCACCGATGTTGTGACATCATGATGTCACAAAATGTCTCAAAAGGAGGTCGTCACTTGGTGCGCGTTTTCCCAGGACGTGTGTCCCAGCACCAGTCCACTCAGTGGACAATGCTCCTTCAAAACAAGGAGATCTTATTAGGTAGACAATCATTTGCCAGTATCTACTGTCTAATGAAGGGTACACTCCCAAAACGTAATAACCCCTCTGTTCTCTTTGCAAATGCTGACTGACCTGGTGTGTGTTTCCAGCATTTTCTGTTTTTATTTCTGGAAAAGGCACTGCAGGCCAGGAATCAGTGCTGCCCGTCTGATGTCAATTTGTACCTGTTGTGAGCAGTATTAATTCATGTGTATTTTCAACAGAGCTGCCTGCACCAAAGGCTGCATCACCCAGCGCCGAGGAAGAGGAGAGTGTGCTGTTCAACAAGTTAACCTACCTGGGCTGCGCGAAGGTGACTTCTCCACGCAATGAAGCAGAGGCTCTTCGCGTCATGGCCAACCTACGTGCCAACTGCCAAGTTCCTATTCACGTTACCCTGTATGTGCCTAATGTAGCAGATGGATCTGTAAGGTAGGCTGGCCATTTAGTCCAGTTAAAATTGCAGTTATTTATCAGACTTCACCGATGAGGTGGTACTAACAATGGGGATATTTATCACTAGTTTAACAAAAAAAATGCTAAAGGTGGCGTACAAACCTTTGTCTTGTGCTCAAGGTGAGTGATGTCTACCTTGGGAATGGCACACTTTTTGAAATTTGACACAGTGTCGGCATCAAGTGCTCTCAGGTAACCACAACCACAGAGGATCATCTTTTCTGCACATCAGTGTGACATTTTTCCATTAGAAATACCAAAGTTCTCAGTAAGACAGTCAATTATGTTGAATTATGGTCCAGTTTTCTGCGGATTCCCAGTTCCCAAACTCATTGTCAACCTAGGTTGGGTACAGAACCAGGTTTGAGAAGTGAAGTGGTAGTTCCAGTACAGCCATGACACTGGTATCTACCCGACAATGTGGAAGATTGACTAGGTATGGCTTATATACAAAAAAACAGGATAAATCTAATTGCTGCCCTATCAGACTCCTCCTGATGGAAGGAGTCATCAGTCGTACCATCGCTGCTCCTGCTCACCATTAATATGTTCAGTTTGGATGATGCCAGAACCACTCATCCCAGCCTTGATCCAAACATGCATGCAAGAGCTCAATGCCAGAGGAGAGGTGAGAATGGCTGCCCTTGACATCAATGTGACATTCGACTGAGGATGGCACCAAGGAGCCCTTGCAAATCTGAGGTCAGTGGGGATCAAAGGGAACACCCTGCAGTGGCTGGAGTCATACCTGATACAAAGTAAGTGGTTGCAGCTGTCTGAGACCAATCATCCTCAGCCTTGGAACATCACTGCGGGACTTCTTTAGGGAAACATCCTCAGCCCACCCATCTTCAGCTGCTTCATCAATGATTCTTCCTCCTTCATAAGATCAGGAACAGGGATGTTCACTCACAATTCAACAGTTCCATTAATAACAACTCTGATAATAAAGCAGGCCATGGTATCTTACATCAGGACCTGGATAACATCCAGGCTTGATCTGACAAGTGGTAGGTGACATTTGTGCCACATGAGTGCATTTTGAAAAGGAGCAAGCCCATCCATCTTCCCTTGACCTTCAACGGCACCAACACTGCTGAATCCCCCCACCATCAATATCTTGAGGGTTACCATTGACCAGAGGCTGAGTTGGACCAGCCATATTAACACTGTGGCTACAAGAGCAGGGTGGAAGCTGGATATTCTGCAATAAGTGTCTCACCTCAAAGCCTTTCCATTGTCTAGAGATGGGCAATAAATGCTGGCCTTGCCAGCGGCGCCCGCATCCCAGGAACGAATAAAAAAAAAAAAGGCTCAGATAAAGAGTGTGTTGGGATACTCACCACTCACCTGGATGGGTGCAGCCACAACAACAGTCAAGAAGATCAACATCATCCAGGACGGAGGAGTTCACTTAATTGTTCCCTTCCATTGGACTCCATATCTACCCCCTCCATCGCCAGTACACTGTGACTGCAATATGTATAATCTACAGAATTCACTACAGCAACTCGCCAAACTTACTTCAACAGCACCTCCTTCCCCTGTGACCTCTACCACCGAGAAGGACAAGATGTCATGGGAACACCACCACCTCCAAGTTCCTCTCCAAGCCATATACCATCCTGACTTGAACATGTATCGTTCTTTCATCGTCGCTGGGTCAATATCCTGGGATTCCCTACCTAACAGTACTGTGGGAGGACCTTCAGCAGAAGCAGTGCAGTGGTTCAAGGAGAAGGCCCACCACCACCTTCTCAGGGTAACTAGATAGGCAATTAATGCGGCCTTGCAAGCATCGCCCACCTCCCGAGCACAAGTTTAAAGAAATAGTGTGTTAGCCCATTGGGTCAAGGAGTTGATCAGCTTTATTTGTTTAACCAGCTCTGTTCTTCCTTTGGATTCTTTCTTTATTCCAACATATTTTTACTTGCGAGTTGTAAAAATATTGTTTTTATATATTATTCCATCTGATTTTGGAATTATTTCTGTATCTTGCTTTCTGTTTCCTTAGTCTTTGTCTGTCTTCTACTTCTGGTTCTGTTATTAGCTGAGTTAATGATTTTACACCCCACTGCAACAGGCAGCCCCATTACAGAAAACCTACTAACTGAGTTTTGTTAGGTGTTCGGGAAGGCTGATTGGGGATTGCTGAAGAATATCCATTTTTTTTTGTTGGCTTTCCCCCTTCTCCCTGCTGTGGTATGTATTTTCTTCCCTGTTGCTGTCTGACACCTTACCGTGTCTGAGAGAGTGAACAGGCAACCTGCTTTCAGGTTTTTGTAAATGCTGCTATGTAACCAGATGTGTGGGGTGTGTGAGAGTGACACGTCCGTTGATTTTTATTGCCCCCATTCCCTCACCGCCATGTGGAAGCAGCTAGCCATCACTTGGTACCTTTCCCGGCTTTACACCTGTGGTTGGAAATACACCGTATCACTGTTCTGCACTTCAAAGTTGTAATATCTTCTCCAGTACTATCTTACATAGAATAACATAGAATTTACAGCACAGAAACCGACCATTCAGCCCAACTGGTCTATGCTGGCGTTTATGCTCCACAGGAGCCTCTTCCCATCCCTCTTCATCTCACCCTATCAGCATATCCTTCTTCTATTCCTTTCTCCTTCATGTACTTATCTAGCTTCCCCTTAAACGCATCTACACTATTCTCCTCAACTACTCCATGTGGTAGCAAGTTCCATATTCTTAAGAGTCTCTCCTGAATTCTCTATTAGATTTATTGGTGACTCTCTTATATTTATGGCCCCTAGTTTTGGTCTCCTTAGAGATTCTCTCTGAGTTACTAATCACATTACATAGAGGCAGTGTACAGACATTAGAACAAGTGTGGTTTGAGAACTTATTGCCCATTAACACCTCTAGTTAAGGAGCAGTTTAGTCTATTAAGAACAAAGGACAGGTAGCATCGTTCGTGATTTCTTCACGTATGTTGGTCAGTTCTTCAGACTTTGAAAAAGTGAGCTTTGTATCAAACTAGTCTGTGAAATTGTTTGTCCTTATATTTACTAACGGTCTCTTAGTGAAGTACACATCAGTGCACATTGCTGAAATATGTGAAGAGTGTGCTGATTGGTGACATGGTATAAATTGTGTTGAGGCTTCTTTGTGTATTTCTGCTTTTAAATACCAAACTGAATACAGAAAAGAGATGTGGGTATTGCACTACACTATGACATGTAAGTCAGGCTCTGTAACTACCTGCTGTATGTGCCTACGTGTAAAGATTAGGGCTGAATCCACAATCGGGTTCCCCCTATGATAGTCGCTCCTTGCTGGGTGTGCCAAATTGTGCAATCAGTCCTATTGAGTCTACATTATGTTTCACCAGATACTGAGCGTCGAGTATTATTGGTGAGGTGTGTAGTTATGTATAATGTGCAAAATGAGACTGGAACAAGAAAAGTAGCAACTCCACTATCAAGCACACATCCGTTTAGTGAGACTTCTGAGACAGAAGCAGGAGCCAAGTCAATGCCAAGACTTTCATTTTAAATATTGCTTTACATATTTTACACTTGTGTAAATAATGCACCTCGCATAACCTTGAGGTTTGTGTCCTATCGTGTCTTTTACTAGCTGCTGATTGTGCGTTTGTGCATGAAGCCACAACTAATATGCTGGAGTCTGTTCACTCAGAAATAGGGCCTTGCACCTCCTTCCCGCTTCCTGCTGAGATTTAACTTTGTGAATGCGTGGGATCAGGAAAATACCGGCATGTTTGATTTGTACCTCTGTATCTGTGAAAGTTACACATCGTGAGTGTTAAGGGAAGGATAGGACCCTCTGCGTGGTGAGACACCTTACCGTGGTGCAGGGGTTAAGGATTTCTTTTGGAATCTTTCGAAGAGCTCACCTTATTGTTTCTGTGTTGGCTGGAGATATGACCCTGGGCTGAGTCGCACTTGTAGCTGTGCATTTGAAATGCCTCGGCATTAGAAATCAATCCCATCTCAGTCCTGCCAGCAGCACTTATATCGGCTCCACACTGAGCTCTCATTACTGTTCTTTACACCATAATAGTTCCACAGAACTTGACTACATTTCAAATATGTTTAGTTAAATATATCCTAGTACTGTTCTTTGCTTTGACTGCACAAACTGCTCAGAGTGTGGTCTCTTCTTTTAAAAAAAAGCCCAGTCTCCTTTCACCATATCAAGAACATTTCTTAGTTTTACACAAATTGCCACCAGTCCCTGAGACCCAATCTCAAGCGTGCCCATCACCTCTGTTTAAAATAACAAAATATATTTAACTAGTTAAGACTGGATCTGTAATCATAGCATCTATTACACTGACCCACCTTCAGTAAAAGTCTTCATTCAGCTGCCTCAGAGAAAATCAGTCTTTTGTCTCTCTCTCGCATTAATGTTCATTATCAATGCCTGGAGTCATTCTATTTACTATCTCTTTCTGCTGAGTTGCTGCCTTAAGTCTTCCATCAGCAACACTGCACAACAGTTCTACACGCAGCCCCTCATTCAAATCTCTGCAGATGGCCACATTCCAGTTTCTGCACTAGAATCATGGAATCTTACAGCACAGAAAAAGCCCATTCGGCCCGTCCTGCCTGTGCCGGCTCTTTGAAAGAGTTATCCAATTTAGTCGCACACCCCAGCCTTTTCCCCATAACCCTGCAAATTAGTCCTCTTCAAGTACATGTCCAATTGCCTTTTGAAAGTTGCTATGGAATCTGATTCCACCAATTTTTCATGTAGTGTGTTCCAGATCTTAACAACCCCCTGTGTGAAGGCATTTCTCATTTCCCCTCTCGTTCTTTTGCCAATTATTTTAAATCTATGACCTCTGGTTACTGATCCACTTGCCAGTGGAAACAGTTTCTCCATACTTGCTCTATCAAAACCCCTCTCAATTTTGAATACCTCCATTAGGTTCCCCCTCAGCCTTCTCTGCTCTAAGGAGAGCAATCCCAGCTTCTCCAGTCTCTCCACACAACTGAACTCCCTCATCCCTGGTATCATCCTGGTAAACCTCCTCTGCATCCTCTCCAGGGCCTTGACATCCTTCCGAAAGGAGCTTGTATGCTGAGTCGTGGTATTCTAAATCCCCTCCGACCTTGCACTGTCACACTTCTCTGCTCGGCCAGGTATTTAGCTTTGAAAATCTAAATTTTTAGCTGCCTTTACATTAGGGATTTCAGAAGGGAATGTTTGTTTTCCGAATCTCACAGGCCTGTGAATGAAAACTCCTGCATGCATTGCTGCTATTCACTAAACATGTACACGAGTCTGGCTGACGCTGGTCAAGTGGACTAGTTTCTCTGTCCTTGTCACTTTAGATGTCTGTCAAAAAAATGTTGCTTCAACCCTCCGATATCTCTGCGCTCCTCCAATTCTGGCCTCTTCCGCATCCCCAATTTCCTTCGCTCCACCATTGGCGGCCGTGCCTTCAGCTGCCTAAGCCCTAAGCTCTGGAATTCCCTCCCTAAACCTCTCCATCTCTCTCTCTCCTCCTTTAAGACGCTCCTTAAAACCTACCTCTTTGACGAAGCTTTTGATCACCTGTCCTAATATCTGCTTAAATAAAAACAGAAAATACTGGAAATACTCAGCAGGTCAGGCAGCATCTGTAGAGAGAGAAACAGAGTTAACGTTTCAGGTCGATGACCCTTCATCAGAATTGGAAAAAGTTGGAGATGTAAAAGTTTTTTAAGCAAGTGTAGGGGCAGGGAGACGGGGGGAGGAGAGGAAAGAACAAAAGGGAAGGTCTGATCTGCGTTTGGTCTCCCCAGTGTAGAGGAGACCGCATCGTGAGCAGCGAATGCAGTATACTAAATTGCAAGAAGTACAAGTAAATTGCTGTTTCACCTGGAAGGAGTGTTTGGTGCCCTGGACAGTGGGAAGGGAGGAGGTAAAAGGGCAGGTGTTGCATCTCCTGCGCTTGCACGGAAGGTGCTGGGCAAAGGGGAAGGGGTGTTGGGGTGATAGAATGTTCCACATATCCCATAGCTAGGACCCATGCGGGTTCCCATAGCAACACCTTTAATTTGGAGGAAGTGAGTGGAGTCAAAGGAGAAGTTGTTCAATGTGAGAACAAGTTCAGCCAGGCGAAGGAGGGTGGTGGTGGAAGGGGACTGGTTGGGCCTCTGTTCAAGGAAGAAGCGGAGCGCCCTCAGGCCATCCTGGTGTGGGATGGAGGTGTAGAGGGATTGGACATCCATAGTGAAAAGGAGACGGTTGGGGCCAGGAAACTGGAAACTGTTAAAGTGGCAGAGGGTGTCGAAAGAGTCGCGGATGTAGGTTGGAAGAGACTGGACAAGGGGAGAAAAAATAGAGTCCCCTTCCACCACCACCCTCCTTCGCCTGGCTGAACTTGTTCTCACATTGAACAACTCCTCCTTTGACTCCATGCACTTCCTCCAAATTAAAGGTGGTGTTATGGGAACCCGCATGGGTCCTAGCTATGCTTGCCTTTTCGTGGGATATGTGGAACATTCTTTGTTCCAGTCCTACTCAGGGTCCCCGCCCTCACCTCTTTTTCCGGTACATTGATGACTGTATCGGTGCCGTTTCCTGCTCTCACCATGAACTAGAAAATTTCATTCACTTTGCTTCCAATTTCCATCCTTTCCTCACCTTCACATGGTCCATCTCCGACTCTTCCCTTCCCTTCCTCGACTTCTCTGTCTTCATCTCTGGGGATAGGCTATTGACAAACATTCACTATAAGCCCACTGACTCCCACAGCTACCTGGACTACACTTCCTCCCACCCCGCTTCCTGTAAGGACTCTATTCCATTCTCCCAGTTTCTCCATCTCCGCCGCATCTGCTCTGACGATGCCACCTTCCATACTAGTGCTTCCGACATGTATTATTTTTTCCTCAACCGAGGATTCCCCTCTACCGTGGTTGACACGGCCCTTGACCGTGTCCGTTCTATTTCCCGCACTTCTGCTCTCACCCCTTCCCCTCCCAGAACCACGATAGGGTTTCCCTTGTCCTCACCTTTCACCCCACCAGCCTCCACATTCAACGGATCATCTTCCGCCACCTCCAACGTGATCCCACCACCAAACACATCTTCCCCTCACCTCCCAATTCAGCATTCCGCAGGGACCGCTCCCTCCGCGACACCCTAGTCCACTCCTCTACCACCCCCAACACCCCTTCCCCTTCGCCCGGCACCTTCTCGTGCAAGCGCAGGAAATGCAACAACTGCCCTTTTACCTCCTCCCTTCCCACTGTCCAGGGTCCCAAACGCTCCTTCCAGGTGAAACAGCGATTTACTTATACTTCTTACAATTTAGTATATTGTATTCGCTGCTCACGATGCGGTCTCCTCTACATTGGGGAGACCAAACGCAGATTGGGTGACCGCTTTGCGGAACACCTCCGATCAGTCCGTAAGGGTGACCCCGAGCTTCCAGTCCCCTGTCACTTTAATTCTCCGCTCCACGCCCACTCTGACCTCACCATCCTCGGCCTCTTACACTGTTCCAATGAAGCTCAACGTAAGCTCGAGGAACAGCACCTCATCTTTCGATTAGGCACTTTACAGCCTTCTGGACTCAACATCGAGTTCAACAATTTCAGACTATAATCTCTGCCCCTATTTTTTTTTCACATGGCAGCTGTTGATGGTTTTGCCATTTACACTTCATCTAGACTCATCTTTTATTTCTTAACTTGTCCCATTACCATCCCCTTTTGCCTTGCACCATCATCCCTTTTGTCTCTTTCTCTCCTGCCTTCCATCCTATCACAGATCTTCCCTTTTGTTCTTTCCTCCCCTCCCCCCTCTCCCTGCCCCTACACTTGCTTAAAAACCTTTTACATCTCCAACTTTTTCCAGTTCTGACGAAGGGTCATCGACCTGAAACGTTAACTCTGTTTCTCTCTCTACAGACGCTGCCTGACCTGCTGAGTATTTCCAGCATTTTCTGTTTTTATTTCCGATTTCCAGCACCCACGGTATTTTGCTTTTGTACTAATATCTGCTGACGTGGCTCGGTGTCAGAGTACGCTCCTGTGAAGTGCCTTGGGATCTGTTACTATGTTGTAAAGGTGCTGTATAAATCAAGTTGTTGGGAATAATGGACTGCGTGAAAGTGGCATCCAGTGACTAGACTTGGGGTCCAATGGTCCAACATACTCCATTTATCTTGCTGTCACACTGTTTATCTTATGTACTCGCGTGTCACCTTGAGTGAGAAACTAGAAGTGTCCAACAGGGAGGCCATTTTCAATGAAGATTCAATGTGAAAGTTTTTGCTCGGGACTAAACCATATAAAAATGAATATTGATTAATGAAACTGGAGATAGGTGGGGGACACAATTTAAACATTCGGAAACACAAGTTCCCTGGTTTTAAATGAATAGTCAGGAAAGGTTGGTCATCCTCCAGAGCGATTAAGGAAAGAACTTGCAATTATATAGCACTTTTATCATGTCCTCAGGATGTCTACATGCGCTTCAGAGCCAATTAATTACTTTTCAACTGCAGTCACTGTTTGGTAGGCAAATGTGGCAGCTAATTAATTGTGCACAGCAAGGTCCCACAACAGCAAATGAGATAAATAACCAGTCAGTCTGTTGGTGGTGTTTGTTGAGGCAGAAATGTTGTCCAGGACACTGGGAAAACTCCCTGCTCCTCTTCGAATAGTTATCGGAACTTTAACGTCCACTTGAGCAGGCAGACAGGGCCTTGGTTTAACTTCTCATCTGAAAGACGGCACCTCCGACAGTGCAACACTCCACCTCTGCGAGTGCAACACTCCACCTCTGTACTGTACACTGAAATGTCGGCCTAGATTATGTGGTTGACTCAGAGGCAAGAGTGCTACCAACTGAACCAAACTGGCATTTAAAGGATACAGTCAACATTTACCCAGTAAATAAAGATAGTAAAACAAATACTGTGACCTGCACTGGAAGGGTAATGGCTGCTATCAGGAAAAGTTGTGTTTGAAAGTTCCTCTTCCTACCTAGGTGAATAGCTAGACATATACAATAATTGGTAGTTTGAATTGTGCAGGAATGTTCTGTGTGTTTAGAAAGTGTAGATTGCGATTGTTAGCTCACAGAATACTTCTGTACATTGTTCTGTAAACTGTGCAGAAATCCAGTGAGTGACATTGTGTTTTTACTTGTTAAAGTGGGCTAGTTGTAGCAATTTAGATGCATTAAATTGCCTTCTAGTTTGATGTTTTGTTCTTTGTGGACACTACTGTAAGTTCAGGTGCTTTTTTAATCTCGTCTCTTTTCTGTCTCTTTTTTTGGTGAAAGTTTGGTTTATGCTGAAGTGGCTCTTGCTGGAACTCTTTGTTTTGCTTTGTGTGCTGTCACTGTCCTGCACTATATTGGCAGAGCAGATTGGTTTGTTGGTGTGATGCAGTGTCACAAAAAAAGACGCAGTTCAAATAACAAGTAAGAACTGCAAATCTGAAACGAAGAGCGAGAAAGCTGGGAGATAACGTTCACCTCTCTGTTTTAAACACCTGCTGGTGTACCTGCTGTGTATTTCCAGCATCCTTTGTTATTTCTCACATTTAAAAAATGTAGTTAACTGTCTAATAATATTCTACGCTTCATTAAGTATTTGAGATACTAAAAGTTTTCAAACTCTGCATGTACCATCTCCCACTCAGTTTGCAATCAGTCAGTAACTCTGCAAATGCATCATCCAGGCAGTGTTGCTGAAGAAGTAGATGGTCAGTAGACTTTGAAGAGCCCTTCAGCATTAACGGCCTTTGTTTAGTTTTGTGCAAATTAGCACAGTTGCTCTGTTCTAAAAAATCGCTTTGACTGTCGGCAGTTGCGTGACCTCCCCTTCTCAAGCTGCGGCAGCACAGTCCAATCCCATGCGCCTGCATGTTTCTATATATTCCTATCTCCTATCTCTAAAATAGTGTCTGTCTAATTCCTTGGACCTGTCTGGCAATGTGGCCGTAAGCTACACAAGTTCATAAGAAATACATAACGTAAGAAATAGGAGCAGGAGTAGGTGATTTGGCCCTTCGAGCCTGCTCCGCCATTCAATAAGATCATGGCTGATCTTCTACCTCATCTACACTTTCCTGCACTATCTCCATTTGCCATGTTCTTTCCCACTCACTTATCCTGTCTATATCCCCTTGAAGCCTCCTTGCATCCTCCTGACAATTTACATTCCCACCCAGCTTTGTATTATCAGCAAACTTGAATATATTACATTTGGTCCCCTTATCCAAATCATTGATGTAGATTGTGAATAGCTGAGGCCCAAGCACTGATCCTTGCGGTAACCCACTAGTTAAAGCCTGCCAACCCAAAAATGACCCGTTTATTCCTACTCTCTGTTTTCTGTCCATTAACCAATCCTCAGTCCATGCTAGTATATTACCTCCAATCCCATGAGCCCTAATTTTGTTTAATAAACTCTTGTGTGGCACCTTATCGAATGCCTTCTGAAAATCCAAATACACCACATCCACTGGTTCCCCCCTTATCTATTCTGCTAGTTACAACTTCAAAAAAACTCTTAACAGATTTGTCAAACGCGATTTCCCTTTCATAAATCTGTGTTGACTCTGTCCAATCCTATTATTATTTTCTAAGTGCCCTGTTACCACGTCCTTAATAATAGATTCTTGCATTTTCCCTACTACTGATGTCAGGCTAACTGGTCTGTCGTTCCCCGTTTTCTCTCCCCCTCCTTTCTTAAATAGTGGGGTTACATTTGCTACCTTCCAATCCGTGGGAACCGTTCTAGAATCTATGGAATTTTGGAAAATGACAACTAATGCATCCACTATCTCTATGGCCACCTCTTTCAAAACCCTAGGATTTAGGCCATCAGGTCCAGGGGATTTATCGGCTTTCAGTCCCATTAATTTCTCCAGTACTATTTTTTTACCTAATACTAATTTCTTTCAGTTCCTCATTCTTACTAGAGCCTTGGTTCTCCACTATTTCCGGGAAGTTTTTTGCGTCGTCTTCCGTGAAGACAGACACAAAGTATTTGTTTAATATCTCTGCCATTTCCTTATTCCCCATTATAATTTTTTTTGATTTATTCGTTCACAGGATGTGGGCATCGCTGGCAAGCCTAGTATTTATTGCCCATCCCTAATTGTCCTTGAGAAGGTGGTGGTGAGCTGCCTTCTTGAACCGCTGCAGTCCATGTGGTGAAGGTACTCCCACAGTGCTTAGTTTGGTTTGATACAACTGAGTGGCTTGCTAGGCCATTTCAGAGGGCAGTTAAGAGTCAACCACATTGCTGTGGGTCTGGAGTCACATTTAGGCCAGACCGGGTAAGGACGGCAGATTTCCTTCCCTAAAGGACATTAGTGAACCAGGTGGGTTTTTATGACAATCTGGTAATTTCATGGTCACCATTACTGATACTGGCTTTTTATTCCAGATTTATTTAATTAACTGAATCTAAATTCCCCTAGCTGCTGTGGTGGGATTTGAACTCATGTCTCCAGGTTATTAGCCCAGGCCTCTGAATTACTAGTGCAGTAACATAACCGTTATGCTACCGTACCCCTGTCTCAGCCTGTAAGGGACCCACATTTACTTTTGCTAATCTTTTCCTTTTTACATACCTATAGAAGCTTTTACAGTCTGTTTCTATGTCTCTCGCTAGTTTACTCTCATATTCTATTTTCCCTTTCTTTATCAATTTCTTGGTCCTCCTGAATTCTAAAATCCTCCCAATCCTCAGGCTTGCTACTCTTTTTGACAACATTATAAGCCTCTTCCTTTGATCTAATACTATCTTTAACTTCTCTTGTTAGCCACGGTTGGACCACTTTTCCTGTGGGGTTTTTGTGCCTTAAAGGAATGTATATTTGTTGTAAATTATGTATTAATTCTTTAAATGCTAGCCATTGCTTGTCTACCGTCATACCTTTTAATGTAGTTTCCCAATCTACCTTAGCCAACTCACTCCTCATACCTACGTAGTTTGCTTTGTTTGGATTTAAGACTTAACTAAATCACTTTCAAACTCAGTATAAACTTCTATCATATTATGGTCACTCTTCCCTAAAGGCCCCTTTACTACAAGGTTATTAATTAACCCTTTCTCATTGCACAATACTAGATCTAAAATAGCCTGTTCCCTAGTTGGTTCCTCAACATACTGATCTAGAAAACTATCTTGCATACATTCCATGAATTCGTCCTCCACACTATTACTGCAAATTTGGTTTGCCCAGTCTATATGTAGATTAATATCCCTCATGATTACTGTATTACCCTTGTTACATGCGCCTCTAATTTCCTGATTTATACTCTGCCCTACATTACAACTACTGTTTGGGGACCTATAAACAACTTCTACCAATGTTTTCTGCCCCTTGCTGTTTCTTAGCTCCACCCAAACTGATGCCATAGTTCAACTGGTGATTGTGCTTTTTTGCATAGGTGAATGGTCATAGAGCTGTTTCAGGTAGATTGGTGAGGATGAGGTCAAGTTGGTTTTTCCCTCGTGTTGGTTCTCTCACCACCTGTCACAGGCCCAGTCTGACAGCTATGTCCTTCAGAACTCAGCCAGCTCGGTCAGTGGTGGTACTACCGAGCCACTCTTGGTGATGGACATTGAATTCCCCCACTCAGAGTGCATTCTGTGCCCTTGCTACCCTCAGTGCTTCTTCCAAGTGGTGTTCAACATGGAAGAGTACTGATTCATCAGCTGAGGGAGGGCAGTAGGTGATTGTCAGTGGGAGGCTTTCTTGCCCATGTTTGACCTGATGCCATGAGACTTCATAGGTCCGGAGTCACTGTTGAGGACTCCCAGGGCCACTCCTTCCCAACTGTGTACCACTGTGCCGCCACCCCTGGTGTGTCTGTCCTGGCGGTGGGCCACGACATACCCAGGGATGTTGATGGAGTCTGGGACATTGACTGAAAGGTATGATTCTGTGAGTATGACTATGTCAGGCTGTTGCTTGACCAGTCTGTGAGACAGCTCTCCCAATTTTGGCACAAATTCCCAGATGTTAAGTGAGGAGGAGTTTTCGGGGTCGACTGGGCTGGGTGTGCCGTTGTCATATCCGAATCTCATGCCTAGGTCAAAGCTGTGTGGTCTGTCCAATTTTATTCTTGTTATACTTCTTTGTAGCGGTTAGTTACAACTGAGTGGCTTGCTAGGCCATTTCAGAGGGCAGTTAAGAGTCAACCATATTGCTGTGGGTCTGGAGTCACATATAGGCCTGACCGGGTAAGGACGGCAGGTTTCCTTCCCTAAATGATATTAGTGAACCAGATGGGTTTTTACGACAATCCGATAGTTTCATGGTCACCATTACCGATACTAGCTTTGTATTCCAGTTCCTTTTATATATCCAATTCCCTTTTGAAAGTCCCTTTCAGGCAGTGCATTCCAGATCTTCATAACTTGCTGCGTAAAAGAAATTCTCCTCATCTCCCCTCTGGTTCTTTTGCCAATTATCTTAAATCTGTGTCCTCTGGTTACTGACCCTCCTGCCACTGGAGAAAGTTTCTCCTTATTTACTCTTATCAAAACCCTTCATTATTTTGAACACCTCTATTAAATCTTTCTAAGGAGCGCAACCCCAGCTTTTCTAGTCTCTCCACGCAACTGAAATCCCTCATCCCTGGTGTCATTCTAGTAAATCTCCTCAAAGGCCTTGTCATCCTTCCTAAAGTGTGGTGCTCACAAGTGGACACATCATACTGCAGCTGAGCCCTAACCAGTGATTTAGAAAGGTTTAAGGAGACAGGAATAGTCTTCCTTGCTTTTGTACCCAATGCCTCTAATTATAAAAGTGAGAAGTCGCACAACACCAGGTTATAGTCCAACAGCTTTATTTGAAATCACAAGCTTTCGGAGCGCTGCTCCTTCGTCAAGTGAAGTGAAGAAATACATATGGGCACAGCATAAATAGTCAGAGAACAATGCCAGACGACTGCAGTTAATCTTTCTAACTGCCCTTTATCACACTTAGAAAGATTAACTGTAGTCGTCTGGCATTGTTCTCTGACTATTTATGCTGTGCCCATATGTATTTCTTCACTTCACCTGACGAAGGAGCAGCGCTCCGAAAGCTTGTGATTTCAAATAAAGCTGTTGGACTATAACCTGGTGTTGTGCGACTTCTCACTTTTGTCCACCCCAGTCCAACACCAGCATCTCCGCATCTAATTATAAAGACAAGGATCCTGTATACCTTCTTTTAACAGCCTTATCAATTTGTCAAAAGGGAATTTGATATATACCTGAAGAGGAGAAATTTGCTAATTGGATGGTTGTTTCAAAGAGCAGGCACAATGGGCCGATTGGCCGCCTTCTATGCTGTAAGATTCTATGATTCTACAGAGTATGGTGTTTGGGTAATTAGGGACCACACTTACCTTTACAGATCACAAGAATAAATGCTTCTTTCTGTAAAATGGCAAAGTCAACCTACCCCGACCGGGACCAATTAATCTCGGGTATGAAGTCTTCACACGTTAAATTTGTTATTTAAAAAAAACCTCAAGAACCACTGTTTTCACTGTCTTTAAACTGAGTTCTGCATTCCTGTTGTTCCCCCCTTCAGGATAATAGACCAGGCTACGACCACAGAGATAGCCGCGTTTCCCATATATACAGTGTTGTTCTGTGTCCGAGACATTGATGGGACTTCGGAGAGTAATTGCTTTGCATTTACTGAAAGTTACTGCAGTACAGATGAGTTCCAGCTTCACATGTTCTGCTGTGAGATCAAAGAAGCCGTAAGTACTGTATTTTAACCCTTGCTGAGCACGGAAGTTATTTCAGTTTTCAAAATAAGCTTGTAGATATTGGTGTAGTAAAGTAGAAACCATCAGTGATTTTTTAATTTGTTTTTCCTCCATCTGCCTGACATTTTTTGTGCAAAATAATTTAAGAATAATTAAAGAAACAAAGGCCCTGAATTTATGTAGCTCTTTATCACTACTCTTGGAGAGGTCTCATCGCACGCCACATGCAGTGAATTACTTTGAAGCGTTACGCAGGTGAGTGCAGCTGAATAAACACTCTATCAGACCATGACTTAGGCTATAAACTACTGAACAGATGTATTAACAGCAAATAGATAAGTAGCAAAGACAAGCAGCAGATTTACAGTAATATACAGAATTTGACTTCCTTCCCAAATGTCAGAAATAACAGATACGCGGCCCACGATAAAGCTCACAGTAAAATTAATCTGAAAAAGTCCCTTGACACAGACTTTTGTAGGGTTTGGTGCATGACCTCCCCTGGAGTCACCTCCCTCCTCCTCCTCCCTCGTCTCACTCTTTGATAATGTAGAAGGATTGAAGAACTGGGAACAAGAAATACTGGAAATACATCAGTGAAGAGAAAAGACTGGTTATAATGGTTCAGGCGCATATAGCCTTTATCAGAACTGAGCCTGCATCAGGCAGCTGCTGGCTCCAATCTTCCCTCGGTTTCTAGAACAAAAGGGAGTCAAAGCAGTGTCTGTTAAAACAAAAATCAGAAGTCGCACAACACCAGGTTATAGTCCAACAGATTTATTTAATTTTACAAGCTTTCGGAGCTATCGCTCCGAACAAATACAGCTGTCACTCATAGTAGGATCCAAAGCCATTTGACTGATCGCTCTGCTGGCTTGTGTCTAATCAACTGGGCTGTTGTTGAGTGGTCAAGCTGCCAATCACCCAGGCTGAATATGCAGATAGATATCAGAGAGGGGTTTTGGACAGAGCCAGGCTATAATGGCTTTACAGTTAACAAGCATTAGAATATTAAAGCCACCGTTTATTTGATTACAGCAACCTGCAGACATATTATCTGTGGAATGTAATTTCTACAGTCCTCGGGGAAGTATAGTCTACCCCCAATTCTTGCAGTAACCAACATTTAAAGTGACCACCCATTTCCCGTACCTGGATATTAAAATATATAGACCAATGATTAGAATTGTGACTGAAAATCCCCATTTGTTGCACTGCCCACATCCTTTCAACCACTTCCAGTTCTTTGCTTATATAGATTAGCCATGCCTTGTTGTTGATCCCTCCACAGGGAAATATTCTCTTATTTTTCTCTCGATGCTTCTCTTCAACTTTGCTATTTTTCAAAGTTTTAGTTTTTTGAATTTGTTGTTTTCTGTTGACATCAGCTTCGCCTTGGCCAGCTTCACCTTGGTCTGATGGTAAGCCTTTTCAACATGAGTGCTTTAGCAGTGAACTTCATCTTTAGCCAGCTTCAAACCGGTTGATCTTGTTGTGGGCCTTGAGCGGCAGTCGTGACCTAAGCATTTTGTGCTTTTATATTTGTCGTTACTTTGAGGAATGCGAAGACACTTGACCATTCGGAAAGGCATACTGGATACTTCTCAATGCTGGAAGACCATGTTTGAGAACAGGATGGCTTTGTTTTAAAATGTTCAGAAGTGAGCTTGTGTAGTTGGGTTCCTAATACAAATTTAGAAGGACCCAAGGCCAGTAGGATTTGTTCAGCAAACTGAACATTCGTTCATACTTATAGAAATGCAAAGAAAAGTGGAAAATCAGTGGACTGGGAGAGCTATAAAAAGCAACAAAGGGACAGAAAGAAAGTATTAAGAGCTGCAAAAAGGAATATGAAGAGAAACTTGCAAGGGATATCTAACAGTAAAAGTTTTTATAAATATATTAAGCGAATGAGTGGCTAAGAGAAATGTGGGCCCATTAAAGACAGACGCAGGTGATACTGTAATCGACAATAAAGGAATGACAGACTTTTGCAATGGAGAAAATAACGAGACTGAAGATGGACAAATTTCCAGCACCTGATGGTTTCCACCCCAGGGTATTAAAAGTAGGTGAGAAAATTGCAGATGCGTTAGTAATAACCTTCCAAAGCTCTCTTGATTTGGGAATGGTACTGTTGGATTGGAAAATTGCAAATGTCTCTCCATTATTTAGGAAGAGTGAGAGTGAGAAACCAGGTAACTACAGTCTAATGTCAGTTGTGGGAAATCACTAGAATCTGTCATTAGAGACAGAGTGATTGAGTGCTTGGAGAAATTTGAGCTGATCAGAGAGAGTCAGCAGGGATTTGTGAAGTCATGTCTGACTACTTAGTTGAATTTTTTGAGGAGGTCACTAACATGGTGGATATGGGCGTGTCTATGGATGTTGACTATCTGGACTTCCAGAAAGCATTTGATAAGGAGCCACACAAGGGACTATGAGCAAAAATGAAAGTGCACAGAATTGAAGGCAACCTTGCGGCATGGGTTAGGAATTGGTTGGGAGGTAGGAGACAGAGAGTAGGGATAAAGGGTACATACTCTTATTGCCTGGATGGGACAATTGTTGCTCCTCTAGGTACAGGGGCCTCAGCTTTTCATCATACTTACCAATGACTTAGATGAGGGAATAGAGAATTGTATTTCAAGATTGCAGTACAAAAGTCAGGAAGTTATGCTAAACCTATATAAAACACTAGTTCAGCCCCAGCTGGAGAATTGTGTCCAATTCTGGGCACCAGACTTTAGGAAGACGTGAAGGCTTTGGAGCGGGTGCAGAAGAGATTTACTAGAAGGGTTCCAGAGATGAGGGATTACAGTTACGTGGATAGTCTGGAGAACCTGGGATTGTTCTCCGAGCAGAGAAGGCGGAGATGAGATTTGATAGAGGTGTTCAAAATCATGAAGGGTTTCGATAGAGTAAATAAAGAGAAACTGTTTCCAGCGGCTGAAGGGTCGATAACCAGAGGGCACAGATTGAAGGTGGTTGACAAAAGAGCCAGAGTTGACATGAGGAAAATCTCTTTTATGTAACGAGTGGTTAGGGTTTGGAATGCACCGTCTGATAGGGGGTGGATACAGATTCAATAGTAACCTTCAAAAGGGGAATTGAATAAAAACTTGAAGGAGAAAAAGTTGCAGGGATATGGGGAAAGAGCCGGGGCAGTGGGACTGACTGGATTGTGCTTTGAAAGAACCGGCGCAGGTGGGCTAAATGGCCGCCTCCTTTGCTCTACGGTTCTATGATACTACGTTGGGAGGCACAGTAAGTAGTGCAGAGGGGAGCAGGAAGTTGTAAACGGATATTGATAGATTAAGTGAGTGGGCAAAATTGTGCCAAATTGAATTTAATGTGGGGAAGTGTGAAGTCATCCACTTTGGATCCAAGAAAGATAAATGAGTATTTTCTAAATGGTGAGAAACTGGAATTTGTGGAAGAGCAAAGAGATTTGGGTGTCCATGTGCAGAAATCACTAAAGGCGAGTGGCCAAGTACAAAAAATCAATCAAGAAAGCGAATGGAATGTTGGCCTTTATCTCAAGGGGGCAGGAATACAAAGGGATGGAATACAAAGGGATGGAAGTTATACCTCAGCTGTATAGAGCCTTGGTCAGACCGCATCTGGGGTGCTGTGTTCAGTTCTGGGCACCGCACCTCAGAAAGGATATATTGGCCTTGGAGGGGGTGCAGCGCAGATTCACCAGAATGATACCAAGGCTAAAAGGGTTAAATTATGAGGACAGGTTGCATAAACTTGGCTTGTATTTTTTGAGTATAGAAGATTGAGGGATAATCTAATTAAGTTGTTTAAAATGATTAAGGGATTCAGTAGGGTAGATGTAGAGAAACAATTTCCTCTGGTGGGGGACTCCAGAACAATGGGCGTAATCTTAAAATTAGAACTAGGCCTCTAACAGGAGTGGGGCATTCAGCCCCTCAAGCCTGTTTGCCATTCAATAAGATCATGATCAATCTGTACCTCAACTCCATTTACTTTAGTTCCATATCCCTTGATGCTCTTGCCCAACAAAAATCTATCGATCTCAGTCTTGAAAATTTCAATTGAGCCAGTATCCAGTTTTTTGGGGTGGGGGGTGGTGGGGGGGGGGGGGGGGGGGGGGGGGGGGGGGAAGGAAGAGTTCCAGATTTCCACGATCCTTTGTGTGAAAAAGTGCTTCCTGATTGCACTCCTGAATGGCATAGCTCTAATTTTAAGATTGTGTGACTTTGTTCTGGATTCCCCCACCAGAGGAAGTAGTTTCTCTCTATCGAATCCCTTTATCATTTTAAACACCTCTATTAGATCACCCCTCAACCATCTAAACACCTCTATTAGATCACCCCTCAACCATCTAAACACCTCTATTAGATCACCCCTCAACCATCTAAACACCTCTGTTAGATCACCCCTCAACCATCTAAACACCTCTATTAGATCACCCCTCACCCATCTAAACACCTCTATTAGATCACCCCTCAACCATCTAAACACCTCTATTAGATCACCCCTCAACCATCTAAACACCTCTATTAGATCACCCCTCACCCATCTAAACGCAAGGGAATACAAACCAAGTTTTATGCAACCGGTTCTCATAATTTAATCTTTTAAGCCCCCGTATCATTCTGGTGAATCTGTGCTGGCTATAATATCCTCCTTGAGGTATCGTGCCCAAAACTGAATGCAGTACTCCAGATGGGGTCTGACCATGGTACTGTACAACTGAAGCATCACTTCCTCACTCATGTACTCCTGCCTAAATACCCAAATAATTCCTAAATATCTGTCCTGATTCAGCTAGCAGCGCTATGAGCATTGATTTTGATGGTCTTTGGTGCACAATCTTCTGCCGTGCTTGGCACAGACTTACACGGGCACCTTCCTTGATGTCAGACCACGTTTGCATTCTCAGAATCAACCGTTGCAACCATTTTGAGTGGGTGTGCGAATCCCAAATAATCTTGATGCATGGACATGCCTGAATTAAGATTCCACTGATATTTAAAACTCTCAATACATCCTTTCCTCACGGACTGAAATGATGTAGTGAATCTCCTTCAACTAATTTCCCATTTCATCAAAACAGTATACGTTCTTCACTCTTCTATTAAGCCAGTGCACCCCATTTGCAGTTTGTTTTCAAATGGTAAGGCTGCTCCGAATCTTAGCCAGACTGACTCTGTGTTGTAAAATGAGAGTTTCGAAATTCTGGCTGCTTACTATGAACATAACCCTTTGCTTTTATTAAAGGCCACTTTGTAGGATGGGAGTGGGGAGGGCCCATCAGTAGCTAGCCAAACTGAGGGCTACTTTGCCAAACAAGAAGTGACACTGTAAATCTAGGCAGCCCTGTCACCTTGCGAGAAAATCATTCCAGAACAGCGGAGATGCTGCAAAGCTAAGTCCCATCAGCCATTCTGTCTACCTGATCTTCACCTGAAGGGTACTGTGCTTATCTACCCAAGTGTCACAAGAGTGGTTGGGGTTGACATGATTTGACTGAAAAAAATGTGTGTGAAGTTGACTTTTGTTCATGAAATACGCAGGTAGACGATGCTCACCACCAGGAGAGCCAAGTAATATCCTCAGTGACAAATATATTAAAAATCTTGCGTCTGTGTGCACTTCCTGCCTACAAAGACTTACTTCTTGTTGCCACAACCTTGGTGTCAACATTTCCATGATAAATTCTTACATCCACAATGATAATGGAAATGACCTTTGTAAATGTACCATGCTGTAATCACACCCTCCTGCCAGTGGAGGCACTGTAGTGACTGTTTTGTGTCTCCCAGCTCCTCAGCTTATAGTGTAGAGAAACTCCTATTCCACATCTGGCTGTACGCTCTGCTTCCCAAATAGCTCTTTTACTATTTAACTACAAATAATATAAAATCAAGGTATTATGTAAAAACTAGGCCAGAATCTATGTCTTGAAAATGGGGATTTAATTAAGTCTACGTGTCCACTAGCTCTGCTTCACCTGAAGACTACACTTGGTCCTCACTTCCTTTTTGCAATGCCATGGGAGATAGACTAAGAACTAATTGTTTTTGGCAACTTTCTCTTTCCTCCTGCTCCTGTGAAGGTGATAAGTCCTTGCTGGGTGCAGTTAGGATTCCCTGTCATCGGCTTGCATCTCAACCAACTAGCCATTATTTCCTTGACAGTAAGTACAATAGGCTATTCAACCACATGAGGCATGACAGCGTGCCCCAATCGTGTTTTCACCCACACACCTGTAATTCCACCTGGATAGTTGGCAGATGGTGATCAGGAGTAGGTGCTTTGGCTCAATTTTTCCTTTCCTAACCCAGGGCCACAGAGGTTAACTGTAGTGCTCCGACCACTGCCCTGGATGACATCGTCTAACTCGGTCCTGCTCTTGCTTGGTCTGTGGGGCTCAGCACCTCTCTGGCATTGGAGGAGTCCACTGAACCAGTGAGGTAGCCTACCAATTTACTCTTTTTGGGAGAGGCTGGGGAGTTGTGTTGTGTTGGGTGCAGTATATAAGGAACATAGGAACAGGAGTAGCGCATTCAACCTCTCGAGCCTGTTCCACCAATCAATTATATCATGGCTTATCTGTATCTTAACTCCGTCTACTTGCCTTGGCTCCCTATCCCCTGATACCCTTCCCAACAAAAATCTATCGCTCTCAGTCTTGAAATTTTCAATTGACCCCCAGACTCAACAGCTTTTTTGTGTGGGGGTGGGTGGAGAAAGTGTTCCAGATTTGCACTCCCCTGTGTGTGAAGAAGTGCTTCCTGACATCACCCCTGAATGGCCTAGCTCTATTTTTAAAGTGATGCCCCCTTGTTCTGGACTCTCCCACCGGAGGAAATAGTTTCTCTCTATCTACCCTATCAAATCCTTTAATCATCTTAAACACCTCAATTAGATCACACTTTAATCTTCTATACTTGAGGGAATACAAGCCTATTCTATGCAACCTGTCCTCATAATTTAATCCTTTTAGACCTGGTATCATTCTGGTTAATCTGCGCTGCACCCCCTCCAAGGCCAATATATCCTTCCTGAGGTGCGGTGCCCAGAACTGAACACTGCACTCTAAATGGAGTCTAGCCAGAGCTTTATAAGTGGTCATGTGGGAGACCAGTATTACAGTCATAAGCTGAGGATCTAAACCTGCATATCTCTCTCTCTTTCCCTCTAGGTCAGTCGAATTCTGTATAGTTTTTCCACTGCTTTTCGACGATCTTCCAAACAAAACGCAGAAGTAAAAGACATGGGCGATGCAAGTCCTGAGAGTGACCGCTACAACTTCACTGTTTCTCTTGAAATGAAGGAGGATGATGGAAAAGGCAATTTCAGGTGAAATGGAAGTTGAAGTGTATGCAATTTCAAAGTGGGTGCAGGGATGATGGTACTTTGGGGATTGGCACCAAGCCCCCGCACTTCAAGGTGTGGTGTAGTGCAGGCTATTGGTAATGCTACACTGATTGCCCCTGCGTCATTAGTCAGTCTTAAAGTAAAACAAAAATGACAGGCTTACATTTATGTAGCGCTTTTCGCGACCTTTATACAGCGCCTTTCACAATCTCTCAAAGCGCTTTACAGCTGATGAAGTACTTTAGAAGTGTAGTCACTGTTATAATGTAGGAAACGCGGCAGCCAATTTACGCACAGCAAGCTCCCCAAAACAGCAATGAGATATAGAACCAGATCATCTGTTTTAGTGATGTTGGTTGAGGGATAAATATTGGCCAGGACACTGGGGAGAACTCCCCTGCTCTTCTTCGAAATAGTGCCATGAGATCTTTTACGTCCAGCTAAGAGGGCAGACGGGGCCTCGGTTTAACATCTCATCCGAAAGAAGGCATTTCCGACAATGCAACACTCCCTCAGTACTGCACTGGAGTGTCGGCCTGGATTTTGGAGTCTTAAAGTAATGCTTTCCATTTAAATAGGACCTCACAAGCTCTCTTTCACTGCTGCATAAACTCTGCATAAACTATTGGCTATTATGCAGTAAATTTAATATAGAAAATGTCTCAAGGAGCTTCGCAGCGCAGAATCGGTCAGTGAGCATTCGTACACGAGCAGAGAGCTAAATCATAAGCATGGGCAGAAAGGGGTTGAGGGAGTACCAGAGAGTGGGCTTGAAGTCGCGGGAGGTGAGTGTGCACACGATGCCAGAATGGGAAAGCAAAAGGGCACAAGCTGGGACGTAGGACTGGAGGAGGTTGCAGGGGGTATGGATGAATTTATAAATGAGGATGAGGATTTTGAATTTGATGCGTGGATGAAAGAAAAGAGAAAGACTTGCATTTATATAGCGTCTTTCACCACCTTAGGACGTCCCAAGGTGCTTTACAGTCAATGAAATACTTTTGAAGTGTAGTCACTGTTGTAATGTAGGAAGCTGATGGAGGCTGGAGGACAAGTGATAGACGAGCGGAACTTAGTGTGGGATATAACGTGGGTGCCCAGAGTTTTGGGTGAGTTGGAAACTTAGTGACACAGAGCTCGAGAGCCCAGTGGGGAAGTTAAGTCTGGCGTGTAACAAGTGTGGATGGTGGCTCGAGCAATGGTAGCTCAAGGTGAGGTCAAGGCTGAGGTCGATGATGATGTAGAGGTGGAAGTTAGTGGTCTTGATGTTTTGGTATGGGATTTAAAGTTCAACTTGGGGTCGAACAGGATCACCAAGTTTACACATGGGGCTGTTAATCATCCCTAATGGCAGATCCAGTTGTTTTCGGACCCACCTCTATCTCTACTACTCCTAATCAGTGCCGGTGTTGCACTCAGCCTCTGGAACTATGAACGTCATACTAATTGAGAAAACTGGTCCAGGCGGCAAGGTTAAATATGGCATGTTGGTGTTTTGCTTTGTGTATGATGAGGGGGTGAAGAAGGGACCTTGCAGAGCAATTTCTTGTCCCATGCTTTCTAATCACAGAATCATACAGCACAGAAGGTGGCCGTTTGGCCCATCATGCGTGTGCCAGCTCTCTGAAAGAGCTACCAATTAATTCCACACTCCCCTGCTCTTTCCCCACAGCCCTGCAAATGTTTCCTTTTAAGTAGCTATCCAATTCCCTTTTGAAAGTTACTATTGAATCTGCTTCCACCACCCTTTCAGGCCGTGCATTCCAGATCATCACAACTCGCTGCTTAAAAAATTTGCTCCTCATTTCTCCTCTGGTTCTTTTGCCAATTATGTTAAATCTGTGTCCTCTGGTTACCGACACTCCAGCCAGTGGAAACAGTTTCTCCCTATCTGCTCTATCAAAATGCCTCATAATTTTGAATACCTCTGTTAAATCTCCCCTTAACCTTCTCTGCTCTAAGGAGAACAATCCCAGCTTCTCTATTCTCTCTTCTCTCCACATAACTGAAGTCCCTCATCCCTGGTACCCTTCCAGTAAGTCTCCTCTGCACCCTCTCCAAGGCCTTGACATCCTTCCTAAAGTGTGGGGCCCAGAGTCGGACAAAATACTCTAGCTGAGGTCTAACCAGTGTTTTATAAAGGTTTAGCATAACTTCCTAATGTTGCTATAATTCTTTGCAGCTGTTTGATTTTTTAAAAGGATTATATTAATTTCAGATATTTTGAGAATATGGTGTAGGTTCTTTGCTTCAAAATGCACTAAGCTGTATTTTTATATTGTAAAGTAGTATTTATTGATCCTTTATAAAATGATTTCTCTCTGCAGCAGTTCTGCATCTATAGGTTGCTTACAAATATCCTTGAAGTAGATTTCACATGAGAACTAACATTCACAGCATGTGCACACATCATATTCCTGGTTTTATCTTAAATTCCTCTCGGACCCATGCGTCGCAGTATGAGGTCTAGCGAGTGTTGATGTGACAGACAACGCTGGAAACTGAAATAACTCCTATTGTTTTCACAGTGCTGTACCGAAGGACAGAGAGAAACTGTATTTTAAGTTGCGACAGGGGATAGAGAAGAAATTGATTATCAACGTACAGCAAACATCGAACAGCGAGCTCGCTGTTGAGCGGTAAGCTTATTATCTTACCTTGTAAAATAACCGTGAAATGGTTCCTCTTAAAGACTGCAGCTACTGGTTTCACAATCTCTAGTAGCCTGCCACATGATGGCATTGTATAAAATCTCATCCCTGTGCCCCATCTCCTGAAGGTGTTGACTCCTGGTGGGAGTTGGCAGCTCCGTGATGCCTTGCCTAGGTGCTCATTCTTCACGAGTGTACCCATACAGTGAAAGTCAGCAGGCTACTCGACTGATCTGCCCTCCTTGACCCCCACATATATGCACCTTCAGTATAGGTTGCTGGGTAGCTAACTGGGTGTGAACTGTGACTAAACTTGTAAATGGTATTTGAGTTGCCTGTATTATTGCACAATGTGTTATATTAACCTTTCCTTGCACCTGTCTGCTTACCACATCCCTTGACTGGGGAATTCTCCAGATGCCATCTTAACAGTCAATGGGACTGTCCTGTTTATGCTGCACCAGCAGGACTGTTCCAATAATTTAGAGTCCAGACAAGAGCTTTCCATAATCAATTTGATTAACTTTCTGACTTAGTGCAACTGTAATCTTAAAATATTTAAAAGCACTCTACCAAAATAAGATGTAGACTAGAAAACCCTTTGAAGCTGATTTTTTTCCCTCTGGGTTTAAAATTAAATTTACCTGGAATTTCATTTGAAATTATTCACTAACTTAATTAAATGCTGTCTCACAAACATAGCTTAGCAAATTATGTTCAAAGTATACTCAAGCTGCTAGATAATGTGGAATGTGTTTTGAGAAGACTATGCTTAGTGTGAATACAGCGAGTAAATATGATACAGAAGATGGCTATTATAACTATTATTTTGCATTATGTTTTCAGAGGTTTATGCAAAAGTTTTATAGAAAAACATTGGGCTGAAATATGACTTGATGAACTGAAACACCTCACCAGTGAGATGTTCCCAGCACAAACCTTTTGACTATCTGCACAGTGCAAATAATTTTTAGCTTGTCTAATTGCAGCCATTAGCTTTTTGTGAGAACTTACTTGCATCTTGATATTGCTTTCATTGCGCCCAAGATGGATAAGGTTGCAGGAGGAGCAATTATTGGGGTTCATTGCACCAAATGCATGTGTAATGGAGGAGAGCGAAAGAAAGAACTTAGATTTATATAGTACCTTATCATATTCTCAGGATGTCTGAAACTGCTACGTAGCCAATGAATGAGTTTTTTGAAGTGTAATCACTGTTGCTTTTTACACAAATATGGTAGACAATTTGCACACAGCCAGGTCTTACAAATGGGATAAATGTTGATCTGTTTTGGCAGTGGTATTTGAGAGATGAACGTTGGCCATGCTCTTCTTCAAATGCCTGTAGTGCTATGTTCACCTGAGTGAGTAGATGGAGCCTCTGTTTAAGGGCCAAACGACAGCACCTCTGACAGTGCAGCACTCCCTCAGTACTGAACTGAAGAGTCGGCCGAGATATTGTGCTCAATTCCTGGCACGGGACTTGAACCCACAACCTGACTGAGGCGAGAGTGCCACCAGCTAAGCCAAGTGGACATGTTCACTGAAAGTTTCCTCAGAATTGAAGAGTGTAGATCTCAATGTAGTTTACTGGAATTTCTTCTCAGGGTGCTGCAAATATGAGGTACTTCTCATGTTTTTTTTAAAGTAAAGGTGTATTTTCACAAGTTTGGAGAAAAAAAGCTCCTAGATATAAAGTGATTACTATGCTTAATGGAAATTGATGAAAACAATATTAGAAAAAATAATGACACGAAAGACTGACAAATCCCCAGAACCCGATGGGTTCCACCCCACGGTTTTAAAGGAAGTAGGTGAGGACATTGCAGATGCTTTAGCCATAATCTACCAAAGCTCTCGATTCAGGGATTGGTCCTTTAGATTGGAAAATTGCAAATGTAACTCCATTATTTAAGGTGAGAGAGAACACCCAGGAAATTATAGACAGAAAACAGCGAGTTGTGGTAAATGGCTGTTTCTCAGACTGGAGGATGGTAGACAGTGGTGTTCCCCAAGGGTCAGTGCTGGGGCCACTGCTTTTTTTGATATATATAAATGACCTGGATATTGGAATATAGAGTAGAATTTCTAAATTTGCCGATGACACCAAACTTGGGGGTGTGGCAAACAGTGAGGACGATACCAATCGACTGCAACAGGACATAGAAAGGCTAGCAGAATGGGCAGACAAGTGGCAGATGGAATTTAATACAGAGAAGTGTGAGGTGATGCATTTTGGCAGAAGGAACAGGGAGAGGTAATATACACTTAATGGCACAGTTTTAAAGAGTGTGCAGGGTCAGAGGGACCTGGGAGTTAATGTGCATAGGTCCCTGAAGGTGGCAGGACATATTGAGAGAGTGGTTAACAAAGCATATGGGATCTTGGGCTTCATAAGTAGAGGTATTGAGTACAAAAGTAGAGAAGTTATGCTGAGCCTTTATAAAGCGCTGGTTGGGCCACAACTGGAGTATTGCGTCCAGTTCTGGTGGTCACACTTTAGGAAGGATGTAAAGGCCCTTGAGAGGGTGCAGAGGAGATTTACCAGAATGGTTCCGGGGATGGGGAATCTTAGCTACAAGGACAGGTTGGAGAAGCTGGATTTGTTTTCATTAGAGCAAAGGAGGTTGCTGGGTGATTTGATACAGGTGTACAAGATTATGACAGGTTTGGATAAGCTAGACGGGGAAAGGCTGTTTCCACTAGTTGATGGTACAAGGACTAGCGGACACAGATTTAAAGTTTTGGGCAAGAGATACAGTGGGGATGTGAGGAAAAACTTTTTTACGCAGCGAGTGGTGAGGACCTGGAATTCGCTGCCGACGGAAGTGGTGGAAGCGGAGACACTCAATGTTTTCAAGGAGAGACTGGATAGGCACTTGAGGGAAATAAACTTGCAGGGCTACGGGGATAGAGCGGGGGAATGAGACTGACTGGATTGCTCTGCAGAGAGCCGGCACGGACTCGATGGGCCGAATGGCCTCCTTCTGTGCTGTATGACTCTATTCCCTGTTAGTCTAACATCTGTTGTGGGGAAGTTATTGGAATCTACAATTAAGGACAGAGTGACTGAGCACTTAGAGAAATTTGAGCTGGTTAGAGAGAGCCAACATGGGTTTGTAAAGGATAGGTGATGTCTAACGACCGTAATTGATTTTTTTGAGGAAGTAACTAAAGTAGTAGACAGAGGAATGTCTATGGATGCAGCTTATATGGACTTCCAGAAGGCCATCGATAAGGTTCCACCTAAGAAACTGTTAGCTAAAATTAAAGCTCATGGAATTGAAGGCAAATGATTGACCTGGTTAGGAGATTGGTTATGCTGTAGAAGACAGAGAGTAGGGATAATGGGTACGTACTCAAATTGGAAGGAAGTGACTAGTGGTGTCTCACAAGGATCTGAGGCCTCAACTATTCAATATATTTATTTATTACTTCGATAACACAATAGAGAGCCATATAATCCAAGTTTGCCGACGACACAAAGATTGGTGGCACGGTATATAGCATAAAATTACAAAGAGGTCTAGAATATAAAGGGGAGGAAGTTTTGATAAAGCTATACAAAGCCCTGGTTAGACCATATCTGGAATACTGTGTACAGTTCTGGGCACTGCACCTTAGAAAGAATATATTGACCTTGGAAGGAGTGCAGCGCAGATTCTCCAGAATGTTACCAGGGCTCCAAGGGTTAGATTATGAAGAGAGATTACATAAACTAGGTTTGTATTCCCTGGGATACAGAAGATTAAGGGATGATTTGATTGAGGTTTTTAGGATTTTAAAAGGAATTGCTAATAGGGTAGATAGAGAAACTTTTTCCACTGATGAGGGAGTCTAGGACAAGGGAACATAACCTTAAAATAAGAGCCAGGTCATTCAGTAAAGAAGTTAGGAAACACTTCTTTATGCAAAGGGTGGTAGAAGTGTGGAACTCTCTCCCACAAAAAGCAGTAGCTGCTAGCTCAATTAATTTTAACTCTGAGATCAATAGATTTTTGCTAGCCAAGGGTATTAAAGGATATGGATTTAAGACACAGATGAACCATGATCTCATTGAATGGCGGAACAGGCTCGAGGGGCTGAATGGCCTCCTAGAATCATAGAAGATAGGAGCAGGAGTAGGCCATTCGGCCCCTCTAGCCTGCTCCGCCATTCAATGCGATCATGGCTGTTCATCCAAATTCAGTACCCTGTCCCTGCTTTCTCCCCATATCCCTTGATCCCTTTAGCCTTAAGAAATATATCCAACTCCTTCTTGAATATATTTAATGAATTGGCCTCTACTGCCTTCTGTGGCAGAGAATTCCACAGGTTCACCACTCTCTGGGTGAAGAAATTCCTCCTCATTTCTGTCCTAAATGGCTTACCCCTTATCCTTAGACTGTGACCCCTGGTTCTGGACTCCCAGACCATCGGGAGCATCCTTCCTGCATCTAGTTTGTCCTGTCCTGTCAGAATTTTATAAGTTTCAATGAGATCCCCTCTCATTCTTCTAAACTCCAGCGAGTATAAGCCCAATCGACCCAATCTCTCTTCATACGTCATTCCTGCCATCCCAGGTATCAGCCTTGTGAATCTTCGCTGAACTCCTTCCATGGCAAGAACATCCTTCCTCAGATAAGGTGACCAAAACTGCACACAGTACTCAAGGTGTGGTCTCACCAAGGCCCTGTACAACTGCAGCAAGACATCCTTGTTCCTGTACTCAAACCCTCTCGCTACGAAGGCCAACATACCATTTACCTTCTTAACCGCCTGCTGCACCTGCATGCTTACCTTCAGCGACTGGTGCACAAGGACACCCAGGTCTCGTTGCACTTCCCCTTCTCCCAATCTATTGCCATTCAGATAATCTGCCTTTCTGTTCCTATCTTCCTATTTCCTCAGGAATTTGTTAGTTTGCCTAGGTAATTGGAAAAAAACACCTGACACGGCCTTCCCTTTTGTGAAGACAGACGCAAAGTATTTATTAAGAACCACACCCACATCTTCCACCTCCACACACCTGGTTACCTTTTTGGTCTCTAATAGGCCCTACTCTTTAGTTATCTTCTTGCTCTTTTTGTATTTATAAAATATCTTTGGGTTTTCCTTGATTTTACTTGCCAATATTTATTCATGCCCTCTCTTTGCATTCCTAATTTCCTTTTAAGTTTCACCCCTGTACTTTCTATACTCCTCTAGACTTTCTGTAGTATTTAGCTCTTGGTGTCTGACATAAGCTTCCTTTTTTGTCTTATCT
Organism: Squalus acanthias; assembly: GCA_030390025.1. NCBI lineage: Eukaryota > Metazoa > Chordata > Chondrichthyes > Squaliformes > Squalidae > Squalus > Squalus acanthias. The sequence goes on along the minus strand of JASTWF010000104.1, from coordinate 783,283 downwards.
ACCCTGTATCTCCTTGACATCCAGGGTGCTCTGGATTCGGGAGTCCCATCCTTTTCCTTTCTGGGAATATATTTGCTCTGAGCCCTCACTGTCTCCTCCTTGAATGCCTCCCACTGCTCTGACACTGATTTACCTTCAAGTAGCTGTTTCCATTCCACTTTTGCTAAATCACATCTCAGCTTAGTAAAATTGGTCCTTTCCCCAGTTGAGAACTTTTACTCCTGATCTATCTTTGTCCTTTTCCATAAGTACCTTAAATCTAACTGAATTATTATCACTACCACCAAAATGCTCTCCCACTGATGCCCCTTCCATCTGCCCAGCTTCATTCCCTAAAACTAGGTTCAGAACCGCCCCTCTCTTGTTGGGCTTGCTACGTACTGGCTAAAAAAAAGTTCTCCTGAATGCATTTTAAGAATTCTGCGCCCTCTACCTTTTACACTGATTCTTTCCCTGTTAATGTCAGGGTTGTTGAAATCCCCTACTATTACTGCCCTATTTTTTTTGCACTTCTCAGAAATTTGCCTGTATATTTGTTCTTCTATCTCCCTCTGACTATTTGGGAGTCTATAGTACACTCCCAGCAGTCTGATTGCCCCTTTTTTGTTCTTCAGTTCAACCCATATGGCCTCATTTGATGATCCTTCCAACATATCATCACTCCTCACAGCTGTAATTGTTTCTTTAACCAATATTGCGACCCCCTCCTTTTTTATTCCACTCTCTACCTTGTCTGAAAACCCTGTAACCAGGAATGCTGAGCTGCTATTCCTACCCTTCTTTCAGCCATGTTTCAGTAATAACTATGATATCATACTTCCACGTGCCTATCTGTGCCCTCAGCTCATCTGCCTTATTCACTAGACTCCTTGCATTGAAGTATATACCATTAAGCACTGCCAAACTCCTTTGTTGTCTATTTTCTAGCCTTTGTTTCCTCTGCCTTCCAAACTCACTTAGTAATTTACTGCTTTCCATTTCCAGCTTTGCTTCTCTTCCTTCTGAATCTGCACTGAGGTTCCCTCTCCCTGCCAAGCTAGTTTAAACCCTCCCCAACAGCACTAGCAAAGCTTCCCGCGAGGATATTGGTCCCGGTCCGTTGAGATGCAACCTGTCCGGCTTGTACTGATCCCACCTCCCCCAGAACCAGTCCCAATGCCTCAGGAATCTAAAGCCCTCCCTCCTGCATGATCTCTCCAGCCACGCGTTCACCTACTCTATCCTCCTATTTCTGTGCTCAATAGTGCGTGGCACCGGGAGTAATCTGGAGATTGCTACCTTTGAGGTCCTGCTTATTAATCTCTTTCCTAGCTCTCTAAAATCTGCCTGCAGGACCTCATCCCTCTTTCTACCTATGTCATTGGCAAAACAGCACCTCCATCAGAGCAGCACTCCTGGAGAGATGTGGGTTGAAGTCTCTGGAGTGGGACTTGAACCCACAACCTTTTGACTCAGAGGTGAGTGTGCTACCAACTAAGCCACTGCTGACACTTTTTGTAGGAGAGAGTGCGCCAACATGAGGTGGAAGAGAAGGAAAGAGTGCGCCAACGTGAGGTGGAAGAGAAGGAGAGAGTGCGCCAGATTAGGTGGAAGAGAAAGTGTGTGCCAGATTGAGGTAAAAGAGGAGAGAGTGCGCTAGATTGCAGTGGAAGAGAAGGAGACAATGCGGCAACATGAGGTGGAAGAGAAGGAGAGAGTGTGACATTGCGGTGGAGAGAAGGAGAGTGTGTGACAGATTGCAGTGGAGAGAAGGAGAGAGTATGACAGATTGCGGTGGAGAGAAGGAGAGAGTGTGACATTGCGGTGGAGAGAAGGAGAGAGTGACAGATTGCAGTGGAGAGAAGGAGAGAGTGTGACAGATTGCGGTGGAGAGAAGGAGAGTGTGACATTGCGGTGGAGAGAAGGAGAGTGTTACAGATTGTGGTGGAGAGAAGGAGAGTGTGTGACAGATTGCGGTGGAGAGAAGGAGAGTGTGTGACAGATTGCGGTGGAGAGAAGGAGAGTGTGTGACATTGCAGTGGAGAGAAGGAGAGAGTGTGACAGATTGCGGTGGAGAGAAGGAGAGAGTGTGACAGATTGCGGTGGAGAGAAGGATAGAGTGTGACAGATTGCAGTGGAGAGAAGGAGAGAGTGTGACATTGCAGTGGAGAGAAGGAGAGAGTGACATTGCGGTGGAGAGAAGGAGAGAGTGTGACAGATTGTGGTGGAGAGAAGGAGAGAGTGTGACATTGCAGTGGAGAGAAGGAGAGAGTGTGACAGATTGCGGTGGAGAGAAGGAGTGTGTGTGACAGGTTGCGGTGGAGAGAAGGAGAGTGTGTGACAGGTTGCAGCGGAGAGAAGGAGAGTGTGTGACAGGTTGTGGTGGAGAGAAGGAGAGTGTGTGACAGGTTGCAGCGGAGAGAAGGAGAGAGTGACATTGCAGTGGAGAGAAGGAGAGTGTGTGACAGTTTGCAGTGGAGAGAAGGAGAAAGTGTGACATTGCAGTGGAGAGAAGGAGAGAGTGTGACAATGCAGTGGAGAGAAGGAGAGAGTGTGACAGATTGCAGTGGAGAGAAGGAGAGAGTGTGACATTGCAGTGGAGAGAAGGAGAGAGTGTGACATTGCAGTGGAGAGAAGGAGAGTGTGACAGGTTGCGGTGGAGAGAAGGAGAGAGTGTGACAGATTGCAGTGGAGAGAAGGAGTGTGTGTGACAGGTTGTGGTGGAGACAAGGTGAGAGTGACAGATTGCAGTGGAGAGAAGGAGAGAGTGTGACAGGTTGCAGTGGAGAGAAGGAGAAAGTGTGACATTGCAGTGGAGAGAAGGAGAGAGTGTGACATTGCAGTGGAGAGAAGGAGAGAGTGTGACATTGCAGTGGAGAGAAGGAGAGAGTGTGACAGATTGCACTGGAGAGAAGGAGAGTGTGACAGGTTGCGGTGGAGAGAAGGAGAGAGTGTGACATTGCGGTGGAGAGAAGGAGAGTGTGACAGATTGCAGTGGAGAGAAGGAGTGTGTGTGACAGGTTGTGGTGGAGAGAAGGAGAGAGTGTGACAGATTGCAGTGGAGAGAAGGAGAGAGCGTGACAGATTGCGGTGGAGAGAAGGAGAGAGTGTGACAGATTGCGGTGGAGAGGAGGAGAGAGTGTGACAGATTGCGGTGGAGAGAAGGAGAGAGTGTGACAGGTTGTGGTGGAGAGAAGGAGTGTGTGTGACAGGTTGCGGTGGAGAGAAGGAGAGAGTGTGACATTGCAGTGGAGAGAAGGAGAGAGTGTGACAGGTTGTGGTGGAGAGAAGGAGAGTGTGACATTGCGGTGGAGAGAAGGAGAGTGTGACAGGTTGCGGTGGAGAGAAGGAGTGTGTGTGACAGGTTGTGGTGGAGAGAAGGAGAGTGTGACATTGCGGTGGAGAGAAGGAGTGTGACATTGCGGTGGAGAGAAGGAGAGTGACATTGCGGTGGAGAGAAGGAGAGAGTGTGACATTGCGGTGGAGAGAAGGAGAGAGTGACAGATTGCGGTGGAGAGAAGGAGAGAGTGTGACATTGCAGTGGAGAGAAGGAGAGAGTGTGACATTGCAGCGGAGAGAAGGAGAGTGTGACATTGCGGTGGAGAGAGGGAGAGTGACAGATTGCAGTGGAGAGAAGGAGAGAGTGTGACAGATTGCAGTGGAGAAGGAGAGTGTGACAGATTGCAGTGGAGAAGGAGAGTGTGACAGGTTGTGGTGGAGAGAAGGAGAGAGTGTGACAGATTGCGGTGGAGAGAAGGAGAGTGTGTGACAGGTTGTGGTGGAGAGAAGGAGAGAGTGTGACAGGTTGCAGCGGAGAGAAGGAGAGAGTGTGACAGATTGCAGTGGAGAGAAGGAGAGTGTGACAGGTTGCAGTGGAGAGAAGGAGAGAGTGTGACATTACGGTGGAGAGAAGGAGAGTGTGACAGATTGCAGTGGAGAGAAGGAGTGTGTGTGACAGGTTGTGGTGGAGAGAAGGAGAGTGTGACAGATTGCAGTGGAGAGAAGGAGAGAGCGTGACAGATTGCGGTGGAGAGAAGGAGAGAGTGTGACAAATTGCGGTGGAGAGAAGGAGAGAGTGTGACAGATTGCGGTGGAGAGAAGGAGAGTGTGTGACAGGTTGTGGTGGAGAGAAGGAGAGTGTGTGACAGGTTGCGGTGGAGAGAAGGAGAGAGTGTGACATTGCAGTGGAGAGAAGGAGAGAGTGTGACAGGTTGTGGTGGAGAGAAGGAGAGTGTGACAGATTGCGGTGGAGAGAAGGAGTGTGTGTGACAGGTTGTGGTGGAGAGAAGGAAAGTGTGACATTGCAGTGGAGAGAAGGAGAGTGACATTGCGGTGGAGAGAAGGAGAGTGTGACATTGCAGTGGAGAGAAGGAGAGAGTGTGACAGATTGCGGTGGAGAGAAGGAGAGAGTGACATTGCAGTGGAGAGAAGGAGAGAGTGTGACAGATTGCGGTGGAGAGAAGGAGAGAGTGTGACAGATTGCGGTGGAGAGAAGGAGAGTGTGTGACATTGCAGTGGAGAGAAGGAGAGTGTGTGACAGGTTGCAGTGGAGAGAAGGAGAGAGTGTGACATTGCAGTGGAGAGAAGGAGAGTGTGACAGATTGCGGTGGAGAGAGGGAGAGTGACAGATTGCAGTGGAGAGAAGGAGAGAGTGTGACATTGCAGTGGAGAGAAAGAGAGAGTGTGACAGATTGCGGTGGAGAGAAGGAGAGTGTGTGACAGATTGCAGTGGAGAGAAGGAGAGAGTGACATTGCAGTGGAGAGAAGGAGAGAGTGACAGTTTGCAGTGGAGAGAAGGAGAGAGTGACATTGCGGTGGAGAGAAGGAGAGTGTGACAGATTGCGGTGGAGAGAAGGAGAGAGTGTGACAGATTGTGGTGGAGAGAAGGAGAGAGTGACAGATTGCGGTGGAGAGAAGGAGAGTGTGACAGATTGCAGTGGAGAGAAGGAGTGTGTGACAGGTTGTGGTGGAGAGAAGGAGAGTGTGACATTGCAGTGGAGAGAAGGAGAGAGCGTGACAGATTGCGGTGGAGAGAAGGAGAGAGTGTGACAGATTGCGGTGGAGAGAAGGAGAGAGTGTGACAGGTTGTGGTGGAGAGAGGGAGAGTGTGTGACAGGTTGCGGTGGAGAGAAGGAGAGAGTGTGACATTGCAGTGGAGAGAAGGAGAGAGTGTGACGGGTTGTGGTGGAGAGAAGGAGAGTGTGACAGATTGCGGTGGAGAGAAGGAGAGTGTGACAGGTTGCGGTGGAGAGAAGGAGTGTGTGTGACAGGTTGTGGTGGAGAGAAGGAGAGTGTGACATTGCAGTGGAGAGAAGGAGAGTGACATTGCGGTGGAGAGAAGGAGAGTGTGACATTGCAGTGGAGAGAAGGAGAGAGTGTGACAGATTGCGGTGGAGAGAAGGAGAGAGTGACATTGCAGTGGAGAGAAGGAGAGAGTGTGACAGATTGCGGTGGAGAGAAGGAGAGAGTGTGACAGATTGCGGTGGAGAGAAGGAGAGAGTGTGACATTGCAGTGGAGAGAAGGAGAGAGTGACAGATTGCAGTGGAGAGAAGGAGAGAGTGACATTGCAGTGGAGAGAAGGAGAGTGTGACAGATTGCGGTGGAGAGAGGGAGAGTGACAGATTGCAGTGGAGAGAAGGAGAGAGTGTGACATTGCAGTGGAGAGAAGGAGAGAGTGTGACAGATTGCGGTGGAGAGAAGGAGAGAGTGTGACAGATTGCAGTGGAGAGAAGGAGAGAGTGTGACAGATTGCAGTGGAGAGAAGGAGAGAGTGACAGTTTGCAGTGGAGAGAAGGAGAGAGTGACATTGCGGTGGAGAGAAGGAGAGTGTGACAGATTGCGGTGGAGAGAAGGAGAGTGTGACAGATTGCGGTGGAGAGAAGGAGAGAGTGTGACAGATTGCGGTGGAGAGAAGGAGAGAGTGTGACAGATTGCGGTGGAGAGAAGGAGAGTGTGACAGATTGCGGTGGAGAGAAGGAGATTGTGACAGATTGCAGTGGAGAGAAGGAGAGTGTGACATTGCGGTGGAGAGAAGGAGAGAGTGACAGGTTGCAGTGGAGAGGAGGAGAGTGTGACAGATTGCGGTGGAGAGAAGGAGAGTGTGACAGATTGCGGTGGAGAGAAGGAGAGTGTGACAGATTGCGGTGGAGAGAAGGAGAGAGTGACATTGCGGTGGAGAGAAGGAGAGAGTGTGACAGATTGAGGTGGAGAGAAGGAGAGAGTGTGACAGATTGCGGTGGAGAGAAGGAGAGTGACAGATTGCGGTGGAGAGAAGGAGTGTGTGTGACAGGTTGCGGTGGAGAGAAGGAGAGTGTGACAGGTTGCGGTGGAGAGAAGGAGAGTGTGTGACAGGTTGCGGTGGAGAGAAGGAGCGAGTGTGACATTGCGGTGGAGAGAAGGAGAGTGTGACATTGCGGTGGAGAGGAGGAGAGTGACATTGCGGTGGAGAGGAGAGTGTGTGACATTGCGGTGGAGAGAAGGAGAGTGTGACAGATTGCGGTGGAGAGAAGGAGAGAGTGTGACATTGCGGTGGAGAGAAGGAGAGAGTGACAGATTGCGGTGGAGAGAAGAGGATTGACATTGCGGTGGAATGAAGGAGAGTGACATTGCGGTGGAGAGAAGGAGAGTGTGACAGATTGCGGTGGAGAGAAGGAGTGTGTGTGACAGGTTGCGGTGGAGAGAAGGAGCGAGTGTGACAGATTGCGGTGGAGAGAAGGAGAGTGTGTGACAGATTGCGGTGGAGAGAAGGAGAGAGTGACAGATTGCGGTGGAGAGAAGGAGAGAGTGTGACAGATTGCGGTGGAGAGAAGGAGAGAGTGTGACAGATTGCGGTGGAGAGAAGGAGAGAGTGACAGATTGCGGTGGAGAGAAGGAGAGTGTGACAGATTGCGGTGGAGAGAAGGAGAGAGTGACATTGCGGTGGAGAGAAGGAGAGTGTGACAGATTGCGGTGGAGAGAAGGAGATTGTGACAGATTGCAGTGGAGAGAAGGAGAGTGTGACATTGCGGTGGAGAGAAGGAGAGAGTGACAGGTTGCAGTGGAGAGGAGGAGAGTGTGACAGATTGCGGTGGAGAGAAGGAGAGTGTGACAGATTGCGGTGGAGAGAAGGAGAGTGTGACAGATTGCGGTGGAGAGAAGGAGAGCGTGACATTGCGGTGGAGAGAAGGAGAGAGTGTGACAGATTGAGGTGGAGAGAAGGAGAGAGTGTGACAGATTGCGGTGGAGAGAAGGAGAGTGACAGATTGCGGTGGAGAGAAGGAGTGTGTGTGACAGGTTGCGGTGGAGAGAAGGAGAGTGTGACAGGTTGCGGTGGAGAGAAGGAGAGTGTGTGACAGGTTGCGGTGGAGAGAAGGAGCGAGTGTGACATTGCGGTGGAGAGAAGGAGAGTGTGACATTGCGGTGGAGAGGAGGAGAGTGTGACATTGCGGTGGAGAGGAGAGTGTGTGACATTGCGGTGGAGAGAAGGAGAGTGTGACAGATTGCGGTGGAGAGAAGGAGAGAGTGTGACATTGCGGTGGAGAGAAGGAGAGAGTGACAGATTGCGGTGGAGAGAAGAGGATTGACATTGCGGTGGAATGAAGGAGAGTGACATTGCGGTGGAGAGAAGGAGAGTGTGACAGATTGCGGTGGAGAGAAGGAGTGTGTGTGACAGGTTGCGGTGGAGAGAAGGAGCGAGTGTGACAGATTGCGGTGGAGAGAAGGAGAGTGTGTGACAGATTGCGGTGGAGAGAAGGAGAGAGTGACAGATTGCGGTGGAGAGAAGGAGAGAGTGTGACAGATTGCGGTGGAGAGAAGGAGAGTCCTTCAGGGCTGGGTTACACTAACGATCCAACTATGGTCTGCTTATAACTCAGCAGTAAAGGGCTTCCATCTTAACTCCATAGTACATTTTTATTTTTGAGTTCTTGATTGGATGCTTCCAATGTGTTACGTTATCAGGCAGTTTCTTATTTTCAAGCCAATTGCAGGTTAAGTTGTTACAGGGTAATGCGTGCTGTAGTTCCTTGTGTAACCTAGTAAAAGAGGACATTAAGGGTTCATGTATTGGGTGATTTGGGTTTTTCATTTTTCTGTCTGATAAGGATTCTGAAAGGAGTCTGGTGCTGAATACCTGTTGGAAGGCCTCAGCTCTCCCTTTGGCATTGAATCAATTACTATGTAAATCCATGTCGCCATCTCTTGAGCCACACCGTTTTGGGGCATAAAGATTTTGGCATGGTGGGATTATTTTGGTCACTGCTACCTCTGCTCAGAGAGTCCAGGTATGACAACCCTTGGTAAGACTACCATTCCCTGGTTAGCTTCAGGTTAGAGTAGTGCTTTGTGCCAAGTTTCTGCATTTCCTTTGGTGTAAGTCACACTTTCCTTTGCCTCATACACCAAAGAGCAATGCAATATTGCCAGACTATGAGAAGATAGATCAGGAAAATCAGCCGTGGGCATGAAACATTAGGTCACAAAAAGGATTGGCTAGAGGAATAAGAACATAAGAAATAGGAGCAGGAGTCGGCCATTTGACCCTTCGAGCCTGCTCCGCCATTCAATAAGATCATGGCTGATCTTCTACCTCATCTCCACTTCCCTGAACTATCCCCATATCCCTTGATCCCCATAATATTCAAAAATCTATCGATCTCTGTCTTGAATATGCTCAATGGCTGAGCCGCCACAGCCCTCTGGGGTAGAGAATTCCAAAGATTCACCACCCTCTGAGTGAAGAAATTTCTCTTCATCTCAATCCTAAATGGCCGACCTCATATCCTGAGACTGTGACCCCCTGGTTCTAGACTCCCCAGCCAGGGGAAACATCCTCCCTGCAACTACCCTGTCAATCCCTGTAAGAATTTTGTATGTTTCAATGAGATCATCTCTCATTCTTCTAAACTCTAGAGAATTTAGGCCTAGTCTACTCAATCTGTCCTCATAAGACAATTCCCCCATCCCAGGAATCAATCTGGTGAACCTTCGTTGCACTCCCTCTATGGCAAGTATATCCTTCCTTAGGTAAAGAGACCAAAACTGTACACAATACTCCAGGTGTGGTCTCACCAGGGCCCTATATAATTGCAGTAAGATGTCTTTACTCTTATACTCAAATCCTCTTGTAATAAAGGCTAACATACCATTTGCTTTCCGAATTGCTTGCTGTACCTGCATGTTAACTTTCAGTGATTCATGTACAAGGGCACCCAGGTCCCTCTGAACAACATTTCCCCAATCTCTCACCATTTAGAAAATACTCTGCTTTTCTATTTTTCCTACCAAAGTGGATAGCTTCACGTTTCTCCACATTATATTCCATTTGCCATGTTCTTGCCCACTCACTTAGCCATCAGGTCCAGGGGATTTATCGGCTTTCAGTCCCATTAATTTCTCCAGTACTACTTTTATACTAATAAATGTTACTTGGTATGAACTGTGTGGGAAGGATGTTAGACTCAGAGAACCCTCTGTAGTCATCTGAACATGGACTAAAAATGGAGAATTTCTATGGAATCATAGAAATTTACTGCACAGAATGAGGCCATTCGGCCCATTGTGTCTGTGCCGGCCAAGAAAGAGCTATCCAGCCTAATCCCACTTTCCAGCTCTTGGTCCGTAGCCTCGCAGGTTACGGCACTTCAAGTGCACATCCAAGTACTTTTTAAATGTGATGAGGGTTTCTGCCCCTACCACCCTTTCAGGCAGTGAGTTCCAGACCCCCACCACCCTCTGGGTGAAAAAAATTCTCCTCAACTCCCCTCTAATCCTTCTACCAATTACTTTAAATCTATGCCCCCTGGTTATTGACCTCTCTGCTAGGGGAAATAGATCCTCCCTATCCCACTCTATCTCGGCCCCTCATAATTTTATACATCTCAATCAAGTCTCCCCTCAGCCTCCTCTGTTCCAAAGAAAACAATCCCAGCCTATCCAATCTTTCTTCATAGCTAAAATTCTCCAGTCCTGGCAAAATCCTCGTAAATCTCCTCTGCACCCTCTCTCATGACATCACATTTTTCCTGTAATGTGGTGACCAGAACTGGACACAGTACACTAGCTGTGGCCTAACTAGTGTTTTATACAGTTCAAGCATAACCTCCCTGCGCTCATATTCTATGCCTCGGCTAATAAAGGAAAGTATCCCGTATGCCTTCTTAACCACCTTATCTACCTGTCCTACTACCTTCAGGGATCTGTGGACATGCACACCAAGGTACCTCTGATCCTCTACACTTCTCAGTATCCTACCATTTATTGTGTATTCCCTTGCTTTGTTGGCCCTCCCCAAATGCATTACCTCACACTTCTCCAGATTGAATTCCATTTGCCACTTTTCTGCCCACCTGACCAGTCCATTGATATCTTCCTGCAGCCTACTGCTTTCTTCCTCACTATCAACCACATGGGCAATTTTTGTATCATCTGCAAACTTCTCAGTCATGCCCCCGACATTGAAGTTAAATCATTGATATATACCACAAAAAGCAAGGGACTTTGTACTGAGCCCTGCGGAACCCCACTGGAAACAGCCTTCCAGTCACAAAAACACCTGTCGAACATTAACCTTTCCTGCCTGCCACTGAGCCAATTTTGGATCCAACTTGCCTCATTCCCTTGGATCCCATGGGCTTTTACTTTTCTGACCAATCTGCCATGTGGGACCTTGTCAAAAGCCTTGCTAAAATCCATGTAGACTACATCAAACGCGCTACCCTCATCAACCCACCTTGTTACCTCCTCAAAAAATTCAGTCAAGTGAGTTAGACACGACCTTCCCTTAACAAATCCATGCTGACTGTCCTTGATTAATCCGTGTCTTTCTAAATGACAATTACTGCTGTCTCTCAGAATTATTTCCAATAATTTGCCCACCACCGAGGTTAGGCTGACTGGCCTGTAAGTAATCGGTATATCCCTTTCTCCCTTTTTATACAACGTAAGCAGTCCCCCGGCACCGCACCTGTAGTCAGAGAGGATTGGAAAGTGATGGTCAGAGCCTCTGCTATTTCCTCCCTTGCTTCTCTTAACAGTCTGGGATACATTTCATCCGGGCCTGGTGTTTTATCTACCCCTTGTATTTTCAGCAAACTCTGTACTTGACTGCCTATGATTAGATACTGCAGTCCTTTCAGACATGGCAGCGCTGATTTCATGACGTTTTCTATGTTTAAACACTGATCCAGGAATCTGGCAGAGCAGATTGCCCACCCTTTACATAACCCACCTGACTTTGATTGCAATGATTTCAATAGGATGCAGATCAGGCAGTTCGATCCACTCAGTCGGATTACTACCCAGTAATGAGAATCTACCCCTGATGTATCATCTCAACCATTATCAGATGTTGGTATTTGAAATAAGCAGACAAGTTTCCCTCCTGAATGGCCTGGCTCGAATTTGAAGATTATGACCTGTTGTTCTTGATTCTCCCACCAGAGGAAATAGTTTCTCTCTATCCTATCAAACCCGTTTATTATATTAAAAACCTCGATCAGATCACCCCTTAATCTTCTATACTCAGGGAAATACAAGTCAAGTTTACGTAACCTCTCCTCATAATTTAACCCTTAAGCCCTGGTGGTATTCTGGTGAATCTGTGCTGCACCCCCTCTAAGGTTACGATATCCTTCCTGAGGTGCGGTGTCCTGAACTGAATGCAGTGCTCCAGATGTCTGATCAAGGCTCAGTGTAGTTGGGAAGTAAATGTGACACGTACGTGCCTGCACACGTGCGCTTACGTAATGCAGCATTGTTACTACTGTAGTAAATATCTCTCCCTCTAAATTGCTTCTCACAATATTTGGTAAAGAGATTGCCTGCGTACATTGATGTGTGAATTGTCAGTAACATATAGATTTTACTTAATTACATCCATCCGAGCTCAAGCAGCTTCCTGTCATCAGACTCTAGTTCCTTCCTCAGAATATGCTTGAATGGGAATGTTTGACTGTCCATTAGCGACTAACTGAATCAGCTTGCTCCCAAAAAAAACATAATGAAGAGCCAGACTCGGGCCTTGTGATCTCAGTGTATGTTTCCTTTTTAGAGCGCTGTGGAATTTCTTGTACGTTAAATGTAAGTTGTTTCTGTCACAGATTGCAGTTACTGGCTCTGGGTTCAGTTCTCGGAGAAGAATATTCCACTGCCCATAAGTAAGCCTTATATTCTGCGGACAGAAATTGTCCCCACCCCGCCCCCCCACTCCCATGCACAGAAAATGGCACCCTTTAATGTTAACTGACGGGACGATGTACATTCAATAGAAGATGGTTCTGTTTTATTCTGTTATTAATTTCCACCACTAGATGACATCCTGGCCAAAGGTAGTTGCAGCAATCAGTTTGGCAAGCATTAGAATAGAGATGTTTATGATTTGCCAGCTTCACAATATTTTGCTGATAATGTAGGCCACAGCTTGAACTTGTGAATGAAAATATGGGCTGGTATTAAAGTGGGATGTGGTTGTGGCCCAATTGCTGGAGTGCTCGGGGAACCTCACACTTTGCTAATGATCCAAAGTCAGGGGCCATTTTTCACCATCTTGATATAGATGCGGATTTTGTGATCTAATTTAACAGCATGAAGCATTTAAGCCTCAAGTTTCCTTCTGTGTTTGAAGTGTTGTATGACATTTGCAGTATTTTGTTTTTTCCAGGTGTTTTGGCATGCTCCTGAGCCCAGGGAGAAATGTGCGGAACAGCGACATGCACTTGCTTGACATGGTGAGTTTGGTGGAGTGAGCAAACTTTTCACATTTGAAGTTGTGATCAACAGATAAACGCACAAAGAAATGTCAAGAAAAATACCTGCAGCTGGTGGGCAAGGCTTACGCACTGACAGGACGAACTCGGTATTTCCACAATACTTTGTGAAATCTGGTGATATTAACATGACAAGTGTCAGCTGTGGCTCAGTTGGGGTAGCAGTCTTGCCTCTGAGTCAGAAAGTTGTGGGTTTATGCTCCACTCCGGGGATTTGAGCACATAATCTAATCCCGGCTGGCACTCCCAGTGCAGTACTGAGGGAGTGCTGCACTGTCGGAGGTGCCGTCTTTCGGATGAGACGTTAAGCTGAGGCCCCGTCTGCTCTCTCAGGTGGGCGTAAAAGATCTCATGGCACTATTTCGAAGAAGAGCAGGAGAGTTCTCCCCAGTGTGCTGGCCAATATTTGTCACTCAACTAACATCACTAAAACACATCATCTGGACATTATCACACTGTTTGTGGGATCTTGCTGTGTGCAAATTTGCTGCTGCATTCCTTACATTAACTACACTTTAAAAAACCCCACATTTAATTGGCTGCAAAGTGTTTTGGGATGTCCTGTGGGAGGCACAGATAAATACAAGTCCAGTCCTTTCTTTTCTTTCCTTAGTTGGGTACGTGCCTGTGTTAGACACGACAGTCTAATCCCTGTTCTTCATTGATTTCCATTCTGCTTGTCAAATCATTGCTTTCACCGTTGTGTCGTGTAATTTGGCAAATCTGTGGATGGATGGAAAACCTGTCGGGGAGCAATCGAGTTTGGATATTAGGAAATAGAAAGAAAGAACTTGCATTTATTTAAGACCTTTGACATCCTCAGGACATCCTGAAGCACGTCACAGCCGATGAATTATTTTTGAAGTGCAGTCGCTGTTGTTTTGGAATTTAACTCGACAGCCAATTTGTGCACAGCAAGATTCCACAGATGGCAATGAGATAAATGACCAGTTAATCTGTTTGTGGTGCTGTCGGTTGAGGAATGAATGCTGGCCAGGAAAACACCCTTGCTGTCTTTCTTACAGCGCCGTTGGATCATTTACATCCATCGGAGGGCTTGTGACGGGGCCTCGGTTTAACGTCTCATTCGAAAGACGGCACCCATGATAATGTAGCACTCCCTCAGTACCGTGCTGTAGTGTTAGCTCAGATTATGTGCTGAAGACCTGAAATGGGGCCTTAAATCCATGACCTTCTGACTCGGAGGCGAGGGTGCTACCACTGAGCCAAACCGGAGCCGAATGAAACCCGGGTGGTTGTCGTCTGACTGTTTGATTTGTTGGTGTGTTTATCTAACACTTTGAAGGGGCGATGCTCTTCCAATGGAGAATATTTTCAGGTGTTTGGCAGGGTATTTCTCTTCACGCGGTCGGTATTTACCCTCTCACTATCTGCTCATTTAAATTTTTTTTCCATCTAATTTCACTCAGGAGTCCATGGGAAAGAGCGCCGATGGGAAGTCTTACATCATCACGGGAACGTGGAACCCTAATGGTCCTGCCTTTCAGGCGCTGAATGAAGAAACCCCTAAAGGTATTTCACTGCTGAAAAAGCTGCTTGTTGTATTCCACTGCCTTTGTTACATTGGTTTGTCAGTCAAGGTACTGCATGAGGAGTAATTAATTCTGTCTTGTTCACACTCAAATGTTTATATGTGGGGGAGCCCTTGCAAATATTGACACAGTCCTAGGGGGCCCACTGTCCTAACTTCTAAAAGCCATTGTCAGCAAATCAAAATAAAAACATTGCAAAAAAAAAACACTGCACACAGCAACAAAAATAATTAGCAAGAAATACAGAAATTAGAGGATCCCCCTGTGGATCCACTAGGTCTGAGGATTGTAGATTGGAAACATGTGCTCCAGGTTTAAAAATTAATCGTGGTTTTAACTGAAAGCTGCCTCTAATGCGAGGGCACATTGGTTGGGGGCTCAGTCCTGGCCTGCAGAGTCAGTTGAGTTTTTCCAATTCGTTCCCATATACCAGAGAGCAGTTGTGAAATATAAGCCTTTTGCTGATATTAGTTTTTACCCCCCAAAAAGGTATTTTTTTTTTGGCAAGCTTATGTTAAAGTTTCTGGCAACAGGACAAAATGTACCTTAAAAGAGGTAAAGACAATGAGATATAAAAGTGACATATAACCGACAGAAACTGCAGAAAGAAAGTAGACGAGGTAGAACAAAAAAAGAATACTGAGAAGGCAGCACACGGTATACTGATGTGCTGGGGTAGGTCCACTTCAAACTCCAACTCTGCCATTGCCGGGTGGCGGTGAGATATGCACACTGATGGAGGAAGGATCCAAGTAGTGGGGAGGTGCATCCAGTGACACAGGAGGGGTTTGGGTGAGGTTTGTATTGTGATGAAGAAAGGGACTGTGTTTGGGTGAGGTTTGTATTGTGATGAACAAAGGGACTGTGTTTCGGTGAGGTTAGTATTGTGATGAAGAACGGGGCTGTGTTTGGGTGAGGTTTGTATTGTGATGAAGAAAGGGACTGTGTTTCGGTGAGGTTTGTATTGTGATGAAGAAAGGGACTGTGTTTGGGTGAGGTTTGTATTGTGATGAACAAAGGGACTGTGTTTCGGTGAGGTTTGTATTGTGATGAAGAAAGGGACTGTGTTTGGGTGAGGTTTGTCCTGTGATGAAGATAGGGACTGTGTTTGGGTGAGGTTTGTATTGTGATGAAGAAAGGGACTGTTTGGGTGAGGTTTATCTAATGATGAAGAAAGGGACTGTGTTTGGGTCAGGTTTGTATTGTGCTGAAGAAAGGGACTGTTTTGGGGTGAGGTTTGTATTGTGATGAAGAAAGGGACTGTGTTTAGGTGAGGTTTGTCCTGTGATGAAGAAAGGGACTGTGTTTGGGTGAGGTTTGTATTGTGATGAAGAAAGGGGCTGTGTTTGGGTGAGGTTTGTCTAATGATGAAGAAAGGGACTGTGTTTGGGTGAGGTTTGTCCTGTGATGAAGAAAGGGACTGTGTTTGGGTGAGGTTTATCATGTGATGAAGAAAGGGGCTGTGTTCAGGTGGGGTTAGTATTGTGATGAAGAAAGGGACTGTGTTTGGGTGAGTTTTGTCTTGTGATGAAGAAAGGGACTGTGTTTGGGTGAGGTTTGTCTTGTGATGAAGAAAGGGACTGTGTTTAGGTGGGGTTTGTATTGTGATGAAGAAAGGGACTGTGTTTGGGTGAGTTTTGTCCTGTGATGAAGAAAGGGACTGTGTTTGGGTGAGGTTTGTATTGTGATGAAGAAAGGGACTGTGTTTGGGTGGGGTTTGTATTGTGATGAAGAAAGGGACTGTGTTTGGGTGAGGTTTGTATTGTGATGAACAAAGGGACTGTGTTTCGGTGAGGTTTGTATTGTGATGAAGAAAGGGACTGCGTTTGGGTGAGGTTTGTCCTGTGATGAAGAAAGGGACTGTGTTTGGGTGAGGTTTGTATTGTGATGTAGAAAGGGACTGTGTTTGGATGAGGTTTGTCCTGTGATGAAGAAAGGGACTGTGTTTGGGTGAGGTTAGTATTGTGATGTAGAAAGGGACTGTGTTTGGGTGAGGTTTGTATTGTGATGTAGAAAGGGAGTGTGTTTGGGTGAGGCTTGTATTGTGATGAAGAAAGGGTCTGTGTTCAGGTGGGGTTTGTATTGTGATGAAGGAAGGGACTGTGTTTCGGTGAGGTTTGTCCTGTGATGAAGAAAGGAACTGTGTTTGGGTTAGGCTTGTCCTGTGATGAAGAAAGGGACTGTGTTTGGGTGAGGTTTGTATTGTGATGTAGAAAGGGACTGTGTTTGGATGAGGTTTGTCCTGTGATGAAGAAAGGGACTGTGTTTGGGTGAGGTTAGTATTGTGATGTAGAAAGGGACTGTGTTTGGGTGAGGTTTGTATTGTGATGTAGAAAGGGACTGTGTTTGGGTGAGGTTTGTATTGTGATGTAGAAAGGGACTGTGTTTGGATGAGGTTTGTCCTGTGATGAAGAAAGGGACTGTGTTTGGGTGAGGCTTGTATTGTGATGAAGAAAGGGTCTGTGTTCAGGTGGGGTTTGTATTGTGATGAAGGAAGGAACTGTGTTTGGGTTAGGCTTGTCCTGTGATGAAGAAAGGGACTGTGTTTGGGTGAGGTTTGTATTGTGATGAAGAAAGGGACTGTGTTTGGGAGAGGTTTGTCTTGTGATGAAGAAAGGGGCTGTGTTTGGGAGAAGTTTGTCCTGTGATGAAGAAAGGGACTGTGTTTGGGTGAGGTTTGTCCTGTGATGAAGAAAGGGAGTGTGTTTGGGTGAGGTTTGTATTGTGATGAAGAAAGGGACTGTGTTTGGGAGAGGTTTGTCCTGTGATGAAGAAAGGGGCTGTGTTTGGGAGAGGTTTGTCCTGTGATGAAGAAAGGGGCTGTGTTTAGGAGGGGTTTGTATTGTGATGAAGAAAGGGACTGTTTTTGGGTGAGGTTTGTATTGTGATGAAGAAAGGGACTGTGTTTGGGTGAGGTTTGTATTGTGATGAAGAAAGGGACTGTGTTTGGGTGGGGTTTGTATTGTGATAAAGAAAGGGACTGTTTTTGGGTGAGGTATGTCTTGTGATGAGGAAAGGGACTGTGTTTGGGTGAGGTTTGTCCTGTGATGAAGAAAGGGACTGTGTTTGGGTGAGGTTTGTATTGTGATGAAGAAAGGGACTGTGTTTGGGTGAGGTTTGTCTTGTGATGAGGAAAGGGACTGTGTTTGGGTGAGGTTTGTCTTGTGATGAGGAAAGGGACTGTGTTTGGGTGAGGTTTGTCCTGTGATGAAGAAAAGGGCTGTGTTTGGGTGGGGTTTGTATTGTGATGAAGAAAGGGACTGTTTTTGGGTGAGGTTTGTATTGTGATGAAGAAAGGGACTGTGTTTGGGTGAGGTTTGTATTGTGATGAAGAAAGGGACTGTTTGGGTGAGGTTTGTATTGTGATGAAGAAAGGGACTGTGTTTGGGTGAGGTTTGTCTTGTGATGAAGAAAGGGACTGTGTTTGGGTGAGGTTTGTCTTGTGATGAAGAAAGGGACTGTGTTTGGGAGAGGTTTGTCTTGTGATGAAGAAAGGGGCTGTGTTTGGGAGAAGTTTGTCCTGTGATGAAGAAAGGGACTGTGTTTGGGTGAGGTTTGTCTTGTGATGAAGAAAGGGACTGTGTTTGGGTGAGTTTTGTCCTGTGATGAAGAAAGGGACTGTGTTTGGGTGAGTTTTGTCTTGTGATGAAGAAAGGGACTGTGTTTGGGTGAGGTTTGTATTGTGATGAAGAAAGGGACTGTGTTTGGGTGAGGTTTGTCCTGTGATGAAGAAAGGGACTGTGTTTGGGTGAGGTTTGTATTGTTCTGCAGAAAGGGAGTGTGTTTGGGTGAGGTTTGTATTGTGATGAAGAAAAGGACTGTGTTTCCATGAGGTTTGTCCTGTGATGAAGAAAGGGACTGTGTTTGGGTGAGGTTTATCATGTGATGAAGAAAGGGACTGTGTTTGGGTGAGGTTTGTATTGTTCTGTAGAAAGGGACTGTGTTTGGGTGAGGTTTGTATTGTGATGAAGAAAGGGACTGTGTTTGGGTGAGTTTTGTCTTGTGATGAAGAAAGGGACTGTGTTTGGGAGAGGTTTGTCCTGTGATGAAGAAAGGGACTGTGTTTGGGTGAGGTTTGTATTGTGATGAAGAAAGGGACTGTGTTTGGGAGAGGTTTGTCCTGTGATGAAGAAAGGGGTGTGTTTGGGTGAGGTTTGTCTAATGATTAAGAAAGGGACTGTGTTTGGGTGAGGTTTGTCCTGTGATGAAGAAAGGGGCTGTGTTTGGGAGAGGTTTGTCCTGTGATGAAGAAAGGGACTGTGTTTGGGTGAGGTTTGTATTGTGATGAAGAAAGGGACTGTGTTTGGGTGAGGTTTGTCCTGTGATGAAGAAAGGGGCTGTGTTTGGGTGAGGTTTGTATTGTGATGAAGAAAGGGACTGTGTTTGGGTGAGGTTTGTATTGTGATGAAGAAAGGGACTGTGTTTGGGTGAGGTTTGTCCTGTGATGAAGAAAGGGACTGTGTTTGGGTGAGGTTTGTATTGTGATGAAGAAAGGGACTGTGTTTGGGTGAGGTTTGTCCTGTGATGAAGAAAGGGGCTGTGTTTGGGTGAGGTTTGTATTGTGATGAAGAAAGGGACTGTGTTTGGGTGAGGTTTGTCCTGTGATGAAGAAAGGGGCTGTGTTTGGGTGAGGTTTGTATTGTGATGAAGAAAGGGACTGTGTTTGGGTGAGGTTTGTCCTGTGATGAAGAAAGGGACTGTGTTTGGGTGGGGTTTGTATTGTGATGAAGAAAGGGACTGTGTTTGGGTGAGGTTTGTATTGTTCTGTAGAAAGGGACTGTGTTTGGGTGCGGTTTGTCCTGTGATGAAGAAAGGGACTGTGTTTGGGTGAGGTTTGTATTGTGTTGAAGAAAGGGACTGTGGGTGAGGTTTGTCCTGTGATGAAGAAAGGGACTGTGTTTGGGTGAGGTTTGTATTGTGATGAAGAAAGGGACTGTGTTTGGGTGAGGTTTGTCCTGTGATGAAGAAAGGGACTGTGGTTGTGTGAGGTTTGTCCTGTGATGAAGAAAGGGACTGTGTTTGGGTGAGGTTTGTATTGTTCTTCAGAAAGGGACTGTGTTTGGGTGAGGTTTGTATTGTGATGAAGAAAGGGACTGTGTTTGGGTGAGGTTTGTCCTGTGATGAAGAAAGGGACTGTGGTTGGGTGAGGTTTGTCCTGTGATGAAGAAAGGGACTGTGTTTGGGTGAGGTTTGTATTGTGATGAAGAAAGGGACTGTGTTTGGGTGGGGTTTGTATTGTGATGAAGAAAGGGACTGTGTTTGGGTGGGGTTTGATTTGTGATGAAGAAAGGGACTGTGTTTGGGTGAGGTTTGTCCTGTGATGAAGAAAGGGACTGTGTTTGGGTGGGGTTTGTATTGTGATGAAGAAAGGGACTGTGTTTGGGTGGGGTTTGTATTGTGATGAAGAAAGGGACTGTGTTTAGGTGAGGTTTGTATTGTTCTGCAGAAAGGGAGTATGTTTGGGCGAGGTTTGTCTTGTGATGAAGAAAGGGGCTGTGTTTAGGTGAGGTTTGTCCTGTGATGAAGAAAGGGACTGTGTTTGGGTGAGGTTTGTCCAATGATGAAGAAAGGAACTGTGTTTCGGTTAGGCTTGTCCTGTGATGAAGAAAGGGACTGTGTTTGGGTGAGTTTTGTCTTGTGATGAAGAAAGGGACTGTGTTTCGGTGAGGTTTGCCCTGTGATGAAGAAAGGGACTGTGTTTGGGTGAGGTTTGTCCCGTGATGAAGAAAGGGGCTGTGTTTGGGTGAGGTTTGTCTAATGATTAAGAAAGGGACTGTGTTTGGGAGAGGTTTGTCCTGTGATGAAGAAAGGGGCTGTGTTTGGGTGAGGTTTGTCTTGATTAAGAAAGGGACTGTGTTTGGGTGAGGTTTGTATTGTGATGAAGAACGGGGCTGTGTTTGGGAGAGGTTTGTCCTTTGATGAAGAAAGGGGCTGTGTTTAGGTGGGGTTAGTATTGTGATGAAGAATGGGACTGTGTTTGGGTGAGGTTTGTATTGTGTTGAAGAAAGGGACTGTGTTTGGGTGCGGTTTGTCCTGTGATGAAGAAATGGACTGTGGGTGAGGTTTGTCCTGTGATGAAGAAAGGGACTGTGTTTGGGTGAGATTTGTCCTGTGATGAAGAAAGGGACTGTGTTTAGGTGAGGTTTGTCCTGTGATGAAGAAAGGGACTGTGTTTGGGTGAGGTTTGTCTTGTGATGAAGAAAGGAACTGTGTTTGGGTGAGGTTTGTATTGTGATGAAGAAAGTGACTGTGTTTGGGTGAGGCTTGTATTGTGATGAAGAAAGGGGCTGTGTTTGGGTGAGGTTTGTCCAATGATGAAGCAAGGAACTGTGTTTGGGTTAGGCTTGTCCTGTGATGAAGAAAGGGACTGTGTTTGAGTGAGTTTTGTCTTGTGATGAAGAAAGGGACTGTGTTTGGGTGAGGTTTGTATTGTGATGAAGAAAGGGACTGTGTTTCCGTGAGGTTTGTCCTGTGATGAAGAAAGGGAGTGTGTTTGGGTGAGGTTTGTCCTGTGATGAAGAAAGGGACTGTTTTGGGGTGAGGTTTGTATTGTGATGAAGAAAGGGACTGTGTTTGGGTGAGGTTTGTCCTGTGATGAAGAAAGGGGCTGTGTTTGGGTGAGGTTTGTCCTGTGATTAAGAAAGGGACTGTGTTTGGGTGAGGTTTGTATTGTGATGAAGAAAGGGACTGTGTTTGGGTGAGTTTTCTCTTGTGATGAAGAAAGGGACTGTGTTGGGGTGAGTTTTCTCTTGTGATGAAGAAAGGGACTGTGCTTGGGTGAGGTTTGTATTGTGATGAAGAAAGGGACTGTGTTTGGGTGAGGTTTGTATTGTGATGAACAAAGGGACTGTGTTTGGGTGAGGTTTGTATTGTGATGAAGAAAGGGACTGTGTTTGGGTGAGGTTTGTATTGTGATGAAGAAAGGGACTGTGTTTGGGTGAGGTTTGTACTATGATGAAGAAAGGGACTGTGTTTGGGTGAGGTTTGTATTGTGATGAAGAAAGGGACTGTGCTTGGGTGAGGTTTGTATTGTGATGAAGAAAGGGACTGTGTTTGGGTGAGGTTTGTATTGTGATGAAGAAAGGGACTGTGTTTGGGTGAGGTTTGTATTGTGATGAAGAAAGGGACTGTGTTTGGGTGAGGTTTGTACTATGATGAAGAAAGGGACTGTGTTTGGGTGAGGTTTGTATTGTGATGATGAAAGCTGCTGTGTTTGGGGGAGGTTTACCCTTTCATTCAGAACGGGGCTGTGTTTGTGTGAGGTTTGTATTGTGATGAAGAAAGGGACTGTGTTTGTGTGAGGTTTGCCCTTTCATTCAGAAAGGGGCTGTGTTTGGGTGGGGCGGATGTTGGTGACACCGCGAGAGGCCTAGTGGAGGTGCGGTGTGCTCTGTGACCAAGGAAGGAGGCAAATGGAGTTGTGGCAAGTCTGGTGACTGATGGAGAACAGAGATGAAGAAAGACTGTGATGGAGAAAACATTGGGCCAGAAATTGATCTC
Source organism: Squalus acanthias (assembly GCA_030390025.1). NCBI lineage: Eukaryota > Metazoa > Chordata > Chondrichthyes > Squaliformes > Squalidae > Squalus > Squalus acanthias. The sequence continues at coordinate 761,507 of JASTWF010000104.1, read as the reverse complement.
GCTCTGTTCCCGCGGGGGTAAGCCTTTCCCGCGATGTCTCACCTCGCTTATGCTTTTTCTGATCCAGCTCGCACGAAATTGATGTTCCAGACATCAGCTGTGCTGGGCTTGCGTATCCCAGCGGCGTAGTTAATTCGTGCGAGCTGTGGGATCACGTGACTCAGTTAGAGCCAATGGCAGCACACCATCTTCCATTCATAAGTCTCACAGCATGGCTGAGAGACTTATGAATCTTACACCCCCCCAAAATAACAGCTAAACCTCAATTAAATTAAAAAAAAACCCATCACATTAATAAAATAAGTATAGTTAATTAAATTAACCATTTTAAATAAAAAATTAAATTTTTGAAAAAATTTAAAATCTTTTAAAAAGTTATAAAAATAAACTTACCTGTCTTTAAAGTCTATAAAAAAGATATACCTGTAAAAAAAAATTCAAAAAAATACTTAATTCACTACTTACCTTCTTAAAAGCGGGTCTTACTCCTCCTTTTTACATTTCCAAAATCTTCAGTACTTACCTGCGCGTCCAAAGCATGAAGTGCACAGCGTGCGCGCAGCCTGTAGCGCGCACGCGATGCACTCCGGCCCCGCCCCCTTTTCGGAAGAGCAATTGCCGGTTTTCAGCGCATGCGCAGGGCATGCAGAAAACCGGCAATTGGAGTGGGAATACGCGAGAGTACGCAGTGCGTACTCTCGCGTCCCGGGATCAAGTTTCGGCCCATTATGTCAATTGAATCGTTTTCCAGTGGCTTGTTACAGGGAGCGGGGGCGTTGGTGGGCCCCCGGGTGACGGTCTCCATTTTAAATGGAATGGTAACTGATTCAGGTAAATGACAGTAAATGCGGAGCTTGCAGCTGATTGAGCTGCAAACTGTAATAATAGCCTGACAGTATCCTGTGGAGGAGCAGATAGATTTGGGCCTCCTGGTACAGAAATCAGTGGGGGCTGGTGGACAGGTGCAAGGAATGATTAAAAGGTCTCGTGCAATGTTGTTCTTTATCTCAAGGGGTTGGAATACATAGAGGTGGTAATTATGTTAGTTATAAAGCTCTGGCTAGACTCCATTTAGAGCACTGCGTTCAGTTCTGGGCACCGCACATCAGGACGGATATATTGGCTTTGGAGGGGGTGCAGTGTATATTCACCAGAATGATACCGGGGCTCAAAGGGTTAAATTATGAGGACAGATTGCATAGACTAAGTTTGTATTCCCTCAAGTATAGAAGATTAAAGGGTGATCTAATTCAGGTGTTTCAGATGATTGAAGAGTTGATAGGGTAGATAGAGAGAAATTATTTTCTCCTGTGAGTGGAGTCCAGAACAAGGGGGCATAACCTTAAAATTAGAGCTGGGCCGTTCAGGGGTGATGTCAGGAAGCACTTCTTCATCAGAAGGCAGTGGAAATCTGGAACACTTTCCCCAAAAAGCTGTTGAGGCTGGGGGTCAATTGAAATTTTCAAAACTGAGATTAATAGATTTTTGTTAGGCAAGTGTATTCAGGTTTACGGAACCAAGGAGGTAGATGTGGGAGTACCTTCACCACACGGACTGCAGCGGATCAAGGCGGCGGCTCACCACCACCTTCTCAAGGGCAATTAGGGATGGGCAATAAATACTGGCCTTGCCAGTGACGCCCACATCCCATGAATGAATAAAAAAAATAGGTACATCTCAGCCGTGATCGAGGTGACAGGCTCTATCTTGAATGTAAAGGTAACTGATTCAGGTAAAGCAAAGTATATGCGGATCTGACAGCTGAGTAAGGGTGGAAACTGCAATAATAGCCTGACAAATGTCCTGTAAAGACAATACCGATTGACTAATGCAGCTTGGTTTTGTTTTCCGCACAGATAAGAGGGTGTCCATGACTGTAGCAGTGGACTTGGTCATCACTGAGGTGGTGGAGCCAGTCCGATTCCAGTTGGAAACGGTGGTCCGTGTGTATCCAACCAATGAGAGATTCTGGTACTTCAGCAGGAAAACCTTCACTGAAGCGTTCTACATGAAGCTGAAACAGGTACGGGTTTGAAGAAGAAAAAAGACACGGTATCTCGGGATTGTGGAAAGGAAGCACTTTCTGAATGGCAACAACATTGACCCCGAACCACCTGTTGCCTGATTTGAGAGTCACAATTCTGCGTAAAATGTCTCAATGGCAGTTGGGTTTCACGGCCATAAATCCCCTCCCGTAACTGGGAGATCAATCCCCCCCCCCGGCACTGACAGATAAATCCCTCCCCCTGGCACTGGGAGATCAATCTTCCCCCCCCGCCCCCCCACTTCCCCCCCAGCACTGGGGGATAAATCCCCTCCCCTGGCACTGGGAGATAAATCCCCCCCCCCCGGCACTGACAGATAAATCCCTCCCCCCTGGCACTGGGAGATAAATCCCCCCCTCCCTCCCCTGGCACTGGGAGATAAATCCCCTCCCCCTGGCACTGGGAGATAAATCCCCCCCCCTGGCACTGGGAGATAAATCCCGCCCCCTGGCACTGGGAGATAAATCCCGCCCCCCTGGCACTGGGAGATAAATCCACCCCCCTGGCACTGGGAGATAAATCCCCCCCCCTGGCACTGGGAGATAAATCCCGCCCCCTGGCACTGGGAGATAAATCCCGCCCCCCTGGCATTGGGAGATAAATCCCCCCCCCTGGCACTGGGAGATAAATCCCCCCCCCTGGCACTGGGAGATAAATCCCCTCCCCTGGCACTGGGAGATAAATCCCCCCCCCTGGCACTGGGAGATAAATCCCCTCCCCCGGCACTGGCAGATAAATCCCCCCCCTGGCACTGGCAGATAAATCCCCTACCCTGGCGCTGGGAGATAAATCCCCTCCCCTGGCACTGGGAGATAAATCCCCCCCCCTGGCACTGGGAGATAAATCCCGCCCCCCTGGCACTGGGAGATAAATCCCGCCCCCCCGGCACTGGGAGATAAATCCCCCCCCCGGCACTGGGAGATAAATCCCGCCCCCCTGGCACTGGGAGATAAATCCCCCCCCCTGGCACTGGGAGATAAATCCCCTCCCCTGGCACTGGGAGATAAATCCCGCCCCCCCTGGCACTGGGAGATAAATCCCGCCCCCCTGGCACTGGGAGATAAATCCCGCCCCCCTGGCACTGGGAGATAAATCCCGCCCCCCTGGCACTGGGAGATAAATCCCCTCCCCTGGCGCTGGGAGATAAATCCCCTCCCCTGGCGCTGAGTGATAATTCAGATTCACTCAGTTGGTAAGATGTTGACAGCTTCCATGAAAAGGTCCAGATAATAGGTACCATTATGGGAGCAGCGAGCTGTAGCACGTTGGGCCTTTGGGGGAAGGCACAGTGGGACTGAGGAATGAGTCCGATAGCTGTTTAATGTTTGCTACTGGCTTTGTTTTAATTGGCTTGTCTTGATTTCCATAGTGACAATTCAAGCGTGAAATCAAGATATTAAAGCTTGGCATTATCACCATTGCGTTCAGCTGGCATCTGTAATTGTCAATTGGGTCCCAAACGTACTGTTACTCACTCGCTTCCTTCCTTTCATGGGAACACCAGCACCTGCAAGTTCCCCTCCAAGTCACACACCATCCTGACTTGGAAGTATATCGCCGTTCCTTCATCGTCGCTGGGTCAAAATCTTTGAACTCCCTCCCTAACAGCACTGTGGGAGTACCTTCACCACACGAACTGCAGCGGTTCAAGAAGGCGGCTCACCACCACCTTCTCAAGGGCAATTAGGGATGGGCAATAAATGCTGGCCTTGTCAGCGATGCCCACATCCCATGAATGAATAAAAGAAAAAGACTTGGTACCCGCTCACTCGCCTGATCCCTTGCGCTTGTTAGACTAGGTATAAAGCTCTTGAAGCCTCAGCCCTTACTCGTGAGGAGGGTGAACGGTTTAGGCACTGATATAAGGCTGTGGTGGATTTGAGGTTAAATTAATTATGGGGCTGAAATTTTGGGCAGAAATTTGCGGTTGGAGGCGTCCGACGCGAAAAAAAAACCGAGCCTACCTGCTGGCACCTGGGCTTCGGAGTCTTTGGGTCCTGGGCCTGCAGACATACTCCTGCGTAACGGCCCACGGAGCCCGGGGACACAGGCGGTTTGGAAGCGTCCCTGGGATCACGTGGGCCATGCCAACCAATTTGAAATGGGGATTCCTCATAAGCTATTGGGGATTCCATTTAAGAACGGAATTTCCATAAGCTTATGAGAAATCCCCAAATAAATAAATAATTAACACAACTCAAATATAAATATTCCCCTGTTCAAAATTAATTAAAAGTCCCTTTGATTAAGCATTTAAAATAAAAATGTTAAACATTTTAATCCGGGCCAAAATTTACATAAACTAATTTTAAATGTTTTTGTACGTTTTAATCATTTAAAAAATTTTAATTTATCATTTATCTTAACCCATACGCTGGTAAAAGCAGGCCCGACGCCAGCTTTTACCAGGTGTTAGGGTTTCGGGACATTTGCTGGGCAGTAGATAGCCCCACTCTGCGCCAGCGAAAGTGTTTTTGTGGCGCGTGCGGACGATCTGTCAGGGCGAACCTTGACATCGCAAGTTCCGGGTTTTCGTGCATGTGCAGCGCATGTGGAAACCCGGAACTTGCGGGGCCGTTCTGTGGGCTTACGACGGCGTACGCTGTGCGCTGTTACTGGTGAATCTGCTTCCGCCACACTAGTGGTTTGAGCCGTCATCGGCCCTGCAAAATCCAGGCCTTTGTTGTTGTGTGTGATCTAACCTAGACAATGTGGACAAGGACAAATACCGAAGCATAACAGCCCTGCTCTGTAAAAGGCAATTTTCCAGCTGAGTGAAATACAGCATGGTGTATTCAGTTTCAGAGTATTACTGGAAGTTTTAAGTCATTGGAGATTTCCTACATAAGCTGCCTACTTCCAAGTAAGAGGATGCTGCCATAGACATAGTAAAGGAGGAGGTAGAGGAGATACTGGATGGGATAAGAATTGATAAAGACGAGGTACTTAAAGTAGATATGTCACCAGGACCGGCTGGGATGCATCCGAGGATGCTGAGGGAAGTGAAGGAAGAAATTGCTGAGGTACTGCAAATGTTACACCCTTGTTCAAAATCGGGTGTAAAGATAAACCCAGCAACGATAGGTTTAACCTCGATAGTGAGGAAGCTTTGAGAAACAATAATCAGGGACAAAATTAACAGTCACTTGGACAAGTGTGGAATAATTAAGGAAAGCCAGCATGGATTTGTTAAAGGCAAATCATGTTTAACCAACTTGATCGAGTTTTTTGATGAGGTAACAGAGAGGGTTGATGAGGGCAATGCGGTTGACGTGGTGTACATGGACTTCCAAAAGGCGTTTGACAAATTGCCACATAATAGGCTTGCCAGCAGATTTGAAGCCCATGGAATAAAAGGGACAGTGGCAGCATTGATACGAAATTGGCTAAGTGACAGGAAACAGAGAGTAGTGGTGAACTGTTGTTTTTCGGACTGAAGGACGGTATACAGTGGTGTTCCCCAGGGGTCGGTCCTCGGACCACTGCTTTTTTTGATATATATTAATAACTTGGACGTGGGTGTACAGGGCACAATTTCAAAATTTGCAGATGACACAAAACTTGGAAGTGTAGTGAACAGTGAGGAGGAGAGTGATAGACTTCAAGAGGACATAGACAGGCTGGTGGAATGGGCGGACACATGGCAAATTAAATTTAATGCAGAAAAGTGTGAAGTGATACATTTTGGTAGAAAGATTGAGGAGAGGACATATAAACTAAAGGGTACAATCCTAGGGGGTGCAGGAACAGAGAGACCATGGGGTATATGTGCACAAATCATTGAAGGTGGCAGGGCAGGTTGAGACAGCGGTTAAAAAAGCTTACAGGATCCTGGGCTTCATGAACAGAGGTATAGAGTACAAAAGCGTGGAAATTATGATGAACCTGTATAAAACACTGGTTCGGCCTCAACTGGAGTACTGTGTCCAATTCTGGGCGCCGCACTAGGAAGGATATGAAGGCCTTAGAGAGGCTGCAGAAAAGATTTACGAGAATGATTCCAGGGATGAGGGACTTCAGTTATGTGGATAGACTGGAGAAGCTGGGGTTGTTCTCCTTGGAGCAGAGAAGATTGAGAGGAGATTTGATAGAGGTGTTCAAAATCATGAGGGGTCTGGACAGAGTAGAGAGAGAGAAACAGTTCCCATTGGCAGAAGGGTCGAGAACCAGAGGACACAGATTTAAGGTGATTGGCAAAAGAACCAAAGGCAACATGAGAAAAACCTTTTTACTCAGCGAGTGGTTAGGATCTGGAATGCGCTGCCTGAAAGGGTGGTGGAGGCAGAGTCAATCACAGCTTTCAAAAGGGAGTTGGATAAGTACCTGAAAGAAAAACATTTGCAGGGCTACGGGGAAAGGGCGGGGGAGTGGGACTAGCTGTGGTGCTCTTGCAGAGAGCTGGCACGGGCTCGACGGGCTGAATGGCCTTCTTCCATGCTGTAACCATTCTATGATTCTTATCGCAATAACGAGATTTTCTTTAAAAAAATATATTTTATTATCCAGTCTTCCTCCCTCCAACCCCCGACTGGACTGACTTTAATGTGGTGCAGTTTCATCTTCCTGCACTTCACCCATGTGTGTGTTGGCAAGCTCTTTGATTGGGAAGGGTTTGGGAGACTAGAAAGTTCTCAGATGAGCCCAAACCCATCCTCGCCAATGTCCACACAAGCACACTTTCCTGCAGGGGGCAATGGATAGCGGTCGGGAGTGGAACACTTCCCTCTTTGATGGAGGGGAACTGAGGCTAATTTTACTGCTCCAACTGTATTGTAAGGAGTGGGGCAGTTTGCTTCCGGTTCCAGTGTTCACCTCCATGCACAGCTCCTCCGATAATGAAGCAGTGCATGCCAGCCTACAGCAAAACCTGGGCAACATCCAGGCTTGGACTGGCAAGACGCAGGTATCATTACTGCCACATAGGTGCCAGGCAATGGCCATCCCCAGTAAGAAAAAGCCCACGTGGACTGCAGTGGTTCAAGAAGGCGGCTCACCACCATCTTCTCGAGGGCGATTAGGGATGGGCAATAAATACTGGCCTCGCCAGCGACGCCCACATCCCAGGAACGAATACAAACAAACACTTCCCCTGTGGTTCAACCGCGCCATCTTGCTGAGTACCCCAATATCACCATCTTTGGGGTCACCCTGACCAGAAGCTGAACACATCAACTCTGGCTCCAAGGGCAGGGCAGGTCAAGTACTCTTCCATGAGTGGAACATCCCCTGACCCCTTGGAGCCTCTCCACCATCGATGAGGCTCAAACCATTAGTGTGGTGGAAGCAGATTCACTGGTAACTTTCGAAAGCAAATTAGAGATATTTGAAAAGGAGAAATAACGCTCCTGTGAAGTGCCTTGGGTTGTTTTACTACGTTAAAGGTGCTATCTGAATGCAGGTTGGTCTATGTCTCGGTGCTACACTATGGTGTGTTTACCTGCTGTTGGGTAGGTCTGACCAGATTATTTGTATTTTCCCAGCTACGTGACGGAACAGCGGAGTTTTGTGCCTTACTGGCCTCACTTAAAAAAAAAAAACTGCCCCCTTCAAAACCATCGAACCGCTTCTGTAGGTTCCGCCCTCAGTATGAATTCTGATAATTACAGTGTGCTAAAGGCAGTGGCAGGCTGAGTGCCTTCATTTCCCAATGATTTTTACTACATAATGTATGAATTTGCAGTGAATTGTTGAAATGACCAGTTATGAATCATTCTTGAGAGTTTAACCAGTTATTTTTAGCACGTCGCAGCTGGGTTTATTTTAATATTCTGTTTTTTTTTTAAAGTTTTCTAAAAGTATAATTGATGTTTCCTACTTGGTCTCAAGCTGTTACAGCAGTCATTATAATCCATCGGCAGAAACTACAGGAAACTCACAAGGCAGTGCTCAGTACATTTACATCGCAAAGCTTTTCCACTTTGGTTTACAGACCAGTTGACTTGCACTTGTAATTTGTATGGAACACTGACTAAAACTAATTTGCACTTTTGGTGCGAATTTTAGGATTGTTGTAGCGATGGAGAATGAAACACTTGAGTGCTTGAAATTGAAAGTGTCGCTCTACACTGTCCCATCAAACACTCCCAGGGCAGGTACAGCACGGGTTAGATACAGAGTAAAGCTCCCTCTACACTGCCCCATCAAACACTCACAGGGCAGGTACAGCACGGGTTAGATACAGAGTAAAGCTCCCTCTGCACTGTCCCATCGAACACTCCCAGGGCAGGTACAGCATGGGTTCGATACAGAGTAAAGCTCCCTCTACACTGTCCCATCAAACACTCCCAGGGCAGGTACAGCATAGGTTAGATACAGAGTAAAGCTCCCTCTACACTGTCCCATCAAACACTCCCAGGGCAGGTACAGCATGGGTTCGATACAGAGTAAAGCTCCCTCTACACTGTCCCATCAAACTCTCCCAGGGCAGGGACAGCATAGGTTAGATACAGAGTAAAGCTCCCTCTACACTGTCCCATCAAACACTCCCAGGGCAGGTACAGCATGGGTTAGATACAGAGTAAAGCTCCCTCTACACTGCCCCACTGAGTGGGCTAGCTGCAGGCTGCTGTTGTGTGGGGTGGGTGGAGTGGCTGAGGAACTTGGATTCACAGCTGCTGTGCTGAGAGAATCCGCGTTTCAAACGAATCTTTGAACAACATGCTGTACGGTAGAGCTGGCTCAGTGTACTGGCCTCAATGAGAGGTAGATTTCCAGACTACTGTACGACCTGGTACCGAGGACACGCACTGTAGCGAGTACTCCCAATACTAAAGAGGACCAGTCCTTTGCCAGAATAAGCCTAATCCTACTACATGCAGAATAGAGGAGGCAAGTCTCCCGACCTGTAGTCACAGGATCTTCTGCCCTTAGTGAGCTTTTATGCAGTAAGGTGCATGCTTGTCCTTGGAGAGCCGTATTGCAGCAAAAAGTAGCCTTGTTTACCAACGTACAATCTTGTCCATCACAGAGAATGTGCGAATGACCGAGCTGTGGCTCCAGAATGCTTAGTGCTCTGGACATGAGAGTCAGATCACCCAATGCAGCGCAAGCTTTTATCTTGCATTTGGAAAAATATATTGTATTTTAAAACAAATATGTGCCATTTTTAGGTATGTTATTAAACTGTTTTGTCTCTCCGCAATAGTTCCTGTAAGCAGACTGTTATACAGAAGCAATGTTCTTCTTCGTCTGCCCTGATTTGTGGGTTAGTGATAACTCTACCTTTTTAATAATTTGCTAACTGGATTAACAGTAATCTTTTAAACAAAAGGACTTGCATTTCTACAGCGCCTTTCACGACCTCAGGACGTCTCAAAGCGCTTCACAGCCAATGAAGTACTTTTGAAATGTAGTCACTGCTGTAATGTAGAAAACGTGGCAGCCAATTTGTGCACAGCAAGATCCCACAAACAGTAATGTGATAATGATCAGATAACCTATTTTTAGTGATGTTCGTTGAGAGGCAAATATTGGCCAGGACACCAGGGAGAACTCTCCTGCTCTTCTCAAATAGTGCCATGGAATCTTTGACGTCAACCTGAGAGGGCGGACGTGGCCTTGATTGAACGCCTCATCTGGAAGACGGCACCTCAGACAGTGCAGCACTCCCTCAGTACTGCACTGGGAGTGTTAGCCTGGATCATGTGCTCAAGTCTCTGGAGTGGGGCTTGAACCCATGACCTTCTGACTCAGAGGCGAGAGTGATGCCAACTGAGCCCCGGCTGACACAGGAAAAGGCCAAAAGAATGCATGCAATGACATGTAATAGAGGGTTGATTGCATGAAACAGAGAGAGCAGAATTCAGAGGAGCATTGATAGCTCTGAGATATCAATGATTATGCGTGGACATGAAAGGCGAAATTTCAGCTGAAATCCACAGGCGAAATAGAAATGGATTTTGACAATTACACTGCCGTTAAACAAGCAGGAAGAGGATGAAAGAGACAAATGAAAATCACAATGAAGAGAGAAACAGAACTTCAAGGCTGACATACCCGATTAACTAGTCATTCATCTCGCTGCTATTTGCTGTGTGCAAATTAACTGCCATGTCTGCCTACAAAACAACAGTGACTGCTCTTCAAAAGCAACTCGCTGGATGTGCAGAGCTTTGGGACGTTCTGAGGGTGTGAATTCTGCTATATAAACGCATGGTCTTTCTTTGCCGAAGAGTCGGGCCATTGAGTCAAGCAGTAAAGATGAAAAAAAACTGCAACTGCTGGAAACTGAAACTAAAAGCAAAAAGTACTGGAAATGCACAACAGGACCATCAACTCCTGAAGAGAGAAGGGGCAGGTTAACGTTGAGTTGAGACACTTTGTCAGAACTAGGTTCTCAATCAGAAATGTTTTTTTCAGATGCTGACTGAACTGCAGTATAATAACAAGATTTGCATTTTTTTATGGTCATTTTTACGGGTTAATTTTACTCTTCCCTAATTCAGTAATTCAGATCCAATTTCAGCCAACCAACATCCACAGCAGCTGCAGAGGGTGAATTTGACTTGCCATGGGGTTTAGTTTCCTCCAGGCACAGGTTAATTTCTTTGGTGCACACTTGGACTAACTGCGATGCCATTGAGTGCAGATTCCATCGGTGCAACGCACAGTACAGCAGAGAGACTTGTGTGCAGATTGATAATGCAGGACTGAAAATGGAAAATGCTGGCTAAGTCAGTTAGCTTCTCAAAGTGAAAGCTGGGTTAACATTTGATAATTTCAGTTTCGGATATCTCTCACTGTACAGTTCGGATATCTCTCACTGTACTCCACACTGTACAGTTCGGATATCTCTCTGTACTCCACACTGTACAGTTCGGATATCTCTCTGTACTCCACACTGTACAGTTCGGATATCTCTCTGTACTCCACACTGTACAGTTCGGATATCTCTCTCTGTACTCCACACTGTACAGTTCGGATATCTCTCTGTACTCCACACTGTACAGTTCGGATATCTCTCTGTACTCCACACTGTACAGTTCGGATATCTCTCTCTCTACTCCACACTGTACAGTTCGGATATCTCTCTGTACTCCACACTATAGTTCGGATATCTCTCTGTACTCCACACTGTACAGTTTGGATATCTCACTGTACTCCACACTGTACAGTTCGGATATCTCACTGTACTCCACACTATAGTTCGGATATCTCACTACTCCACACTGTATAGTTCGGATATCTCACTACTCCACACTGTACAGTTCGGATATCTCTCACTGTACTCCACACTACAGTTCGGATATCTCTCTCTGTACTCCACACTATAGTTCGGATATCTCTCACTGTACTCCACACTACAGTTCGGATATCTCTCACTGTACTCCACACTACAGTTCGGATATCTCTCACTGTACTCCACACTGTACAGTTTGGATATCTCACTGTACTCCACACTGTACAGTTTGGATATCTCACTGTACTCCACACTATAGTTCGGATATCTCACTGTACTCCACACTGTACAGTTTGGATATCTCACTGTACTCCACACTGTACAGTTCGGATATCTCTCTGTACTCCACACTGTACAGTTTGGATATCTCACTGTACTCCACATTGTACAGTTCGGATATCTCACTGTACTCCACACTGTACAGTTCAGATATCTCACTGTACTCCACACTGTACAGTTTGGATATCTCACTGTACTCCACACTACAGTTCGGATATCTCACTGTACTCCACACTGTACAGTTAGGATATCTCACTGTACTCCACACTGTACAGTTCGGATATCTCACTGTACTCCACACTGTACAGTTTGGATATCTCACTGTACTCCACACTACAGTTCGGATATCTCTCTGTACTCCACACTGTACAGTTAGGATATCTCACTGTACTCCACACTGTACAGTTTGGATATCTCACTGTACTCCACACTGTACAGTTCGGATATCTCACTGTACTCCACACTGTACAGTTTGGATATCTCACTGTACTCCACACTGTACAGTTTGGATATCTCACTGTACTCCATACTGTACAGTTAGGATATCTCACTGTACTCCACACTGTACAGTTAGGATATCTCACTGTACTCCACACTGTACAGTTTGGATATCTCTCACTACTCCACACTGTACAGTTTGGATATCTCTCACTACTCCACACTGTACAGTTCGGATATCTCTCACTGTACTCCACACTGTACAGTTCGGATATCTCATTGTACTCCACACTGTACAGTTTGGATATCTCTCACTACTCCACACTGTACAGTTCGGATATCTCACTGTACTCCACACTGTACAGTTCGGATATCTCACTGTACTCCACACTGTACAGTTTGGATATCTCACTGTACTCCACACTGTACAGTTCCGATATCTCACTGTACTCCACACTGTACAGTTCGGATATCTCTCACTGTACTCCACACTACAGTTCGGATATCTCTCTCTGTACTCCACACTACAGTTCGGATATCTCTCACTGTACTCCACACTATAGTTCGGATATCTGTCTCTACTCCACACTGTACAGTTCGGATATCTCACTGTACTCCACACTGTACAGTTCGGATATCTCACTGTACTCCACACTGTACAGTTTGGATATCTCACTGTACTCCACACTATAGTTCGGATATCTCACTGTACTCCACACTGTACAGTTCGGATATCTCTCACTGTACTCCACACTACAGTTCGGATATCTCTCTCTGTACTCCACACTATAGTTCGGATATCTCTCACTGTACTCCACACTGTACAGTTCGGATATCTCTCTCTGTACTCCACACTGTACAGTTCGGATATCTCACTGTACTCCACACTGTACAGTTCGGATATCTCACTGTACTCCACACTATAGTTCGGATATCTCTCTCTGTACTCCACACTGTACAGTTCGGATATCTCACTGTACTCCACACTATAGTTCGGATATCTGTCTCTACTCCACACTGTACAGTTCGGATATCTCACTGTACTCCACACTGTACAGTTCGGATATCTCTCTGTACTCCACACTATAGTTCGGATATCTGTCTCTACTCCACACTGTACAGTTCGGATATCTCTCTGTACTCCACACTGTACAGTTTGGATATCTCACTGTACTCCACACTGTACAGTTCGGATATCTCACTGTACTCCACACTATAGTTCGGATATCTCACTGTACTCCACACTGTACAGTTCGGATATCTCACTGTACTCCACACTATAGTTCGGATATCTCACTGTACAGTTTGGATATCTCACTGTACTCCACACTATAGTTCGGATATCTCTCTGTACTCCACACTGTACAGTTTGGATATCTCACTGTACTCCACACTGTACAGTTCGGATATCTCACTGTACTCCACACTGTACAGTTCGGATATCTCACTGTACTCCACACTGTACAGTTCGGATATCTCACTACTCCACACTGTACAGTTCGGATATCTCACTGTACTCCACACTGTACAGTTCGGATATCTCTCACTGTACTCCACACTGTACAGTTCGGATATCTCTCTCTGTACTCCACACTGTACAGTTTGGATATCTCACTGTACTCCACACTGTACAGTTCGGATATCTCACTGTACTCCACACTGTACAGTTCGGATATCTCACTGTACTCCACACTACAGTTCGGATATCTCACTGTACTCCACACTGTACAGTTTGGATATCTCACTGTACTCCACACTACAGTTTGGATATCTCACTGTACTCCACACTGTACAGTTTGGATATCTCACTGTACTCCACACTATAGTTCGGATATCTCACTGTACAGTTTGGATATCTCACTGTACTCCACACTATAGTTCGGATATCTCTCTGTACTCCACACTGTACAGTTCGGATATCTCACTGTACTCCACACTGTACAGTTCGGATATCTCACTGTACTCCACACTGTACAGTTCGGATATCTCACTGTACTCCACACTGTACAGTTCGGATATCTCACTGTACTCCACACTGTACAGTTCGGATATCTCACTGTACTCCACACTGTACAGTTCGGATATCTCACTGTACTCCACACTGTACAGTTCGGATATCTCACTGTACTCCACACTGTACAGTTCGGATATCTCTCACTGTACTCCACACTGTACAGTTCGGATATCTCTCTCTGTACTCCACACTGTACAGTTTGGATATCTCACTGTACTCCACACTACAGTTCGGATATCTCACTGTACTCCACACTGTACAGTTCGGATATCTCACTGTACTCCACACTACAGTTCGGATATCTCACTGTACTCCACACTGTACAGTTTGGATATCTCACTGTACTCCACACTACAGTTCGGATATCTCACTGTACTCCACACTGTACAGTTTGGATATCTCACTGTACTCCACACTACAGTTCGGATATCTCTCTCTGTACTCCACACTGTACAGTTTGGATATCTCACTGTACTCCACACTACAGTTCGGATATCTCACTGTACTCCACACTGTACAGTTCGGATATCTCACTGTGCTCCACACTACAGTTCGGATATCTCACTGTACTCCACACTACAGTTCGGATATTTCACTGTACTCCACACTGTACAGTTAGGATATCTCACTGTACTCCACACTGTACAGTTAGGATATCTCACTGTACTCCACACTGTACAGTTAGGATATCTCACTGTACTCCACACTGTACAGTTCAGATATCTCACTACTCCACACTGTACAGTTCGGATATCTCTCACTGTACTCCACACTATAGTTCGGATATCTCACTGTACTCCACACTATAGTTCGGATATCTCACTCTACTCCACACTGTACAGTTCGGATATCTCACTGTACTCCACACTGTACAGTTCGGATATCACTCTCTACTCCACACTGTACAGTTCGGATATCTCTCACTGTACTCCACACTGTACAGTTCGGATATCTCACTGTACTCCACACTATAGTTCGGATATCTCACTACTCCACACTGTACAGTTCGGATATCTCACTGTACTCCACACTATAGTTCGGATATCTCACTACTCCACACTGTACAGTTCGGATATCTCACTGTACTCCACACTACAGTTTGGATATCTCACTGTGCTCCACACTGTACAGTTCGGATATCTCTCACTGTACTCCACACTGTACAGTTTGGATATCTCTCTCTGTACTCCACACTGTACAGTTCGGATATCTCACTGTACTCCACACTACAGTTTGGATATCTCACTGTGCTCCACACTGTACAGTTCGGATATCTCTCACTGTACTCCACACTGTACAGTTCGGATATCTCTCACTGTACTCCACACTGTACAGTTCGGATATCTCACTGTACTCCACACTATAGTTCGGATATCTCACTACTCCACACTGTACAGTTCGGATATCTCACTGTACTTCACACTACAGTTTGGATATCTCACTGTGCTCCACACTGTACAGTTCGGATATCTCACTGTACTCCACACTGTACAGTTTGGATATCTCACTGTACTCCACACTGTACAGTTTGGATATCTCACTGTACTCCACACTGTACAGTTCGGATATCTCTCACTGTACTCCACACTGTACAGTTCGGATATCTCTCTCTACTCTTGACTGTACAGTTTGGATATCTCTCACTGTGCTCCACACTGTATAGTTCGGATATCTCTCACTGTACTCCACACTGTACAGTTCGGATATCTTTCACTGGACTCCACACTGTACAGTTTGGATATCTCACTGTACTCCACGCTGTACAGTTCGGATATCTCTCACTGTACTCCACACTACAGTTCGGATATCTCACTGTACCACACGCTGTACAGTTCGGATATCTCACTGTACCCCACGCTGTACAGTTCGGATATCTCACTGTACCCCACGCTGTACAGTTCGGATATCTCTCACTGTACTCCACACTGTACAGTTCGGATATCTCTCTGTACTCCACACTACAGTTCGGATATCTCTCACTGTACTCCACACTGTACAGTTCGGATATCTCACTGTACTCCACACTGTACAGTTTGGATATCTCACTGTACTCCACACTGTACAGTTCGGATATCTCTCTGTACTCCACACTGTACAGTTTGGATATCTCACTGTACTCCACACTGTACAGTTCGGATATCTCTCTGTACTCCACACTGTACAGTTCGGATATCTCACTGTACTCCACACTACAGTTCGGATATCTCACTGTACTCCACACTGTACAGTTCGGATATCTCACTGTACTCCACACTGTACAGTTCGGATATCTTTCTGTACTCCACACTACAGTTCGGATATCTCACTGTACTCCACACTGTACAGTTCGGATATCTCTCACTGTACTCCACACTGTACAGTTTGGATATCTCACTGTACTCCACACTATAGTTCGGATATCTCACTACTCCACACTGTACAGTTCGGATATCTCACTGTACTCCACACTATAGTTCGGATATCTCACTACTCCACACTGTACAGTTCGGATATCTCACTGTACTCCACACTACAGTTTGGATATCTCACTGTGCTCCACACTGTACAGTTCGGATATCTCTCACTGTACTCCACACTGTACAGTTTGGATATCTCTCTCTGTACTCCACACTGTACAGTTCGGATATCTCACTGTACTCCACACTACAGTTTGGATATCTCACTGTACTCCACACTGTACAGTTTGGATATCTCACTGTACTCCACACTATAGTTCGGATATCTCACTGTACAGTTTGGATATCTCACTGTACTCCACACTATAGTTCGGATATCTCTCTGTACTCCACACTGTACAGTTCGGATATCTCACTGTACTCCACACTGTACAGTTCGGATATCTCACTGTACTCCACACTGTACAGTTCGGATATCTCACTGTACTCCACACTGTACAGTTCGGATATCTCACTGTACTCCACACTGTACAGTTCGGATATCTCACTGTACTCCACACTGTACAGTTCGGATATCTCACTGTACTCCACACTGTACAGTTCGGATATCTCACTGTACTCCACACTGTACAGTTCGGATATCTCTCACTGTACTCCACACTGTACAGTTCGGATATCTCTCTCTGTACTCCACACTGTACAGTTTGGATATCTCACTGTACTCCACACTACAGTTCGGATATCTCACTGTACTCCACACTGTACAGTTCGGATATCTCACTGTACTCCACACTACAGTTCGGATATCTCACTGTACTCCACACTGTACAGTTTGGATATCTCACTGTACTCCACACTACAGTTCGGATATCTCACTGTACTCCACACTGTACAGTTTGGATATCTCACTGTACTCCACACTACAGTTCGGATATCTCTCTCTGTACTCCACACTGTACAGTTTGGATATCTCACTGTACTCCACACTACAGTTCGGATATCTCACTGTACTCCACACTGTACAGTTCGGATATCTCACTGTGCTCCACACTACAGTTCGGATATCTCACTGTACTCCACACTACAGTTCGGATATTTCACTGTACTCCACACTGTACAGTTAGGATATCTCACTGTACTCCACACTGTACAGTTAGGATATCTCACTGTACTCCACACTGTACAGTTAGGATATCTCACTGTACTCCACACTACAGTTCGGATATCTCACTGTACTCCACACTGTACAGTTCGGATATCACTCTCTACTCCACACTGTACAGTTCGGATATCTCTCACTGTACTCCACACTGTACAGTTCGGATATCTCACTGTACTCCACACTATAGTTCGGATATCTCACTACTCCACACTGTACAGTTCGGATATCTCACTGTACTCCACACTATAGTTCGGATATCTCACTACTCCACACTGTACAGTTCGGATATCTCACTGTACTCCACACTACAGTTTGGATATCTCACTGTGCTCCACACTGTACAGTTCGGATATCTCTCACTGTACTCCACACTGTACAGTTTGGATATCTCTCTCTGTACTCCACACTGTACAGTTCGGATATCTCACTGTACTCCACACTACAGTTTGGATATCTCACTGTGCTCCACACTGTACAGTTCGGATATCTCTCACTGTACTCCACACTGTACAGTTCGGATATCTCTCACTGTACTCCACACTGTACAGTTCGGATATCTCACTGTACTCCACACTATAGTTCGGATATCTCACTACTCCACACTGTACAGTTCGGATATCTCACTGTACTTCACACTACAGTTTGGATATCTCACTGTGCTCCACACTGTACAGTTCGGATATCTCACTGTACTCCACACTGTACAGTTTGGATATCTCACTGTACTCCACACTGTACAGTTTGGATATCTCACTGTACTCCACACTGTACAGTTCGGATATCTCTCACTGTACTCCACACTGTACAGTTCGGATATCTCTCTCTACTCTTGACTGTACAGTTTGGATATCTCTCACTGTGCTCCACACTGTATAGTTCGGATATCTCTCACTGTACTCCACACTGTACAGTTCGGATATCTTTCACTGGACTCCACACTGTACAGTTTGGATATCTCACTGTACTCCACGCTGTACAGTTCGGATATCTCTCACTGTACTCCACACTACAGTTCGGATATCTCACTGTACCACACGCTGTACAGTTCGGATATCTCACTGTACCCCACGCTGTACAGTTCGGATATCTCACTGTACCCCACGCTGTACAGTTCGGATATCTCTCACTGTACTCCACACTGTACAGTTCGGATATCTCTCTGTACTCCACACTACAGTTCGGATATCTCTCACTGTACTCCACACTGTACAGTTCGGATATCTCACTGTACTCCACACTGTACAGTTTGGATATCTCACTGTACTCCACACTGTACAGTTCGGATATCTCTCTGTACTCCACACTGTACAGTTTGGATATCTCACTGTACTCCACACTGTACAGTTCGGATATCTCTCTGTACTCCACACTGTACAGTTCGGATATCTCACTGTACTCCACACTACAGTTCGGATATCTCACTGTACTCCACACTGTACAGTTCGGATATCTCACTGTACTCCACACTGTACAGTTCGGATATCTTTCTGTACTCCACACTACAGTTCGGATATCTCACTGTACTCCACACTGTACAGTTCGGATATCTCTCACTGTACTCCACACTGTACAGTTCGGATATCTCACTGTACTCCACACTATAGTTCGGATATCTCACTACTCCACACTGTACAGTTCGGATATCTCACTGTACTCCACACTATAGTTCGGATATCTCACTACTCCACACTGTACAGTTCGGATATCTCACTGTACTCCACACTACAGTTTGGATATCTCACTGTGCTCCACACTGTACAGTTCGGATATCTCTCACTGTACTCCACACTGTACAGTTTGGATATCTCTCTCTGTACTCCACACTGTACAGTTCGGATATCTCACTGTACTCCACACTACAGTTTGGATATCTCACTGTGCTCCACACTGTACAGTTCGGATATCTCTCACTGTACTCCACACTGTACAGTTCGGATATCTCTCACTGTACTCCACACTGTACAGTTCGGATATCTCACTGTACTCCACACTATAGTTCGGATATCTCACTACTCCACACTGTACAGTTCGGATATCTCACTGTACTCCACACTACAGTTTGGATATCTCACTGTACTCCACACTGTACAGTTTGGATATCTCACTGTACTCCACACTGTACAGTTTGGATATCTCACTGTACTCCACACTGTACAGTTCGGATATCTCTCACTGTACTCCACACTGTACAGTTCGGATATCTCTCTCTACTCTAGACTGTACAGTTTGGATATCTCACTGTGCTCCACACTGTACAGTTCGGATATCTCTCACTGTACTCCACACTGTACAGTTTGGATATCTCTCACTGTGCTCCACACTGTATAGTTCGGATATCTCTCACTGTACTCCACACTGTACAGTTCGGATATCTTTCACTGGACTCCACACTGTACAGTTTGGATATCTCACTGTACTCCACGCTGTACAGTTCGGATATCTCTCACTGTACTCCACACTACAGTTCGGATATCTCACTGTACCCCACGCTGTACAGTTCGGATATCTCACTGTACCCCACGCTGTACAGTTCGGATATCTCACTGTACTCCACACTGTACAGTTCGGATATCTCACTGTACTCCACACTCTACAGTTCGGATATCTCACTGTACTCCACACTGTACAGTTAGGATATCTCACTTTACTCCACACTGTACAGTTCGGATATCTCACTGTACTCCACACTACAGTTTGGATATCTCACTGTACTCCACACTACAGTTTGGATATCTCACTGTACTCCACACTGTACAGTTTGGATATCTCACTGTACTCCACACTACAGTTTGGATATCTCACTGTACTCCACACTGTACAGTTTGGATATCTCACTGTACTCCACACTGTACAGTTTGGATATCTCACTGTACTCCACACTACAGTTTGGATATCTCACTGTACTCCACACTGTACAGTTCGGATATCTCACTGTACTCCACACTGTACAGTTCGGATATCTCACTGTACTCCACACTACAGTTTGGATATCTCACTGTGCTCCACACTGTACAGTTCGGATATCTGACTGTGCTCCACACTGTACAGTTCGGATATCTCTCACTGTACTCCACACTGTACAGTTTGGATATCTCACTGTACCCCACACTGTACAGTTCGGATATCTCACTGTGCTCCACACTGTACAGTTCGGATATCTCTCACTGTACTCCACACTGTACAGTTTGGATATCTCACTGTACTCCACACTACAGTTCGGATATCTCACTGTACTCCACACTGTACAGTTCGGATATCTCACTGTACTCCACACTGTACAGTTTGGATATCTCTCTCTCTACTCCACACTGTACAGTTCGGATATCTCACTGTACTCCACACTGTACAGTTCGGATATCTTACTGTACTCCACACTACAGTTCGGATATGTCACTGTACTCCACACTGTACAGTTTGGATATCTCTCACTGTACTCCACACTACAGTTTGGATATCTCTCTGTACTCCACACTGTACAATTCGGATATCTCTCACTGTACTCCACACTGTACAGTTTGGATATCTCTCTCTACTCCACACTGTACAGTTCGGATATCTCTCTCTGTACTCCACACTGTACAGTTTGGATATCTCTCTCTGTACTCCACACTGTACAGTCATTGGGATAACTTTCTCTGTAATCTGCAGACTCTGACAGAACTTTCACTAACACACATTGTACAGTCATGGGGAGAAGTTTCACTGTAATCTCCATGGCAGAGCTGCATTAATATGTCGTTACCTCATTAAATGCAAACTTTAGTATGAATGACTTTAGGGAACATGTTCAGTTCTAATTGAATTGGGACTGTACAAACTCTAAACTGTTGAGCAATTGAACTGATGCTCTATCCCCATCAAACCCTGCTCACCCATCATCCCTGTCCTTGCTGACCTACATTGGCTCCCAGTCCCCAAAACGTCAAGTTTAAAATCATATCTTTGTGCTTAAATCTCTTCATAGCCTTGCCCCTCCCTATCTCTCTAACCTCTTCTCTCCCCCCCCCCCCCCCCCCCCCCCCCCGCACACCCAACCCCTGAACTTTGTTTCTCCGACTCTGACCTCTTGTGCATTCATTTCCCCCTTCACCCCAACATTGGCGGCCTTGCCTTCCGCTGCCTGGGCCTTAAGCCCTTGCATTCCCTCCCAAAATCTCTCTGCCTTTGTACCATGACTCTCCTACTTTAAGACCTTCCATAAAACTCACCACTTTGACCAAGCTTTTGGTCACCACTCCTAATATCTCCTCCTTTGGCTTGGCGCCCATTTTGGGCTGATTAGAAGTCTGTGAAGCGCCTCTGGACGTTTTTCAGTGTTAAAGGTGCTATATAAATGCAAGTTGTGGTTGTTGTCAATAAACTGCATTAAAGGATCTTACTCAAATCGACATGTGGATTTGAGAACATTTTGCAGAGTTGCCAGACTAGTGTGTTCCAGACAGCTGAAAAAGACAGAACTTGTATTTCTATAGTGCCTTTCACAACCTCAGGACGTCCCAAAGTGCTTTACTGCCAATTAAGTACTTTTGAAGTGTAGTCACTGTTGCAATGTGGGAAACGCGGCAGACATTTTGCGCACAGCAAGCTCCCACAAACAGCAATGTGACAGTGACCAGATAATCTGTTTTTAGTGATGTTGGTTGAGGGGTAAATATTGGTCAGGACACCAGGGAGAACTCCCCTGCTCCTCTTCGAAATAGTGCCATGGGATCTTTTACGTCCACCTGAGAGAGCAGAAGGGGCCTCAGTTTAATGTCTCATCTGAAAGACGGCACCCCCGACAGTGCAGCTCTTCCTCAGTACTGCACTGGGAGTGTCAGCCTGGATTATGGGCTCACGTCTCTGGAGTGGGACTTGAACCCATGACCTTCTGACTCAGAGGCAAGATTGCTACCCACTGCGTCACGGCTGAAGTCTGTACAGACTAGCTTTGTATCTTTATGGTTTTCAGTGTTATTGCAAACATGGGTTCTCAGCAGAAGTATGAGGTTACGTTGCTCCTCTTTTGCAGGGAACCTAAGTTTAGTGGCTGTAGTGGTGTAGCAAACAGGCACAGCTTATAAAACAACAGCACAAATTGTGAGTTTTCACGCAACCTCTAAGAAAACAGCCCAGTAAACCACCGGAGTTAGAGTGGAAAGAGTTTTAGGTATAAAAAGCACTACCTTTAACCCTAACGGTGTGCCTTGGTGCGTATGCAATGATTGTACTTTTGAATACAGCGCCTAATATAAAGACACTGGCAACTTACAGTACGAGGAGTTGCATCTAAATATTGCTGGTATGTGATCTGAATTTGCCACACTCGGTAGTGTTTACGAACAAATGCATTTATGCCGCTCCTTGAAAAGGAGCTTAAAAAGCGATCTGTAAAATGATCGACCTGAGGAGGGCAGTGTGGTCCACACTTAGTGGGATCTGCCAACCATTTGCAGCTCAGCCAGAGATTCCCCAATCCAATCGAGCTAAGTATACTTAGCTCCTGCAGGGCAACCCTGTCCCCACATCCCAGCAAAGACTTGGAGGGAAGCCAAGGAATTAAGTTACTCATGGTTAGCTTTTCCATTTAAATTTTTTTTTAAACTAGTTTATCTCTCAAGTTATTGCTCTGTAAAATCTAAATCTTGTCTCTCTTCCTGTGACCATGTCTATGTTTCCCTCGTACTCTCTTTGTCCTTCTTTGTGTATTTCTGTTTTTTCCCCACCCTTTCTCTTGCTATCACACCCTTTCTCTGTGTTGTCCCTGTACTGGTCTGTTTGTGTCTGTCTGTCTCTCTTGCACTTTTTTCCCCATTTTTCTGCAAGTGTATGCTTCAGTCTGCCTGCTCACTCTCTTGTTAATTCTGTACTGTCTGCATGCATACATATGTCTATATGTTCTGCACTGTCAGTTTGCAAAAGTTTCTGTACATTTTGTGCTATTTGCATAAATCTTTCTGTACGTTTTGCACTGTATGCATACGTTTCTGTACGTTTTGCACTGTATGCATATGCTTCTGTGTATCTGAGTTACTGAATTTGTATCTTTTACATTATTTTACATGCTGCAGTACACAGCAAGATGAGAGTCAAATTGTACTGGGTCTGAGGGTGGGAACAACCCTCAATTTTGGCCTCAAATTTCAGAAATCCCTATGTGCCTGCTTAAAACTCACACCTTGCTGTGCCCCTGATTTGAGGAGCAGGGTTTGGAGGCGGGAGAGGGATGATGTGGGTGTAGGCAGAGAAAAGCAGGGCCTGGATCCGAGGCAAGCAGGGCTGGTCCTAAAGCTCCTCAAACTGCTGCGAGAGGGATGTGGGATACTGGGTATGGGTCTTGATGGAAGGGAGTGAATCAGTGGAGAAGAGTTGGAGCTCTTGGGTGGGAGCGAGTAGAGCTAGAGCACGTTGGGCAGGCTTGGGTGGGAATGGTTAAAGAATGAGGAACAGGGCTGAAATGTATTGGGCAGACCTGGGAGGGAGCAGAGCAGAGGCTTGGAGCTGGTTGCTTGTGAATTCGAAGTCGGGCTGTAAGGTAAAATACCTGGGCTAGAGAATTGGTTGAGGGGTGAGGGTTGCAAGAAAAAGGGAATTTTTGCGGTAGCCAAAATCTGGCTGACAATTTTTTTCTTCACCTCCTGATTGATTTGTGGTGTCACATGGCTAGCATGGACCCATGTTGGGATCTGATTGGTTCACATTAACCATGTGAAAGCAGGGACAAACGGGATTTAATTGGTCCCGCGTAAACCATGTGACGCCACAGACCAATCCATGACATCACAGGCTCATTGTAGTATTACAGTGTTACAGATATATACAGAATTATAAACGGACACACAACCTTTGATGATTTAGGCAGGACAGTAATATAAAAGAAAGAACTTGGATTTATATAGCACCTTTTATGACCTCAGGACGTCCCAAACTGCTTCACACCCAATGAAGTACTTTTGAAGTGTAGTTACTGTTGCAATGTAGGAAACATGGCAGCCAAATTGCGCACAGCAAGATCCCATAAAGAGAAATGTGATAATGACCAGATAATCTGTTTTAGTGATATTGGTGGTTGTTGTGATCTGATGGAATCTGTTTACTTGCCTTTGCTATGGGATTGGCAGCTGATATATTCAGCGCCAAAATCTATTTACTGTTCCGAATTACTATGACTATTGTACCATTTCAGGGCTGCCAGTCATTTTTTGTGGCCTCAAAAGAGGTTCATTTTGTTCCAACGACTTATCAAGAATTTTTTTCTTTTGCAGTCGGAAGGCAAAGGCCACGCCGGCACTGGTGACACGATGTACGAAGTGGTGTCGCTGCAGAAGCAGTCCGAGAGAGATGGAGCTGCTCTTGCCACAACTGGCTTTATGCTGTACCATGGGAGGCAGGCCAGCGTGACCCTTTCCCCTCAGGATGACGAGGAAGAAGAAGGTATGTAACGAGCTTTGAAAAGCGCTGTTCTTGAATAGAGCTGTGGGTAGAACACTTTTATAAAAGCAGCATCGTTACACGAGGCATTGCACTATGATGCATGTTTGCCATGTATATTGTCATGTGGCTACTCCTCGAGACTCATGCCCTCTGACACAGAATAAAACCAGTTTAAAAAAAAAAAGTCTTTTTGGTTCTGGATATCATCATTAACTTGCAGCAGTGCTGTCCAATACTTTAGCCACTAGACACATGTGGCTAATTGCATTTCTGATCAGTAAATATAGAAATGAGTAATAGACGCTGTCATTGGTCATGTGATCTCAATGCTTGTATTTGCATGGCGTATGCATGTGAACTTTAACCTTTTTGTACGTTTGTTGGTAAGATGAAAATTAGAGTGTTTTTTTTTGGTCGTTGTGAGTGCTTTACTCCCTTAGTTACCAAATAGTGGTAGATGTTTAAGTAAATATACGCGTGTGAAGTACCTTTACCTGTATTATATGCAAGACATTTTCTACTGAAATTAGTGCACGTGTCTAAAATGGCGTCGCCTGTGACCAGTCAACGATTTCTATTGGACAACGCTGATTTATAGTTACTGGACACATGCCTTCACTTGCTGGTTAAACTGTAGGCATACATGAAAAAATGTTCGGCAATCCGTAGAGATGTAACGCAACAGTGCACCGAAACGCATTGTCACTTGTTTGTGATTGCACTGTGACAAAAAAATTGCCCATGGCTGCTGCTGCTGCTTCCCAAGTGAGGAAAAGATTTAGCAAACCTCAGGATTGTGCAGTTCTTTTTTTATAGGGTTGAATATTGATTTTTGTTCAGTAATAATGGTCAAAGTAGGAAGTCTATGTGCTGGCCATGATTGTTATAGTCACAGTGCCTCTTTCCCAGATTTTTCTTCAGTCCTACAGATTTTAAGGGAATAGCTTTGAGGTGCTGCTTGTCAGAATAGGTGATATTTATTGATATTTATTTATGCTGACTGTTCGTGATTCCAAACGACTTGCGGATGAAATATATATTCCACTATTCTTGATCTTTTGCATCTTGACGTGAATGTTCATAGAATCATCATAGAATCAGATAGCACCGAAGGAGGCAATTCGGCCCATCGTCACTAAACCTTTTCAAGGTCAGGTGCCCAAAAGAAAATGTGGCCTCAGCAATTAAGTTAAAATAATGTATTTCGACTGGTAGTCCAATGCCCTCGAAATGTAGCCCAAGAATAGTTTAGTTTCATTGATGACCACATCACATTGGTGAGCAATTTAGAGTGAATGATCGCAGGCCAGACCTTTTTCTTTCTCCACCCCTGCTAATGGACGTCCTTTCATTGTGCAGAATGTTTAAAACTCTAGTTCATACCTAACTGATCCTTGAGCATGTGTCTGCCAAACCCACTGGTTGCCTTCTCTAACTGATGGGCAGTGCATGGTGGCTTTATTTGATTTTTTTTTCTCTCATGAATTTATCTTTTGGGTTTGATTTCTGTTAGTTTTTGTTCAAAGCCATTTTTGTTCAACCCATCCCTGACTTAATACTGGCACCTACCTGTGAGAGGGGGCACCTGATGGTGCCTCTGTGGGATTGGGCGGAAGCAACTGGTTCATCTCAAAATAGTGTAAGGTCGGCGAGTGCTAAATCCTGCACAATGTGTAAGAAATGTTGGGGGTGAAATTGGTCAAAACGGTGCAGAAATTCTGACGTGAGTGACTTATGCCATGATGTGCACCATGCCGTAACTTGCTGGGATCTTTGCGCTGCTCCACAGAGACCCTTGTCAAAACAGTTGAACAACTAATTATCATAGCACCGCCCTCCCCAATAAATTCAATGACTAGATCGAATTTGTGGAATTAACGTCATTGTGATCGCCACAGTCACTTAGAATATTACAAAATGGTGCTGGAGGGCTCAGAATCAGTATTCAATTGATCAGCAGGTTGCCTGAGGGTAGGACTTCTTCTAGAAACTTTCTTGAAATCTTAAACCTCAGTGAAGTAATAAAATAAGTATTTTGACAGACAGGAATGTTCTGATTTTCCCCTGACTGATATTTTTATATTAATTCTTCTTCTCGTACGCTAAGCATGGATTGCAACCGGTAATGAAATATGGCGAGGGATTGCCTGCAGTGCGGGAGACACACCTGTGCATTTGGGTCCCTTCTTTACGCCAATTTATATGTTTATACTGTTTCAGTACAAGCTCACCCATCGAATTAAACCACACCTGGACATGCTGTGTCCGTACATGCATGCTACCCATCCCCATGTTATCTGATGGGAGCCATTGGTTCTGAATGCGTCCCTGTTAAATAACGTGTTGTTCCGTTCTGAGCCAGAGCCCGGTACCTTGGATGTGTATCAGATATTGGCCGCGCAGCTCCTGATCCACCACTCTGCTCGCTGTGCCGTATTCTGCTTATATTTCCAGCAAATTGTGGCGTGAATTCGCCACCGGAGGATCGGGGTCTAATTTAATGTGCATCACCAATATCGCCGTTGCAGCGATTTCTGGGCCTATATCACTAGTCACCCAAGCCATACCAATCACAACAGGATTGCAGTACAAAACTGAGTAAAATGTAACTAGTTCCGAACTGTCAAAGTCATCAAAAATAAAGTTAGACACAGAATTACCTTGCATTACTTTATATTCGACAGTATCTGTGATAACACAATTGATATTATCACGTGGTTAAACTTTGAGGATTACATGTAGTACTTGCGTGTCTATTACTAACCACTAAAAGCTAGTAGACAGGTACAAAAAGTAATCAAAAAGGCGAGTGGAGTGTTGGCCTTTATCTCGGGAGTTATAATACAAATGGGGAGGAATTCATGCTTCAGTTGTATCGAGCCACGGTCAGACTGCATCTGGCGTACTGCGTTCAATTTTGGGCACCACACCTCGGGAAGGATATATTGGAGTGGTCTTGGAACGGGAACAGTGCAGATTCACCAGGATTTAAGGGGTTAAATTATAAGGACAGATTACATAAACTTGGCTAGCTGTAATGTTGGGAGTTCTGCCTTCCTGCAGGATGCTTGACTTCAACACTGGGGATGCCTGTGGAGAGTCGCTGTCCATGGTCACTCTCGTCTTCCTTCGGTCGTTGTTTTCTCTACCTGGCTTGAATAACTTTCTGTACGTAGGTTATTTCTGTGTATAGTTACATTCACTTTCCTTTCTAGCTCAGGAACTTAAACTAATAACTAACAGCTGTCATGCAGTTTATAAGCTATACTTCTCTTTAAATTTTCCAAATCTTCCAACTTCCAATCTTTGTAGCTTCTTGGTTTTGGGGAGTCTTAACCTTTTTTTACAGTTTGTTTTTCACCTCTAAAGAACCCATGGCACTATTTCGAAGAAGAACAAGGGAGTTCTCCTGGTGTCCTGGCCATTATTTATTCTAAAACAGATTATCTGGTCATTATCACATTGCTGTCTGTGGGACCTTGCTGTGCACAAATTGGCTGCTTCAATTCCCCACATTACAACAGTGGCTACTTTTCTAAAGTACATCATTGGCTATAAAGCTTCTTTGAGATGTCTTGAGGTTGTGAAAGGTGCTCTAGAAATGTAAGTACTTTCTTTCCTTTCCTTTCCTTTTTTTCTTCCTTCCTAAACCCATTCAAAAACTTTCTGATTTGAGTGGGCACCTTAATTACTTGACAATATCACCAAGGAAAGCCATTTAAAAGTTCACGACCATTATTAATCAATCCTGTCACATGGATCATTTTTTAAAATGTCTTTCAGCTGAACAGGCATATGTGAGGAACTATTATAGCTTGATTTTAATCAGTTTAACAAGGAGCAGCTTTCCAGTTCGGTGTTACACTTCTATCTGCTGTTCTGCACTTAAATCACAATGAGAAAGACAACATTTCTGATCTCCAGACTTCTCGAGGTTCTTCCTCGCCTGTTGGTTTTAACATATCAATGAGTCTATTAGACGGTTTAACTCATTGCGGTATCAGGCAGTAATTGTAACCATCTGGTGATACAATTATGATGAGTCCTTTGTGTGGCGAGGATCGCCCAGCAGGCAAGGATTTCATTGTGCACGCTATTGCTTCCTGTTCAATTATGCATTACCTTAGGTTTATCGGCATTAAAATCCATCTGCCATTCCTTCACCCATCTGCTAAATTAGTCCACATGTTTTTGAATGCTGATTTAGCTTCCTTACCTGGCCAGATAACTTGGTATCATCAGCTCATTATAAAAACCCTGTGGAGTGCTGTTGGTTCCTATACCCTGGACAGAGCTATTTTTATCTAGTATAAAGAATCAGCATCTGAATATCATTGCTGGGAGAACCAGAGTGTGCTGGCAAATCGTACTTCAAAATGACAGATTATTGATTGACTAGCACCATGCTGAGAATATTTTCTCAGAAGAACAGTTTACTAACGACCTACTTTTACAAAAAAACATATTGCCTACCCAAGCACCTTCAGCTTCTGGTAGGATAATAGGGTTATTCTACGTCAGCCACGTGAGAGAGCTCTGGTAATCGTAGCTCAGCAGATTGTAAGAGTTTCTACAAGTATGTAAAACGGAAAAGAGTAGCAAAAGTAAACATTGGTCCCTTAGAGGCTGAGACAGGAGAAATTATTATGGGGAACAAGGAAATGGCAGAAACGTTAAACAAATATTTTGTATCTGTCTTCACAGTAGAAGACACAAAAAGCATCATACCAAAAATGGTGGGGAACCAAGGGTCTAATGAGGGTGAGGAACTTAATGTAAATAATATAAGAGAAAAAATACCAGAGAAACTAATGGGACTAAAATCTGACAAATCCCCTGGACCTGACGGCCTACATCCTAGGGTTCTAAAAGAGGTGGCTGAAGACATAGTGGATGCATTGGTTTTGATCTTCCACAATTCCCTAGATTCGAGAATGGTCCCAGTGGATTGGAAGGTCGCAAATGTAACACCGCTATTCAAGAAAGGAGGGAGAGAAAAAACAGGGAACTACAGGCCAATAAACCTGACATCAGTCGTCGGGAAAATGCTGGAATCCATTGTTAAGGAAGTGGTATCAAGTCACTTAGAAAATCATACCATGATTAGGCAGAGTCAACGTGGTTTTATGAAAGGGAAATTGTGTTTGACAAATTTATTAGCGTTTTTTGAGGATGTAACTAGCAGGGTAGATAAAGGGGAACCAGTGGATGTTATATTTGGATTTCCAAAAGGCATTTGATAAGGTGCCACATAAAAGGTTATTACACAAGATTAGGGCTCATGGGGTTGGGGGTAATATAGTAGCATGGATAGAGGATTGGATAACGGACAGAAAACAGAGAGTAGGGATAAACGGATCTTTTTCAGGTTGGCAGGCTGTAACTAGTGGGGTGCCCCAAGGATCAGTGTTGGGACCTCAGCTATTTACAATCTATATTAATGACCTAGATGAAGGGACCGAGTGTAATGTATCCAATTTTGCTGATGATACAAAGCTAGGTGGGACAGTAAGCTGTGAGGAGAACACAGAGTCTGCAAAGGGATATAGATAGACTAAGTGAGTGGGCAGTAAGGTGGCAGATGGAGTATAATGTAGGGAAATGTGAGGTTATTCACTTTGGTAGGAAGAATAGAAAAACAGAATATTTTTTAAATGGTGAGAAACTTTCAAATGTTGGTGTTGAGAGAGATTTGGGTGTCCTTGTGCAAGAAACACAGAAAGCTAGCATGCAGGTACAGCAAACAATAAGGAAGGCAAATGGCATGTTGGCCTTTATTGCAAGGGGGTTAGAGTATAAGAGGAAGGAAGTCTTGCTACAATTGTACAGGGCCTTGGTGAGACCACACCTGGAGTACTGTGCACAGTTTTGGTCTCCTTATCTAAGGAAGGCTATACTTGCCTTGGAGGCGGTGCAACGAAGGTTCACTAGATTGATTCCTGGGATGAGAGGGCTGTCCTATGATGAGAGATTGTGTAGAATGGGCCTATACTCTCTGGAGTTTAGAAGAATGAGAGGTGATCTCATTGAAACCTACAAGATTCTGACGGGGATTGACGGTAGATGCCGAGAGGTTGTTTTCCCCTGACTGGAGTGTCTAGAACTAGGGGTCACAGTCACAGGATAAGGGGTCGGCCATTTAAGACTGAGATGAGGAGGAATTTCTTCACTCCAGAGGGTTGTGAATCTTTGGAATTCTCTGCCCCAGAGGGCTGTGAATGCTGAGTCTTTGAGTATATTCAAGGCTGAGATAGAGAGATTTTTGGACTCTCGGGGAATCAAGGGATATGGAGATCAGGCGGGAAAGTGGAGTTGAGGTCGATGATCAGCCATGATCTTATTGAATGGCGGAGCAGGCTCGAGAGGCTGTATGACCTACTCCTGCTCTTGTTTCTTATGTTTTTATGTAAGTCTGGTCAGCGTCCCCTTATTGAAGGTATTCGCATTAAATTGTGGAATAAGGTCTGGAGTGAATAAAACCTGAGCTTGTGGGTGGCAGTCATAGTGAGTGTGCAATAAGGGTCAAGCTCTACTGTCTGGAGGCAAGGTTAAGGAAGGATCTGACTGACGCATAGAAAGTATTAAATGGGTTAGATAAGTTGAAGCCAGAATATTACTTGAAGGCAAGTCAAGCCAACAGGGCAAGAGGAAATAAATTGGTGAACAGTAAATTGAAAAATGTCTTCACTCGAAGAGCAGTAAAGACTTGCAATAATCTACCAGATAAGGAGTGGAATCAGACACACTCGAGGAATTCTATAATAAAAGCAGGACATGCTGGAAATACTCAGCAGGTCAGGCAGCGTCTGTGGAGAGAGAAACAGAGTTAACGTTTCAGGCCGATGACCTTTCGTCAGATGTTCTCGATTTAAAAATTCACATTGTGTTCAAATCCCTCCATGGCCTCGCCCCTCCCTATCTCTGTAACCTCCTCCAGCCCTACAACCCTCCAAGATCTCTGCACTCCTCCAATTCTGGCCTCTTGCGCATCCCTGATTTTCATCGCTCCACCATTGGCGGGTGTGCCTTCAGCTGTCCAGGCTCTAAGCTCTGGAACTCCCTCCCTAAACCTCTCATCTCTCTACTCCTCGCTCCTCCTTGAAGACGCTCCTTAAAACCTACCTCTTTGACCAAGCTGTCCTAATGTCGTCTTATGTGGCTCGGTGTCAAATCTTGTTTGATAACGGTCCTGTGAAGCACCTTGGGATGTTTTGCTACTTTAAAGGTGCTATATAAATGCAAGTTGTTATTGCTGGTGCTGTCATTGCGTTTTCCATTCAAAGAAAAAAATGCCATCTGAGGTGGAAATTCTCGTTATCTTTAAATATGGCCAGCTCTGTTGATTCCTTGCTACATCCCAGAATGTTCTCTTACGAATGCAACAAGATTCCCTGCAGTTGATCTTTGCTGTCTTCTGGTTTTCTTAAAGTAGCTTTCCCCCAAATTCCCCCCCCCCCCCCTTTCTGAAAACTCTGATCCTTGCTGGTTGCAGTCCTGTGGGTGCCAACAGCATCTTTTGGTTCCTCACCCAAATGGGCATTCCTCATGCATGAACCTAACCACTGAGTGTTGGGCTACTTGACTGTGGAGATCATCATATTTCAGCCTGATCCTGTGGCACACTATCCAGGAAGGGGTCAGGAGATGGCGATCAGGAAAGAGACTTTGGACAAAAGTGTCTTTCTCAGCTTACGACATCTTATCAACCTCTTGCGCACACTGAGGTGGAGCCACTTGCATTTATGGGCAGGAAACTAAGGCTGTTGTACAAATGTGATTCGGTGAGTTACTTGATGGTTTTTGTTGTTGAGAATGCCACAAGTTTAAAAAAAATAAATAAACATAATTCTGCTTTTCAAGTTTTTGTGTCTACTCTACCTGTTTAACTGAGGAGGGCAGCAACCACCTCGCTACCCAGAAATTGTGCCGCAGTCTCCAGTCACCTGTATAACTGAAATGATCAATCGTTTGCTAAGGAAGAGAGAAGTTTGTCTGCTTGAGCCATAGTGCAGTCTGGCCAAACTAATGGTCAAGTAGGCGAGCTAATCCGGACAAGGGCGTTGTCCGTCAGAAGTCCACTCTGATGTGCGCGAAGTAGCTCCCTGAAGTTTAGGGAGCTGATCTTTCATGCATTGAAGAATTGACGAAAGCTGAGGACGGCCCTGTGACCCCCTGATGCAAGTGACGGCAGGACACGCATGGTGACCCAGCTGTCGCAGTCTCTCTTACTTTCTCCGACTGAAGTCAGGGTGGGCGAAGCACGGCGGTGGAGGTAGAAGTGCTGGAGGCTTGTAACGTGTACATTTGCTGCACTCTTGCTGAACGTGTTAGGCACTGTCTGAAAAAGTTTGGAGTAGCATGCTAGAGTTAGGGTTAACACTGTGTGTGTATTGAGCAATTCTGCTAATTATATGAGGACCTGATCAATGCGAAGCCCAGTTCCAATGCTTTTTCTCTTTCGGGTTCATGCCATTTGCTCGCTGGCCTTGCTGGAAGTGCACTACACAGCTCTTCAATGCTCAAAAACTTTTAAGTTCATTTCAACAGGCGTTCGAGTATGCAAGGGAACTAAAGTGCTAGTCCTTTGCTTTTTGTTGTGCAGACACATGAATTCCACAGTGATCCTTGGCAGTGACCAAAGTAGCGGGTTCTCATTAACCGCAGCCTTCGAATATTCGTTGGCATTTCTTAACCATATTTTCAGCTCTGTCACGAAGCTACAGGAACAAATGTAAATACTCCGAGGCTCAACACTGAAGTAAAGAACGTACTTTTTCTTTTACAGCGGAAGTTTGTGATGGAAAACATGAGCCCTGTAATTGATACCATAGTGCAATTGGGATCTGAACATGCTTACACTCATCAGGTTTTCAACATCAATTCTCCTATGCATTTGGGACTGTTCCCCGGAGTTCTTGAGCATATCACGGAATGCAATTTTCAAAGCCTTTATGCAACAGCAACAGACAGGTGGCACCCCCAGTGATGAGGAGCATCCCATCTGCTCAGTCTGGAAGCAGACGAAGTATTCCTATGGCACGCAGCGCAGGTGATCCATCCCTTTCCGAAAGGCGAATTCTCATCCACATTAATTCCTTTTGGATTGCTACAGTTACGTCTGCTGATGTTGGCACGAGTGGAGAGTTTTCTGCGAGGGTGGCCTCTATTATCTCATGCGATGCTGGATGTCTTGGGTTTGCTCATGTTCTGTGTGACTCGCAGGCAGGAAAGCGCAACACTGACTGGAGTTAGCAAACTTGCTGAAGAGGATTGTTGCTCTGAAGGTGCACACAGTGTACTGACTTCAGTCAATGGCATGACCTGTTGCGTTACTGCCATATGTCCTTGCGTTGTGGAACTGTTCACCATATCTCCAGTGTTCAACTTCTTATCCAGGTGCCTGTTTTAAAAGCAGAAAAAGGGGAAAGCAGAAACACAGAAGCATCATTGTATTATGTTAAAAAGAAATCTCTTTTATTCAGCAAATGAATAAGTGGTCACTTGTAATATAAATGTTTTCAGTGGTTCAATGGATTTTTTTTTTTGCACTAGTCAATGTCATTTTCATCTTTTAGACAAAACCAGCTGCAAAGACAGTGGCCCGTATTTTCCGATCGGAGGCTTCCCGAGTGCGGGGCCTCCGATCTGGAAAAAAATCTATGAACTTACCTGAGGGCTCCCGAGGTGCGGACACTTCCGTTCCTGGGCCTCTCCAAACTCGAAATGCGCAGGGCCCACGTATCCCAGAGGCGCATGCGGTTCGCAAGCGTCCCTGGGATCACGTGGGCCATGGGGAGCCAATAGAAGAAGGGAATCTCCCTTCATACACTTGACAGATAGACCTGTCAAATATATGAATGGGGATCACCCCAGAAACACTGTAAAACATTAAATACATTTTTTTTAAACCATCACATTTTTAAAATGAGTTGAAATTACAATAACTTAAATATTTTAAACAAAAATTGAATTAAAAAAAATTAAAGTTTTTTACGGGGCTAAAAATAAACTTACTTTTTTAAAAGTATTTTTAAATGATAAATGAGTGAGAATTTTAAAAAACTTTTTTCAACTCTTATGCTTGTAAAAGCAGGCCTTATGTCTGCTTTTACCAGGCGTAAGATTTCTAAGGGTTTTCTGCGGGCGGAGGTTCTGCAGAAAGTGGAACTCTTCCCCCGCAGAGGATCTTCTCCAGGGCAGGCGTCCGATCTGTCGAGAGCATTCTTGACAGATCGGAAATGCCGGTTTTCAGCGCATGTGCTTGGCATGCCTGAAACCGGCATTTCCGATGTCCCTACGGGTGTGTACACATCGGAATATACGGCCCTATGTAATTCCAACTCCCATTATCATCAGCTTGTGGTTCAGTATTGAGAGAAGGAATTTTTGAAACCCTAATACCATAATTTTCACTCCAATAAACACATCCAAAAAAGGCGCAAATTTTGCCAAAAATTAACAAGGAAACAGGGGACGAATAGAAACGAAAACCTTACCTAAAATTTTCAATAGGTAAGGGTATCGAGAGATATGGAGCACAGAACATACGAAATTGATGGTCAGGAAAAGACCAGCTGGCCCATCAAGCCTGCCCCACGGTCATGATGGCCAGATCATCAGGACTAAAAACTTACTCCTTCCCTGCCTCCTTTCCCACCCCTCCTTCCCCCTTCCATCTCCCCCGTGATCTGTCCAACTGCCCGCCCCGATCTGTCTGCGAGCTGTCCTGACTGACCCCCCCACCCCCGTGAAAGGTTTTCTGTTTCTATTTCATTAATTTTTGGCAAAATTTGGACCTTTTTTGGGTGTGTTTATTGGAGGGAAAATTATAGGTTTTAGGGTTTTAAAAATTGCTTCTCCCAATACTGAACCACAAGCTGATAATGGGATCTGTCTAACACCCCCACTCTGCCTGCCCCCCCCCCTTCTCGATGACCGATCCCTGGCTGCGGCCTGAGTTCGCAGGCCTTCCCATCTGACAGCCTTCAATCTGGCTGGCCGCGGCCGGGAAACAGAGAATTTCAAACAAAAATCCGGTTTCCTGGCCACTGGTTATTAACGGTGCCCCTGTCTCTGGAAAGGTTCGAAGCTGTGACATTGAGCTCCAAGTGATGGTGACCAGAGCGTGCGCGGACCCTGGCTAGCAGGAAGAGCAGAGTCGAAGGTGAACTGTAAAGAAAATTGTAAGAAGATAAAAAGAAACAGAGAAGCAGGAAAAGACAATTATAAATAACACAGGAAAGATGAGACTTGAGATGGGAGCCATAGACAAATGTACATCGAGAGACTTTCCTTCCACTAATAGCCAAGTGTGGTGCAAGGAAGGCATGAGGTTTGTCGACAATACAATCATTAGCAAGTTAAGATTAGGTCACTTGAATATTTGAATAAAATTGGGCCAAGGCATGTCTGAAAGGTGTTGTTAGTTCAAAAGCTGAAATTGAAGCTATTTACAATAGGGATGTTTAAAACAGTTTGTTTTGCTGATTTTCACTGATAAATTGCCGGATGGTTTTGGAAGGTGAACAACTGATTTCCTCCCGAATTTGAGATAAAAAGTGGCAATTTCCCATTGGTTTCTTACCAAACATCAGTTTCAGACATGTATGCATGTCGCCTGATTTTTGACAGGGAACGGAACCAAGGCTGGGCAATATGCAGCTTTGAATCTTTAAAGGGGCTGCAGTGAAGACTATTCTTTATACTGCAGCAAAGATTGGTCTTCCAGTGCTAGTTAGATATGGAGCAGCGTGCTGACGCAGTTACCTGTCCAGTTCCACTGGTAGTCCCCATAGACTGAGGTCATCAATGGAAGGCTGGCTCGGGTCACACACCCACGCATTGTTTACTAAAAGCCCAATTGCAGCTGTTCCCCTGCGCATCATCTCCCAACAATATTTATTATCCCAACATCATAGTGGCATGCAAGTGGCTGCAGCCACAGCACTAAACTTAGGTTTTTCAATTTTACATTAGTTTCAAATGAAACTATCAAGGAGGTTAAGTGAGAGTCTGATGGTGATCCCCCCCCCCCATAAAAGTCTGTTTGCAAACAGTGTAAATAATTATCGGTTGTTATTTTGCTTTGTAGTCTCCTGCTTGTTTTGTTTTTGAGTTTTACTGAAGTACAAAATACAACTTGTTATTAGTAATTTTCTCTGAATTTGCCCAGGCTTTTTGAATCTAGTTTTTCCTACCCTAGTTTAAAACACTAAAATTAAATCCTGATAAAAAGATGTTTAAAAAAACAAACCCTGAATCAGTAATAAAAAATGATGACTGATTTTTGAGAGAAATACTTGTACGGGCTTTTACTTACCTGCTGCCTTTGAGCTGAGAAATCTACCTTTCATGCATTTGAAACCGGTGCCCGTTCCACTTTGTATTCTTTAATTATGGTTTCTCCACCGATGGCTGTACGAATGAACGAACAAACACGCGCCTTTCACATCTTCAGGTAGCACCTCACAGCCAATGAATTAATTTTGAGGTGTAGTCACACGGCAGCCAACTTGCACGCAGCAAGGCGGTCTTGCAAACAGCACTGAGGTGAATGGCCAGTTCTTTTGTTTTTAGTGATGTTGGCTTGAGAGAATAAATGTTGGCAAGGACACTGGGGAGAGCTCCCTTGCTGCTCCTCTGCACATAGTGCCATGGGATCTTTTATGCCCACCTGAGAGGGCAGACGGGGCCTCATTTTAACGTTTCATCTCCGAAAGATGGCACCTCTTACAGTGCAGCGCTTCCCTCAGTCCTGTACTGGTGGTGTCGGTCTGGATTATGTGCTTAAGCCCTGGAGTGGGGCTTGAATCCACGACCTTGTGATTCAGCACTACCAACTGAAGCGAGCCAACACTTGTTCCAGGCTCCCCTTGAGGGGAATGTGACCCTTGACAACCAGGAGTGTACAATCTTAGATTGTGGACTAACATTTACTCTAGTTTGCTGTAACACTGCACATCGGATGTTGTGTCGTATTCTTCCTACCTCTCCGCACTAGATTCACTTTGTACAGGCTGAAATATCAGATCCAATTGATTTACATAGAATTTACAGAAACAGGCCGTTCGGCCCAACTGTTTCTGCTCCACACGAGGCTCCTCCCACCCCTCTTCACCTCACCCTATCAGCATATCCTTCTATTCCTTTCTCCCTCATGTGTTTATCTTGCTTCCCCTTAAATGCATCCATGCTATTCACCGCAACCACTCCTTGTGGTCGCGAGTTCCACATTCTCACCACTCTCTGGGTAAAGAAGTTTCTCCTGAATTCCCTATTGGATTTATTAGTGACTGTCTTATATTTATGACCCCTAGTTTTGGACTCCCCACAAGTGGAAACCTCTTCCCTATGTCAACCCTATCAAACTCTTTCAAAATGTTAAAGACCTCCATCAGGTCACCTCTCAGCCTTCTCTTTTCTAGAGAAAAGAGCCCCAGCCTGTTCAATCATTTCTGATAGTTATAACCTCTCAGTTACATATGAATAATTTATTGTCGCAGAAATACAGACACCTACTGTACCTCACAACGCATACATGCAGGATGAATGTTTAATGAATCGTAGCTCTTTCGAGCAAACCCTTGACATGACGGGCTCTTGTTATGTGTAAACCAGTAGTTTAAAGACACCAATCCATTAGCAAACTTGTAAACAAGATTCTAGATGTAGAAATATGCCGGCTGTTACAGGATCCAAGAGTCTGGGTTTTCCATTTGACATTTTAAAGCCAATTGGGCAATCTAGGCTTTTATTTCACGGCCCCGAGGACACTGTTACCTGTCACAAAGTGCATCAACTAATTATGTTCATCAGAAGTATTGGCCATAATCTGAAAGAGCTGGAACAGAGTACTCAAATCTAATTAACCCTTGAAAGAAAGAAGGACTTGCATTTATATCACACCTTTCACGACCTCAGGATGTTCCAAAGCGCTTTACAGCTAATTAAGTACATTTGAAGTGTAGTCACTGTAGGGCAAGGCGGCAGTCAATTTGAGCACGGCAAGCTCCCACAAACAGCAATGTGAGCATGACCAGATCATTTTTTATTTAGTGCTGTTGATTGAGGGATAAATATTGGCCAGAGTACTGGGGAAAACTCTCCTGCTCCTCCTCTTCAAATAGTGCCATGGGTTCTTTTGCGTCCACCTGAGAGAACAGACGGGACCTCAGTGTAATGTCTCATCCGAAAGACATTATAACGGGACATTGCATTTTTTAAAATAAATGAACCAACGCATATTTCGCAAACTTCTCATCCCCTCCTCACCCCACTGCCATCCCACAAGAAGAGCTCATGGCTTTTTGAATGACGTGTTGCCCCTCACTCTTAACAACTTCCCCACTTCATTCCTGCAGCATTCACTGGCAATGCATTGCTCCTGCCTACCCTTAAAGGCAAATTACCAGGTTTGCCTGATGGAAATTGGCTGAAAGCTCTTCAGCCTGCTGCTTCTGTTCCGCCTGCCTTCCTTCTCCACAGTCTCTCATGTTGGATCTGTTTATTGAGCCTCTACCAGTCCCACTTGGCTTGTACTTCCCAGACTCCCTTGAACAGCTGAGTACGGACTGTCTTTTTGCAGGGAACTTGCTATCTTTCCATATGCCTCTTCCGTGCTTGGAGTTACCACGCGGGTGTCCTGCCCGTGAACATCCTGGCACCGGGACTTGAATTCAGTTGGGGAAGCCCCTGTTCCTAAACAACACCCACCAAGGCCTACTGTTTTGCCTTGGCTTGGCTTTACTTTCCAGTCTAACCCGGACTCCCAGTAACCGCATAGAATCATACAGCACAGAAGGAGGACATTTGGCCCATCGTGCCTGTGCCAGCTCATTGAAAGAGCTATCAAATTAGTCCCACTCCCCTGCTCTTCCCCAATAGCCCTGCAAGTATTAGTATTCAAGTCATTTTTTAATAATGTATCAGACTTAAGCTTAGCTGTGACTTTGTAATTTCCCGCTTCTTATAAAATGGAGAATCTATCTTCGCTTTGGCCAAGGGCACATCATTTTGCCCCAAAACGCCATGAATGCAAGCACTTTTACCCTCGAGAAACCGATCACATTCCCGCCTCTGTTGTAGGTTTAACAGCCCATATCATGCAAGCCTTTCAATGGCTACTCATTCACAGTGACTGGATGTAAATATTGTGCCATATTCTGTGAGATGGGTATCACGGCGCAAAGTCCGAATGCTCGAGCCTCATGGCGGCACTCGGTCTCCTGGACTCGCTCTTGGATCAGCAGTCTCTCTGCAGTGGGAGATAGAGAAGATGATGAAACAAAAAAAGAGGGTGGATGATGCATGTCAGGTGAATTCTTCGAGGGAGAACCAGACCAAATACAATAAATTGAGAGGGGATGTGAAGATGAAAATAAGATTGGCAAAGAGAGAATATGAGAGTAGAATGGCGGTTAACATAAAAGGGAACCCAAAAATCATCTACCTGCATGTAAACAGTAAGCGGGTATTAAGAGGCGGGATGGGGCCTATTAGAGACAAAGAAGGTGATGTATGCTTAGAGGCGCAGGGCAAGGCTAGAATACTCAATGAGTACTTTGTATCGGTGTTTACTAAGGAGATGGATGCTGACAAAATATCAGTAGAACTGGAAAATGTAGAAGCAATGGAAGGGGTGAAAATTGATAGACAAGATGTACTAGAAAGGCTGGGTATGCTTAGAGTGGACAAGTTGCCTGGTCCAGATGGCTTGCATCCCAGGTTGCTAAGGGAATTGGGGGAGGAAATAGCGAAAGGGCTTGCCATAATTTTCCAACCTTCCCTAGGTGCGGGGGAGGTGCCTGAGGATTGGAAAGTGGCAAATGTGACACCATTGTTCAAGAAAGGGTGTAAGGACAATCCTAGTAACTACAGCCAGTTAGTTTAATATCAGTGGTGGGTAAAGTTTTAGATACAATAATCAAGGAAAAAATTAACGGGCACTTGGAGAGGTTTAAGCTAATTAAGGAGAGTCAACACGGATTTGTAAAAGGCAGATCGTGTTTGACTAATCTAATTGAATTTTTTGATGAAGGGAATGCAATGGATGTAGTCTGCATGGATTTTAGGAAGGCGTTTGACAAAGTACCACATAGAAGGCTGGTTAACAAAATTGAGGCTCACGGAATAGGTGGGTCAGTGGCAGCTTGGATAAGGAATTGGCTTAAGGACAGAAAACAGCGAGTTGTGGTAAATGGCTGTTTTTCAGACTGGAGGATGGTAGACAGTGGTGTTCCCCAAGTGTCAGTGCTGGGGCCACTGCTTTTTTTGATATATATAAATGACCTGGATATTGGAATACAGAGTAGAATTTCTAAATTGCCGATGAGACAAAACTTGGGGGTGTGGCAAACAGTGAGGATGATACCAATTGAC
This sequence comes from Squalus acanthias, assembly GCA_030390025.1. Classification (NCBI taxonomy): domain Eukaryota; kingdom Metazoa; phylum Chordata; class Chondrichthyes; order Squaliformes; family Squalidae; genus Squalus; species Squalus acanthias. Next base: position 720,205 of record JASTWF010000104.1, on the reverse strand, counting down.
TGCAACAGGACATAGAAAGGTTAGCGGAATGGTCAGACAAGTGGCAGATGGAATTTAATACAGAGAAGTGTGAGGTGTTGCATTTTGGCAGAAGGATCCGGGAGAGACAATATACACTTAATGGCACAGTTTTAAAGAGTGTGCAGGGACAGAGGGACCTGGGAGTTGATGTGAATAGGTCCCTGAAGGTGGCAGGACATATTGAGAGTGGTTAACAAAGCATATGGGATCTTGGGCTTCATAAATAGAGGTATTGAGTATAAAAGTAGAGAAGTTATGCTGAACCTTTATAAAGTGCTGGTTAGGCCACAGCTGGAGTATTGCGTCCAGTTCTGGTCACCACACTTTAGGAAAGATGTGAAGGCACTTGAGAGGGTGCAGAGGAGATTTACCAGAATGGTTCCGGGGATGGGGGATCTTAGCTACAAGGACAGGTTGGAGAAGCTGGATTTGTTTTCATTAGAGCAAAGGAGGTTGAGGGGTGATTTGATAGAGGTGTACAAGATTATGACGGGTTTGGATAGGCTAGATGGGGAAAGGCTGTTTCCACTAGTTGATGGTACAAGGACTAGGGGACACAGATTTAAGGTTTTGGGCAAGAGATACAGGGGGGATGTGAGGAAGAACTTTTTTACGCAGCGAGTGGTGAGGACCTGGAATTCGCTGCCGACGGAAGTGGTGGAAGCGGGGAGACACAATGTTTTCAAGGGGAGACTGGATAGGCACTTGAGGGAAATAAACTTGCTGGGCTACGGGGATAGAGCGGGGGAATGGGACTGACTCGATTGCTCTACAGAGAGCCGGCACGGACTCTGTGGGCCGAATGGCCTCCTTCTGTGTCGTTATGACTCTGACTCCATGACTACGACCTCATTATAACAATGACTACACTTCAAAGTACTTCATTGGCGGTGAAGCGCTTTGGGACGTCCTGAGGTGGTAAAAGGTGCTCTATAAATTGAAGTTCTTTCTTTTTATTGCAGTATAGCCCTTTAGGTCCTAGAATCACCCTCTCTGAGCTGTTGGGTTGTGCAGTCCCCAGCTCGTGGAGTGTCTGTTGATCACTTGTGGACCAACTGGTGTGTGTACTCTCTGGCTTCGCATTCACTTGCCAGAACCCAAGTGCTTGGCAGGTTGCATAATATAGAAACATAGAAGATCGGAGCAGGAGTAGGCCATTCGGCCCCTCGAGCCTGCTCCGCCATTCGATGAAATCATAGCTGATCATCCAAACTCAGTACCCTGTACCTTCCTTCTCCCCATATCCCTTGATACCTTTATCTTTAAGAAATATATCTAACTCCTTCTTGAATATATTTAATGACTTGGCCTCAACTACCTTCTGTGGTAGAGAATTCCACAGGTTCACCACTCTCTGGGTGAAGAAATTTTTCCTCATTTCTGTCCTAAATGGCTTATCCCTTATCCTTAGATTATGACCCCTGGTTCTGGACTCTCCGACCATCGGGAACATTCTTCCTGCATCTAGTTTGTCCAGACCTGTCAGAATTTTATATGTTTCAATGAGTACCCTCTCATTCTTCTATACTCCAGCGAGTATAAGCCCAATCGACCCAATCTCTCCTCATATGTCATTCCTGCCATCCCAGGTATCAGCCTTGTGAATCTTCGCTGAACTCCTTCCATGGCAAGAACATCCTTCCTCAGATAAGGCGACCAAAACTGCACACAGTACTCAAGGTGTGGTCTCACCAAGGCCCTGTACAACTGCAGCAGGACATCCCTGTTCCTATACTCAAACCCTTTCGCTATGAAGGCCAACATACCATTTGCCTTCTTCACCGCCTGCTGCACCTGCATGCTTACTTTCAGCGACTGGTGCACAAGGACACCCAGGTCTCGTTGCACTTCCCCTTCTCCCAATCTATTGCCATTCAGATAATAGTCTGCCTTTCTGTTTTTGACACCAAAGTGGATAACCTCGCATTTATCCACGTTATATTGCATCTGCCACGCTTCTGCCCACTCACCCAACCTGTCCAAATCATCCTGGAGTTTCTCGGTATCCTCCTCGCAGCACACACACACAATGCTTGCCTACCTCCGCCATCTTGGCTCAGGGTCCTGGGTTTTTGATCAAATTACCATAACTAAATTATCTGTAACAGTTTCCGGAAAAATTATCCTTTAATATTAACTCAATGTTTTTTAATTTTTTCCCCCTCGAGGTCAGCCATGGCTCAGTTGGCAGCACGCTCGCCTCTGAGTCAGAAGGTTCTGGGTTTAAGTCTCACTCCACAGACTTGAGCACAAAAATCTAGGCTGACCCTCCAGTGCAGTACAGGCGGAGGTGATGACTTTCGGATGAGACGTTAAACCGAGGCCCTGTCAGCACTCTCAGGTGGACGTAAAAGATCCCACGGCACTATTTCGAAAAAGAGCAGGGGAGTTCTCCCCGGTGTCCAGGGCCAATATTTGTCCCTCAATCAACATCACTAAAACAGATTATCTGGTCATTATCACATTGCTGTTTGTGGGAGCTTGCTGTGCGCAAATTGGCTGCCGTGTTTCCTACATTACAACAGTGACTACACTTCAAAAAGTGTTTCATTGGCTGTAAAGCGCTTTGAGACGTCCGGTGGTCATGAAAGGCGCTATATAAATGCAAGTCTATCTTTTCTCTAACCATCCTTCAATTTTAGCTCCAGTTCTCTCTAACTACGAACGTTTGCTTTAAGTAACATTTTAAATTCGTCTCCCATAAGCTTCTAGAATGCGATCAGAATCGGCAAGAATTGCTCCTTTTACCCGCACAGTGCAGCGGATCGGCACATCAAAACACATTGGCCCAAAAATTAGTGAGTGAGCCTTCGTGCGAGGGTAAGGCTTCCCCGCGATCTCTCACTGCGCGCTGGCTTTTTTAATCCCAGCTCGCACGAACTTGATGTTCTGGACAGCAACTGTGCAGGGCTTTCGTATCCCACAGGCGCAGTTAATTCGTGCGAGCTGTGGGATCACGTGACTCAGTTAGAGCCAATGGCAGCACACCATCTTTCATTCATAACTTTCACAGCACAGCTGTGAAAGCTATGAATACTATACCCCCCTAAAAGAACAGCTAAACCTCAATTAAATTAAAAAAAAACCCCATCACATTAATAAAATAAGTATAGTTAAATAAATTAACCACTTTAAACAAAAAATTAAATTTTTGAAAAAATTTAAAATCTTTTAAAAAGTTATAAAAATAAACTTACCTTTCTTTAAAGTCTCTAAAAAAGATATACCTGTTGAAAAAAATTCAAAATAATACTTAATTAACTACTTACCTTGTTAAAAGAGGGTCTTACGCCTCCTTTCTTTATGTGTAAAATGTTCCATGCTTACCTGCGCGTTCAAAGCACTAAGTGCACTGCGTGCGCGCAGCCTGTAGCGCGCACGCAGTTCACCTAGGAACCGCCCCCTTTTGAAATCACCAAGTGCCGGTTTTCAGCGCATGCGCAGTGCATGCAGAAAACCGGCAATTGGAGACAGAATACGCGAGAGTACACAGTGCGTACTCTCGCGTAGCGGCACTAATTTTTGGGCCAATAAGTGCATTGATGCTCAATGATGGGCACCAGTCCCTCTGCCCATACTTCTTTCTCCACCTCTGATGGTTTGCTAATAATTTGAACACCTTAACAAATCATCTATGTCATTCCATGCCTTCAAATTTGGAATGGGACTAGATTTAGTAAAGCTTTTATATGTTGAATTATGGCTGGGTCCTTTGGTCCTAAGTCACTGGTGTCGTCGTTATGGAGGTCCGGTTTGCTGTTGTAAAATCCTGCTGTCACTATTGCACCTTTTCATCTGCCTTGTGCGTTCGCTGTTTCTCTTTTTTTGGTCAACTTTATGCTGACTCCTTTTCCACCAGCAATGCCAGTTTACACAATTCAGCCTCGTCTTGGAGCTTCTCGCTCTTGAGACCACACAGGATTTCCTCCGTCTAGCCAATTCCCATTCTTTCTTTCTTTTCCTCACGATATTGTTGATTGCTTACATTGGTGTAGTACCGTGACCGGCCTGTCGACTGATATAAATCCTACTTCAGGCATCACTAATTGTTAGGGCTCGAGCTTTTTAATTACACTTTGTCTGTCAATGGTTCCACCAAACCCCACTCAGTGGGCCGATTCCCCTTGAGAAATGGAAGTGTGCGCCTTAGAGTGCGTACTCAGGGCCAGTAACACTGCATACTCACTTTGTTTTCTCCCTATATCTTCTGTCAATTGGACAGCAGAAAGTATCAAATGCTACACCACTGGGTACAGGCTATAAATTAATAATTTACAGTTGCTAAGCTGTAGGCAAATAGTATACAGCACAAGTAGTAATGTACAATGCGGAATTACTGCTTAATGAGGCAGTTATTGTTCCAGTTCCGAGCTACCTCTTGTAATAGCACGGTCTCTTGTCATTAATAGTTAAACCACCTACTTAGGGAGTTCTTCCATCTGCTCGCCCCAGAAACACATGGAGAACTGCCAAAACCTCCGCGATCCTCTGCTTTCTTTTACTTTTGAGGTTTGGCAGTCAGTCTACCACCAGCACCAGATCCTCACGATATTGAAATAGTTGTAAGATAACAATCCCACAGAATGTCACTGAGAAGGCAAACGCACACGATCTGAAATCTAGTTACCCAAACCCTTTCACACATCAGCCAGATGCTGCTGACACCAAGACCGCACAGGATGTGGGACACAGTATTATGCTGGTTGCTACGGGTACAAGATTTCACACTGGGAGGGGGAATTATTAAGTTCACCCCCTGGGCAGTAATATAGCGGAGTGGATTGTCCGGCCATTGTAGAAATTTGCTAGGGTGAATATTGGGCGAACTTTATGACAGGCGGGTGATCTGTTGCACCACATTACCGCCCAGGCGGTATTACCGAAAACCACCCCCCAGCTATTTGGAAGTCGCAGATAGATGCGTATGCTGTTTGCATTAGACTTCTGCCTCTACATTCCAAGCTCGGAAAAAAAACTCGTACCTTCTAGTGGCCAGTCGTAGAGTGGCATGGGCTGGGGTGATGAAGTGGCATGGGGGGTGGGGGGAGGGGAAGGAGGGAAAAGACAAAAGGATTTGGGGGGGGGGGGAAAGCAAAATGAGGAGTTCATGCTCCCCTATTGTGCTTGTAATAAAGGTTTGCGGTTTATTTTCCTCAACACAATCCATCTCTTCACAAAGCGCCATCTCCATTTTTTAGTTGAAGAATCAGTAGTAAAAGCCTTACGTTACATTTACAGGATGCTGCTTTGAAATGTGTCCAGATGTTAGATAACATTACCCAGTTACTCGTTGTTTGACCTTGTTTGACTGCCTCTGCCTTTGTTAGAGAGCTGGAAATGGAGCCCCCTTGTAATCTCGTGCACCCTCTCAGCCTGCAGAAGGAAAGATGCTATTAACTGATTTCATTTGCAGGCTCAAAGTGGTGATTGCTTTGCAGATTGCTATCAGCATTTGGGAAGCGAGCCCGCTGATCATGCAGTTCTTTCATCTGAGATTGAATTTGACAGTATGCAGAATGAATTTACTAAGAACTGTGTCCGACACAGAAAATGAAAATCTCGTAAAATAAGTACTTGCAGGAATGCTGATTAATCTGTTTATTGCATAGGGCTCTGAATTCCGGATTTCTCTCACGTTACATCATCTAAATGCGAACTGGGGCTCTGACTCGATTGCCCGCCCATTTATTGGGCGCAGCTTGGGCTGATCTGATTGCTAGCGGTGTGAATTCCCACTGCACCGAGCCAGCAAATTAAGATGTCCACTGTCCAAATTTGCGATGTAAAGTGGAGAAAGTTTGCCATATGGTGTCAGAATAACCAGTTCAGCTCATCAGTTGTGCCACCCTCTGTTGCTGTAATAATTTCAACCCTTTCTAGATCACAGTGACATGTACAGTTCTATTAGAGTGCATCTCGTGGGCACTTATCTGCTGCCTATTAATACTGTAGCCTGTGGTTTGTTCCTCGGCTTCAGAATCAGACTGGAAAATTGGTGCCTCTTTTTTTGGGACATCAGCCTTGGCTCAGTGGGTAGCGCTCTCACCTCTGAGTCAGAAAGTTGAGAGTTCAAGTCCCATTCCAGAGACGAGAGGACATAATCTAGGTTGACACTTCAGTACAGTACTTGAGGGAGTGTTGCACTGTCTGGGTGCAGTTTGTCAGATGTGACGTTAAACCGAGGCCTCATCTGCCCTCTCAGCTGATGTAAAAGATCCCATGGCATTATTCGAAGAAGAGCCAGAGGAGTTCTGCCTGGTGTCCTGGCCAATAGTTATCCCTCAACCGACATCACCAAAAATCAGATTAACTGGTCATTATCACATTGCTGTCCGTGGGACCATGCTGTGCGCAAATTGGCTGCCACGTTTCCTACATTACAACAGTGACTGCACTTCAATTGTACTTCATTGATTGTAAAGCACTTTGGGATGCCCTGTGGTCATGAAATGCGCTAAATAAATGCAAATTCTTTTTTTCTATCATCAACATTCTTTCTCTGCCATTGAGCTGCCACATCAGCTGAGAGGGCAGATGAGGCCTCGGTTTAACGTGACAGTGCAGCACTCCCTCAGTACTGTACTGAAGTGTCAACCTAGATTATGTCATCCTCATCTCTGGAATGAGACTTGAACCCACAACTTTCTGGCTCAGAGGTGAGAGCGCTACCCACTGAGCCAAGGCTGATGTCCCAAAAGAGGTCCAAGCACACACGAGACACACATAAGGGGCACCAATCGACACCCATCCAATTCTGTCATGGGCTTCTGCTCCCAGCTCCTGTAGTTGCAAGTGTACTGTAGTTGCATCTGTTGTTACTGTGTTGCGTACAGTTCCTCTTGGTCGACCCCAAGCTCTCTTCCCTTGTGGCTTCCAATTCCATGTGTGCTTATGGATGCTTATGTCAGGCATTCTCAGAATGTGACCAATGTGGGTCCATCCTCTCTCCCTGACTCTGGCAGTGTGTGTGTGTGAGAATATATGTCTCTGTATGTATGTATATTTCTCTCTCATCTTCTGACTGTCTTAGTCTTAGCATGGTCATACTGCTGGGTTGAGTGGGTGAGCGAGCACGAGACTCTCAGTAACTGCTTACTGTCTCACGTAGCAACCTGGTGTTCTCTCCAAGATTGTGTTGGAGTTTCAGCTCTCCTGATTATAGAGCTGAATTTTCATCCAGTGTCTTATCCATAAAAATGGATTGCAGCTTCCACAGCTTGTACTTCGAATCCCTCCCTGTGCCTCTATAACAAAAGATGTTTGTCGTTCCCTGTAGTTTGCAGTTTCTTTTGGTAGTAAAGCATTAGGTAAATTTCTTACTGGAAAGTCCCTTGTTAAATAGACTGTGGAATATTTTTGACTTCATCAGTTCACCAATGTAGAGCTGCCAAGGCCACACAATGGGGTAACATTACATTCAACTCCATTTTTAAGGTGGCTACGTGGAATAGTCCCCATTCCTTTGCCCATTATTGTATAAATCGCTCTGTAATCGGGCCCCTGCACAACACAACTGAGCCACACCAGCTCAGGGCGACTTCTGAGGACTGCAGGGGGTTTGAATCCATGTTGATTTTCATCTTCAAATGTGGGAAAGCGCTGACTGTCTGCATATAATCCGGATGGCTGGCATGTCGGGCTTTTTAAACATTTTTTTTTACAATATTACCTAGTTTTATTACTCTTTAATTACGTTCTCTTGCTGGGGTGCAGTTCCATGGGCACTGTCTGGTACCTCACCTAAGTGATAGACATCTGGGAGTCTCGACAGTGAATGACAGCAGGCAGCTTGCCTGCAGAGGGCATTGCAATCAAACCCAATCCTGCCCTTCTCCAACATCTGAGCAAACACAGCAATCCTGGCCGATTATCCCAACTCAAAGGTGTTGAGGCCAACTATTGCAACTACCACCTGTCTAGCTAACTCAGCACGTATTTAGGATTGAAATCAGGATGATCTTGTTCAGTACAGATACTTTCACAATGGCACTTGTTTAACTTGGATCACGGGCTTGGTTTAGATGCGGGTCTACGATTCTGCTGTTGGGATTGCGGAAGTTGTACCGCGCAGACACCACGCCCCCACATTCTGAACTAAACCAATGGTTTGGTCACCTGTCTTTAGGTCTCCTTCTTTGGCGCGGTGCCAATTTTTGTCTGAATCAGAAAGAAGAGAAAGACTTGCATTTATATAGCGCCTTTCATGACCTCCGCTACTGTTGTAATGTAGGAAACGCGGCAGCCACTTCTGTGTAAGGGGCTGACATTTCCTAAGGATAAGCTACTGAATGCAACGAGAGGAAGTATTTGCCTATTTTCTCGCACATTGGATATCTGCTTTCTCCAATCAGTCTCGATTTCATAGCATTTGAAAAGGCATATCTTCAACAAAAACAAAGTGATTCAGTAGCCAGTGAAAGCTATTGCAGCCGTACCCTAGATGGGTTGCACTAAGACATTGTGCTGGCCACAGTATATACACAGCTTTTAGGAACATTAGGAGGCCATTCAGTCCCTCGAACCTGCACTGCTATTCAATTAGATCATGACTGATCGATACCTCAACTCCATTTATCTGCCTTAGCTCCATATCCCTTGATGCCTTACCTAACAAAAATAAAAATATAAAAATTCTCTTGGCTACTAACCACCACTGTTGAGCAGCAGGGCAAGGAATGCAGCTGCATGTCCCCCCCCCCCCCCCCATCACCCTTCCCCTGTAACTAACAATCCCATTTAACCTCTGGGAGCGTGATTAGCGTGGCAGGCGGGATTAGCTAGAGCCCAGCCATTCTTACCAGCATGCAGCAAATCTGATCCATTTCACCCGCTGATAGATCCCGAAGAGCAAGAAAGAAAGACTTGAGTTTCTATAGCACCTTTCACAAACTCAGGACCTCTCAAAGTGCTTTACAGCCAATGAAGTACTTTTGAAGTGTGGTCACTGTTGTAACGTAGGAAACACGGCAGCTAATTTTGCGCACAGCAAGCTCCCACAAACAGCAATGAGGTAATGACCAGATAATCTGTTTTTTAGGTATTGGTTGAAGGATAAATATTGGCCAGGACACCGGGGAGAACTCCCCTGCTCTTCTTTGAAATAGTGCCCAAGGGATCACCTGAGAGGGCAGATGGGGCATCGGTTTAAGGTCTCATCTGAAAGACGGCACCTCCGACAGTGCAGCACTCCCTCAGTATTGCACTGGAATGTCAGCCTGGATTATGTGCTCAAGTCTTTGGAATGGGACTTGAACCCACGACCTTCTGACTCGGGTGAGAGTTACACCACTGAGCAGAAAACCGAAAGAACTTTTACCCTAATACAGTGGAGTCCTCGCCCTTAAATCATGTCCGTTTTTTGGAAGGACTGCTATTTTTCTCAATACTTAAATTCTCCTGCTTCTGGAGAGATTAGAAAAGAGAGAGAGACCAAATTATCCTGCCTGTTGTCCAGGTTAGATCTGGTATTAGAAACCTGTCGGTTGGGAGGGTCTGCTGATGTAAACGGAGAGCAGATTGCGGCACTCTGCATCAGTCAGCCTACTCCTGACAGTCTGGGTAATAAGTGGCAAATGGTATGTCCTCGTGTAACAGAAGCACCCATATACAGATACTCCTCGTGTAACTGAAACAGGCATATACAGATACTCCTCGTGTAACAGAAGCAGGCATATACAGATACTCCTCGTGTAACAGAAGCAGTCATATACAGATACTCCCCGTGTAACTGAAACAGGCATATACAGATACTCCTCGTGTAACAGAAGCAGTCATATACAGATACTCCCCGTGTAACAGAAGCAGGCATATACAGATACTCCCCGTGTAACAGAAGCAGGCATATACAGATACTCCTCGTGTAACAGAAGCAGTCATATACAGATACTCCTCGTGTAACAGAAGCAGGCATATACAGATACTCCTCGTGTAACAGAAGCAGTCATATACAGATACTCCCCGTGTAACAGAAGCAGGCATATACAGATACTCCTCGTGTAACAGAAGCAGTCATATACAGATACTCCCCGTGTAACAGAAGCACCCATATACAGATACTCCTCGTGTAACTGAAGCAGGCATATACAGATACTCCTCGTGTAACAGAAGCACCCATATACAGATACTTCTCGTGTAACTGAAACGGGCATATACAGAAATTAAAGATCGTATTAGATTAAAGGAAGAGGCCTATAATGTTGCCAAAAAGAGTAGTAAGCCTGAGGATTGGGAGGATTTTAGAATTTAAAGGAGGACCAAGAGATTGATAAAGAAACTGAAAATAGAATATGAGAGTAAACAAGCAAGATACATAAAAACAGACTGTAAAACCTTCTATAGGTATGTAAAAAGGAAAAGACTAGAGAAAGTAAACGTGGGTCCCTTACAGGCTGCGACAGGAGAAATTATAATGGGGAACAAGGAAATGGCAGAGAAATTAAACCAATATTTTGTGTCTGTCTTCACGAAAGAAGACGCTAAAAACATTTTGGAAATGGTGGCGAACCAAGGGTCTAGTGAGAATGAGGAACAGAAAGAAATTAGTATTAGTAAGGCAATAGTACTGGTGAAATTAATGGGACTGAAAGCTGATAAATCCCCTGGACCTGGATAGCACGTTTCAGGAGGTGGTCACCCCACAGCTCAAGAGTGTGCAGGCAGAGAGGAAATGGGTGACCGCTAGTCAGAAGAGGAGGACCAGGCAGGTAGTGCAGGAGTCCCCAGAGTGCATCTCGTTCTCCAACCAGTATTCTGTTCTGAGTACTGGTGAGGGCGATGGTTCCTCTGGGGAGTGCAGCCAGAGACAAGTCCACAGCACCATGGGTGGCGCACTGCGCAGGTGGGGAGGAAAAAGAGTGGAAGAGCAATAGTGGTAGGGGATTAGATAGTTAGGGGAGCAGATAGGCTTTTCTGTGGCTGCAGACGTGACTCCAGGATGGTATGTTGCCTCCCTGGTGCCAGGGTCAAGGATGTCACTGAGCGGCTGCAGGACACTCTGAGGGGGGAGGGTGAACAGCCAGAGGTCGTTGTCCATATTGGTACCAATGACATAGGCAGAAAGAGGGATGAGGTCCTGCAAGCAGAGTTTAGGGAGCTAGGAGAGAGATTAAAAAGCAGGACCTCAAAGGTAGTAATCTCCGGATTACTCCCGGTGCCACGTGCTAGTGAGTACAGGGATAGGAGGATAGAGCAGATGAATATGTGACTGGAGAGATGGTGCAGGAGGGAGGGCTTTAGATTCCTGAGGCATTGGGACCGTTTCTGGGGAAGATGAAACGTGCTGTCTAGGGGATTTATCAGCTTTCAGTCCCATTAATTTCTCCAGTACAAGCCGGACGGGTTACACCTCAACGGGGGGGTGTGAGGAAAAACTTTTTTACGCAGCGAGTGATGATGACCTGGAATTCGCTGCCGACGGAAGTGGTGGAAGCGGAAACACTCAATGTTTTCAAGGGGAGAATAGATTGGCACTTTAGGGAAATAAACTTGCAGGGCTGCGGGGGAATGGGACTGACTGGATTGCTCTACAGAGAGCCGGCACGGACTCGATGGGCCGAATGACCTCCTTCTGTGCCGTTGTGACTCTATGACCTGATGGTCTACATCCCAGGATTTAAAAGAGGTGGCTATAGAGATAGTGGATGCACTGGTTGTCATCTTCCAAAATTCCATAGATTCTGGAATAGTTCCTGTGGATTGGAAGGTAGCAAATGTAACCCCACTATTTAAGAAAGGAGGGAGAGAGAAAACTAGGAACGATAGACCGGTTAGCCTGACATCAGTAGTAGGGAAAATGCTAGAATCTATTATTAAGGACGTGGTAAAAGGGCACTTATAAAATAATAATAGGATTGGGCAGAGTCAACACAGATTTATGAAAGGGAAATCGTGTTTGACAAATCTGTGAAGCGTGTTTTGAGGTTGTAACTAGCAGGATAGATGAAGGGATACCAGTGGATGTGGTGTATTTGAATTTTCAGAAGGCATTCGATAAGGTGCCACACAGGTTATTAAACAAAATTAGGGCTCATGGGATTGGGGGTTATATACTATCATGGATTAAAGTTTGGTTAACGGACAGAAACAGAGAGTAGGAATAAACGGGTCATTTTCGGGTTGGCAGGCTGTAACTGGTGGCGTACTGCAAGGATCAGTGCTTGGGCCTCAGCTATTTACAATCTACATCAGTGATTTGGATAAGGGGACCAAATGTAATATATCCAAGTTTGCTGATGATACAAAGCTGAGTGGGAATGTAAGTTGTGAGGAGGATGCCAAGAGGCTGCAAGGGGATATCGACAGGCTAAGTGAGTGGGCAAGAACATGGCAAATGGAATATAATGTGGAGAAATGTGAAGTTATCCACTTTGGTAGGAAAAATAGAAAAGCAGAGTCTTTTTTAAATGGTGAGAGATTGGGAAATGTTGGTGTTCAGAGGGACCTGGGTGTCCTTGTACACGAATCGCTGAAAGTTAATATGCAAGTACAGCAAGCAATTAGGAAAGCAAATGGTATGTTGTCCTTTATTACAAGAGGATTTGAGTAGAAGAGTAAAGACATCTTACTGCAATTATATAGGGCCTTGATGAGACCACACCTGGAGTATTGTGTAGTTTTGATCTCCTTACCTAAGGAAGGATATACTTGCCATAGAGGGAGTGCAACAAAGGTTCACCAGACTGATTCCTGGGATGGGGGGATTGTCCTATGAGGACAGATTGAGTAGACTAGGCCTATATTCTCTGGAGTTTAGAAGAATGAGAGGTGATCTCATTGAAACATACAAAATTCTTACAGGGCTTGAAAGGGTAGAAGCAGGGAGGATGTTTCCCCTGGCTGGGGAGTCTCGAACCAGGGGTCACAGTCTCAGAATAAGGGGTCGGCCATTTAGGACTGAGATGAGGGGAAATTTCTTCACTCAGAGGGTGGTAAATATTTGAAATTCTCTATCCTAGAGGACTGTGGATGCTCAGTCAGTGAGTACATTCAAGGCAGAAATCGCTAGATTTTTGGATATTAAGGGAATCGAGGGATATGGAGATAGTGGAGTTGAAGTAAAAGATCAGCCATGATTTTATTGAATGGCGGAGCAGGCGCGAAGGGCCGAATGGCCGACTACTGCTCCTATTTTTTTATGTTCTTATACTCCTCGTCTAACAGAAGCAGTCATATACAGATGCTCCTCATGTAATAGGAGCAGGCATATACAGATGCTCCTCATGTAACAAGGGTAATACAGTAATCATGGGGGACTTTAATCTACATATAGACTGGGCAAACCAAATTTGCAGTAATAGTGTGGAGGACGAATTCATGGAATTTTTGCAAGATAGTTTTCTAGATCAGTATGTTGAGGAACAAACTCAGGAACAAGCTATTTTAGATCTAATATTGTGCAATGAGAAAGGGTTAATTAATAACCTGGTAGCAAAGGGGCCTTCAGGGAAGAGTGACCATAATATGATAGAATTTTATATTGAGTTTGAAAGTGATGTAGTTAAATCCGAAATTAGGGTCTTAAATCTAAACAAAGCAAACTGTAGGTATGAGGGGTGAGTTGGCTCAGGTAGATTGGGAAACTACATTAAAAGGTATGACGGTAGAGAAGCAGTAGCTAGCATTTAAACAATTAATACATAATTTACAACAAATATACATTCCTTTAAGGCACAAAAACCCCACAGGAAAAGTGGTCCCACCGTGGCTAACAAGATGCAGGCATATACAGATACTCCTCGTGTAACTGAAACAGGCATATACAGATACTCCTCGTGTAACTGAAACAGGCATATACAGATACTCCTCGTGTAACAGAAGCAGGCATATACAGAAATTAAAGCGAGTATTAGATCAAAGGAAGAGGCTTATAATGTTGCCAAAAAGAGTAGTACGCCTGAGGATTGGGAGGATTTTAGAATTCAGCAAAGGAGGACCAAGAAGTTGATAAAGGGAAAATAGAATATGAGAGTGAACTAGCGAGAGACATAAAAACAGACTAGAAGCTTTTATAGGTTTGTAAAAAGGAAAAGATTAGTGAAAGTAAATGTGGGTCCCTTACAGGCTGATACAGGAGAAATTCTAATGGGGAATAAGGAAATGACAGAGAAATTAAACAAATACTTTGTGTCTGTCTTCACGGAAGAAGACGCAAAAATCTTCCCGGAAATAGTGGAGAACCAAGGGTCTAGCAAGAATGAGGAACTGAAAGAAATTAGTACTCGTAAAAAAATGGTACTGGAGAAATTAATGGGACTGAAAGCCAATAAATCCCGTGGACCTGATGGTCTACATCCTAGAGTTTTGAAAGAGGTGGCTATAGAGATAGTGGATGCATTGGTTGTCATTTTCCAAAATTTCATAGATTCTAGAATGGTTCCCGCGGATTGGAAGGTAGCAAATGTAACCCCACTATTTAAGAAAGGAGGGAGAGAGAAAGCAGGGAAATACAGACCAGTAAGCCTGACATCAGTAGTAGGGAAAATGCTAGAATCTATTATTAAGGACGTGGTAACAGGGCAATTAGAAAATAATAATAGGATTGTGTAGAGTCGACATGGATTTATGAAAGGGAAATCGTGTTTGACAAATCTGTTAAGAGTTTTTTGAGGTTGTAACTAGCAGAATAAATAAGAGGGAACCAGTGGATGTGGTGTATTTAGATTTTCAGAAGGCATTCGATAAGGTGCCACACAAGAGGTTATTAAACAAAATTAGGGCTCATGGGATTGGGGGTAATATACCAGCATGGATTGAGGATTGGTTAACGGACACAAAACAGAGAGTAGGAATAAACGGGTAATTTTCGGGTTGGCAGGCTGCAACTAGTGGGGTACCACAAGGATCAGTGCTTGGGCCTCAGCTATTCACAATGAATATCAATGATTTGGATGAGGGGACCAAATGCAATATATCCAAATTTGCTGCTGATACAAAGCTGGGTGGAAATGTAAGTTGTGAGGAGCATGCAAAGAGGCTTCAAGGGGATATAGCTAAGTGAGTGGGCAAGAACATGGCAAATGGAATATAATGTGGCGAAATGTGAAGTTATCCACTTTGGTAGGAAAAATAGAAAAGCAGAGTATTTTTTAAGTGGAGAGAGATTGGGAAATGTTGGTGTTCAGCGGGACTTGGGTGTCCTTGTACACGAATCACTGAAAGTTAAGGCAATTACAAAGGTATGAAGACAGAGTTTGCTAAAGTAGACTGGGAAAATAGATTTAGGGGTAAGATGGTCGATAAGCAGTGGCAGACATTTAAGGAGATATTTCATAACTCTCAACAAAGATATATTCCAGTGAGAAAGAAAGACTCTACAAGAAGGATCAACTGTGGTTAACTAAGGAAGTTAAGGATGGTATCAAATTGAAAGAAAAGGCATACAATATTACGAAGATTAGTGGTAGGCCAGAGGATTGGGAAATTTTTAGAAACCAGCAAAGGATGACTAAAACAAAAATAGAGGGAGAAGATAGATTATGAAAGTAAACTAGCAAAAAATATAAAAACAGACAGTAAGAGCTTCTACAGGTATATAAAAAGGAAGAGAGTAGCTAAAGTAAACGTTGGTCCCTTAGAGGATGAGACTGGGGAATTAATAATGGGAAACAGGGAAATGGCAGAGACTTTGAACAAATATTTTGTATCGGTCTTCACGGTAGAAGACACTAAAAGCATGCCAATAATAATTAATAATCAAGGGGCTATAGGGAGGGAGGAACTTAAAACAATGACTATCACTAAAGAAAAAGTACTAGGCACTGATGGCCTACATCCTAGGGTCTTAAAAGAAGTGGCTGCAGAAGATAGTGGATGCGTTGCTTGTAATCTACCAAAATTCCCTGGATTCTGGAGAGGTCCCAGCGGACTGGAAAACCGCAAATGTAACGCCCCTATTCAAGAAAGGAGGGAGGCAGGAAGCTATAGGCCAGTTAGCCTAAAATCTGTCATTGGGGAAATGCTGGAATCCATTATTAAGGAAGTAATAGCAGGACATTTGGAAAATCATAATACAATCAAGCAGAGTCAACATGGTTTTATGAAAGGGAAATCGTGTTTGACATTTACTAGAGTTCTTTGAGGATGTAACGAGCAGGGTGGATAAAGGGGAACCAGTAGATGTGTATTTGGATTTCCAGAAGGCATTCGATAAGGTGCCGCATAAAAGGTTACTGCTCAAGATAAGAGCTCACAGTGTTGGGGGTAATATATTAGCATGGGTAGAGGATTGGCTAACTGACAGAAAACAGAGAGTCGGGATAAATGGGTCATTTTCGGGTTGGCAAACTGTAACTAGTGGGGTGCCACAGGGATCAGTGCTAGGGCGTCAACTATTTACAATCGAGGGGCCGAATGACCTACTCCTGCTCCTATTTCTTCTGTTCTTATGTTCTAACATGCAGGTACAGCAAGTAATTAGGAAAGCAAATGGTATGTTGGCCTTTATTACAAGAGGATTTGAGTATAAGAGTAAAGACGTCTTACTGCAATCATTAAAAAATGAGCTAGTTGAACGTCTCAGAGACTCCCCTTGTGGAATAAACGAACGCCTCATGACTCTACGGCTCACCCTAGCCCAGAACCAGTGCACTACAGTCATCAGTGCGTACGTCCCACAGTGTCCACAGCGCCTGGTCTGCACTCAAGGCCTCCATAATCAACACCTGTGAAGAGACGCTCGGTCACTCGACCAGGAAACGCCAAGACTGGTTCGACGAGAACGACCAGGAGATCCAGGAGCTAATAAGCCACAAGCGCAAGGCATTCCTGATCTGGAAACAGCAACACAACTTGAGAGCAAGAAAACCGCTCAACAGACGCCTGAAGGCCGAGGTCCAACAAAAAACTCGCGACCTAAAGAACAGATGGTGGGTGGAGAAAGCTCAGGAGATCCAGCAGCTAGCCGACAACCACGACGTGCGTGGATTCTTTAGCGCAGTCAAGACCACCTACGGCCCAAGCACCCAAGGTCCTACCCCACTGCGGGCCAAGAACGGAGAGGTACTCATCAAGGACAGAGAGGCAGTCAGTGCCCGCTGGAAGGAGCACTTCGAAGATCTCCTTAACCGAGACTCTGTCTTCGACCCGAGTGTCCTCAACTCCATCCCGCAGCATGCTACCTGCCACCATCTCAGCACAACCCCAGCCCGGCATGAGGTTGAAAAGGCCATCCGACAACTGAAGAACAACAAGGCCTCAGGAGCAGATGGAATCCCCGTCTAGGCACTAAAACAGGGCGGTGAAGCACTATTGGCGCGAATACATGAACTCATTTCTCTTATTTGGAAGGAGGACAGCATGCCAGGGGATCTCAGAGACGCCGTAATCGTGACCATCTTCAAGAAAGGTGACAAGTCCGATGGCGGTAATTACAGAGGAGTCTCCCTGCTGACTGCCACAGGGAAAGTCATCGCAAGAATCCTCCTCAATCGCCTTCTCCCAGTGGCTGAAGAGCTCCTCCCAGAGTCGCAATGCAGATTCCGCCCACTAAGGGGCACAATGGACATGATCTTCACTGCGCGTCAACTACAAGAGAAATGCAGGGAACAGCACCAACCGCTGTACATGGCCGCCTTTGACCTCACAAAGGCCTTCGACACCGTCAACTGTGAGGGATTATGGAGTGCCACCCATAAATTCGGCTGCCCTCAAAAGTTTGTCACCATCCTCCGCCTGCTTCACGACGACATGCAAGCCGTGATCCTGACCAACGGATCCACCACAGACCCAATTCACGTACGGACTGGGGTCAAGCAAGGCTGTGTCATCGCGCCAACGCTCTTCTCGATCTTCCTTGCTGCAATGCTCCATCTCACCCTCAGTAAGCTCCCCGCTGGAGTGGAGCAAATCTACAGAGCAAATGGGAAACTGTTCAACCTCCGTCGCCTCCAGTCCAGATCCAAGGTCGTCCCATCCTCTGTCATCGAATTACAGTATGCAGACGACGCTTGCGTCTGCGCACACAATAAGTCCGAACTCCAAACCATCGTCAACACCTTCACTGAATGGTACGAGAGCATAGGCCTTACACTAAACATCCGTAAGACAAAGGCCCTCTACCAACCTGCCCCCACCACACAGTACTGCTCCCCGATTATCACAATCCACAACGAGGCCTTGGACAACTTGGACCACTTTCCATACCTCGGGAGCCTACTGTCAACAAGTGCAGATGTCGATGACGAAGTCCAACACCGCCTTCAGTGTGCCAGTGCAGCCTTCGGTCGCCTGAGGAAGAAGAGTGTTTGAAGACCAGGACCTCAAACCCAGCAGCAAGCTCATGGTCTACAGAGCAGTAGTGATACCCGCCCTCCTGTATGCTTCAGAGACATGGACCATGTACATCAGACACCTCAAAGCACTGGAGAGGTACCACCAATGCTGCCGCCGCAAGATCATGCAAATCCATTAGCAGGATAGGCGCACCAACGTCTGTGTTCGCGCTCAGGCCAACATCCCCAGCATCGAAGCTTTGACCACGCTCGATTAGCTCCGATGGATGGGCCACATCGTCCGCATGCCCGATAAGAGACTCCCAAAACAAGCGCTCTACTCGGAGCTCCGACACGGCAAGAGAGCCCCAGGTGGGCAGAGGAAACGCTTCAAGAACACCCTCAAAGCCTCCTTGGAAAAAGTGCAACATCCCCACCGACACCTGGGAATCCCTGGCCCAAGACCGCACAAAGTGGAGGAGAAGCATCCGGGAAGGCGCCGAACACCTCGAGTCTCTTTGCTGGGAGCGAGCGGAAGCCAAGCGCAAACAGCGGAAGGAGCGCACATCAACCCAAGCACCCCACCCATCCTCCCCTTCAACCACCGTCTGCCCCATCTGTGGCAGAGACTGTAGGTCCCGCATTGGACTCATTAGTCACCTGACAACTCATTTTTAGTGTGGAAGCAAGTCATCCTCAGTTCCGAGGGACGGCCTAAGAAGAAGAGGGCCCTGGTGAGACCACAACTGGGGTATTATGTACAGTTTTGGTCTCCTTACCCAAGGAAGAATATACTTGCCATGTTCCTCATGTAACAGAAGCAGTCATATACAGATACTCCTCGCGTATTGTCTTCGTCTAATGTCCTTCAGGGAAGGAAACCTGCCGTCCTTACCTGGTCTGGCCTATATGTGACTCCAGACCCACAGCAATGTGGTTGACTCTTAACTGCCCTCTGAAATGGCCTAGCAAGCCACTCAGTTGTAACAAACCGCTACGAAACAAAATAATAAGAATGAAACCGGACGGACCACCCGGCATCGACCTCGGCACCGGCTACGGACAAGGCAACGGCACACCCAGCCCAGTCAACCCGGCAAAGTCCTACTCACCAACATCTGGGGACTTGTGCCAAAATTGGGAGAGCTGTCCCACAGACTAGTCAAGCAACAGCCTGACATAGTCATACTCACAGAATTATACCTTTCAGCCAATGTCCCAAACTCCTCCATCACCATCCCTGGGTATGTTCTGTCCCACCAGCAGGACAGACCCACCAGGGGTGGCGACACAGTGGTATACAGTCGGGAAGGAGTGGCCCTGGGAGCCCTCAACATTGACTCTGGACCCCATGAAGTCTCATGACTTCAGGTCAAGCATGGGCAAGGAAACCTCCTGCTGATTACCACCTACCGCCCTCCCTCAGCTGATGAATCAGTACTCCTCCATGTTGAACACCACTTGGAAGAAGCACTGACAGTAGTAGCAAGGGCACAGAATGTACTCTGGGTGGGGGACTTCAATGTCCATCACCAAGAGTGGCTCGGTAACACCACTACTTACCAAGCTGGCCGAGTCCTGAAGGACATAACTGCCAGTCTGGGCCTACGCCAGGTGGTGAGAGAACCAACACGAGGGGAAAAACCTACTTGACCTTGTCCTCACCAATCTACCTGTCGCAGATGCATCTGTCCATGACAGTATTGGTAGCAGTAACCACCGCACAGTCCTTGTGGAGACGAAGTCCTGTCTTCACACTGAGGACACCCTCCATCGTGTTGTGTGGCACTACCACTGTGCTAAATGGGATAGATTCAGAACAGATCTAGCAGTTCAAAACTGGGCATCCATGAGGCGCTGTGGGTCATCAGCAGCAGCGGGATTGTATTCCACCACAATCTGTAACCTCATGGCCCGGCATATCCCTCACTCTACCATTACCATCCAGCCAGGGGACCAACCCTGGTTCAATGAGAAGTGTAGAAGAGCATGCCAGGAGCAGCACCAGGCGTACCTAAAAATGAGGTGCCAACCTGGGGAAGCTGCAACACAGGATTACATACATGCTAAAAAGCGGAAGCAGCATGCTATAGACAGGGCTAAGTGATTCCACAATCAACAGATCAGATCAAAGCTCTGCAGTCCTGCCACATCCAGTCGTGAATGGTGGTGGACCATTAAACAACTAACGGGAGGAGGAGGCAGCTCCATGAATATCCCCACCCTCAATGATGGTGGCGCCCAGCACGTGAGTGCAAAAGACAAGGCTGAAGCGTTTGCAACCATCTTCAGCCAGAAGTACCGAGTGGATGATCCATATCGGCCTCCTCCTGCGGTCCCCACCATCACAGAAGCCAATCTTCAGCCAATTCGATTCACTCCACGTGATATCAAGAAACGGCTGAGCGCACAGGATACAGCAAAGGCTATGGGCCCTGTCAACATCCCGGCTATCGTGCTGAAGACTTGTGCTCCAGAAGTAGCCGCGCCTCCAGCCAAGCTGTTCCAGTACAGCTATAACACTGGCATCTATCCAACAATGTGGAAAACTGCCCAGATATGTCCTGTCCACAAAAAGCAGGACAAATCCAATCTGACCAATTACCGCCCCATCAGTCTACTCTCAATCATCAGCAAAGTGATGGAAGATGTCATCGACAGTGCTATGAAGTGGCACTTACTCACCAATAAACTGCTCACTGATGCCCAGTTTGGGTTCCGCCAAGACCACTCGGCTGCCGACCTCATTATAGCCTTGGTCCAAACATGGACAAAGGAGCTGAATTCCAGAGGTGAGGTGAGAGTGACTGCCCTTGACATCAAGGCAGCATTTGACCGAGTGTGGCATGAAGGAGCCCTAGTAAAACTGAAGTCAATCGGAATTGGGGGGGAAAACTCCACTGGCTGGAGTCATACCTAGCACAAAGGAAGATGGTTGTGGTGGTTGAAGGTCAATCATCACAGCCCCAGGACATCACTGCAGGAGTTCCTCAGGGCAGTGTCCTAGGCCCAACCATCTTCAGCTGCTTCATCAGTGACCTTCCCTCCAACATAAGGTCAGAAATGGGGATGTTCGCTGATGACTGCACAGTGTTCAGTGCCATTCGCAACTCCTCAGATAATGAAACAGTCCATACCCACATGCAACAAGACCTGGACGACTTTCAGGCTTGAGCTGATAAGTGGCAGGTAACATTCACGCCACAGAAGTGCCAGGCAATGACTATCTCCAACAAGCGAGAGTCTAAACACCGCCCCTTGACATTCAATGGCATTACCATCACTGAATCCCCCACCAGCAACATCCTGGAGGTCACCATTGACCAGAAACTTAGCTGGACCAGCCACATAAATACTGTGGCAACTAGAGTAGGTCAGAGGCTAGGTATTGTGCGGCGCGTGTCTCACCTCCTGACTCCCCAAAGCCTTTCCACCGTCTACAAGGCACAAGTAAGGAGTGTGATGGAATACTCTCCACTTGCCTGGATGAGTGCAGCTCCAACAACATTCAAGAAGCTCGACACCATCCAGGACAAAGCAGCCCGCTTGATTGGCACCCCATCCACCACCTTAAACATCCACTCCCTCCACCACCGGCGTACCGTGGCTGCAGTGTGTACCATCTACAAGATGCACTGCAGCAACTCGCCAAGGCTTCGTCGGCAGCACCTCCCAAACCCGCGACCTCTTCCACCTAGAAAGACAAGGGCAGCAGACGCATGGGAATACCACCACCTCCAAGTTCCCCTCCAAGTCACACACCATCCTGACTTAGAAATATATTGCCGATCCTTCATCGTCGCTGAGTCAAAATCCTGGAACTCCCTCCCTAACAGCACTGTGGGAGCACCTTCACCACACGGACTGCAGCGGTTCAAGAAGGCGGCTCACCACCACCTTCTCGAGCAATTAGGGATGGGCAATAAATGCTGGCCTTGCCAGTGACGCCCACATCCCATAAAAACAAATGGTTTTTTTTAGTCATATACAGATACTCTTCGTGTAACAGAAGCTGTTATATACAGATACACCTCGTGTAACAGAAGCTGTCATATACAGATACGCCTCGTGTAACAGAAGCTGTCATATACAGATACACCTCGTGTAACAGAAGCTGTCATGCAGATACTCCTCGGGTAACAGAAGCTGTCATATACAGATACACCTCGTGTAACAGAAGCTGTCATATACAGATACACCTCGTGTAACAAGCTGTCATGCAGATGATACTCGGGTAATAGAAGCTGTCACATACAGATACACCTCGTGTAACAGAAGCTGTCATATACAGATAATCCTCGTATAACAGATGCTGTCATATACAGATACACCTCGTGTAACAGAAGCTTTCATATACAGATACTCCTCGTATAACAGAAGCTGTCATATACAGATACACCTCGTGTAACAGAAGCTTTCATATACAGATACACCTCGTGTAACAGAAGCTGTCATATACAGATACACCTCGTGTAACAGAAGCTGACATATACAGATACACCTTGTGAAACAGAAGCTGTCATATACAGATACACCTCGTGTAACAGAAGCTTTCATATACAGATACACCTCGTGTAACAGAAGCTTTCATATACAGATACACCTCGTGTAACAGAAGCTGTCATATACAGATACACCTCGTGTAACAGAAGCTGACATATACAGATACACCTTGTGAAACAGAAGCTGTCATATACAGATACACCTCGTGTAACAGAAGCTGTCATGCAGATACTCCTCGTGTAACAGAAGCTGTCATATACAGATACACCTCGTGTAACAGAAGCTGTCATATACAGATACACCTCGTGTAACAGAAGCTGTCATATACAGATACACCTCGTGTAACAGAAGCTGTCATATACAGATACACCTCGTGTAACAGAAGCTGTCATATACAGATACACCTCGTGTAACAGAAGCAGGCATATACAGATACACCTCGTGTAACAGAAGCTGTCATATACAGATACACCTCGTGTAACAGAAGCTGTCATACAGATACACCTTGTGAAACAGAAGCTTTCATATACAGATACACCTCGTGTAACAGAAGCTGTCATATACAGATACACCTCGTGTAACAGAAGCTGACATACAGATACACCTTGTGAAACAGAAGCTGTCATATACAGATACACCTCGTGTAACAGAAGCTTTCATATACAGATACACCTCGTGTAACAGAAGCTTTCATATACAGATACACCTCGTGTAACAGAAGCTGTCATATACAGATACACCTCGTGTAACAGAAGCTGTCATATACAGATACGCCTCGTGTAACAGAAGCTGTCATATACAGATACACCTCGTGTAACAGAAGCTGTCATATACAGATACGCCTCGTGTAACAGAAGCTGTCATATACAGATACACCTCGTGTAACAGAAGCTGTCATATACAGATACACCTCGTGTAACAGAAGCTGTCATACAGATACACCTTGTGAAACAGAAGCTGTCATATACAGATACGCCTCGTGTACAGATTCAGCTCGCTTTTAGCCATGTTAATGTTTTTGGAGAAAATTGTCTGCTGAGGTATTGTGAAAACCTCACACCTCGGATTTATGTAGCGTTGACAGCTCATGGATGTAATGGAGACTGTTAATGTAATTGTATCTCAGTTTTTCTCTCCTTTATTTATAGATATGTTTCCATCTGTTCAAAACTGAAAAATAGAGCAGTGCAGCACGGCTTTCTTGTTTCACTCACCTGCCCTCGAATGCTGGCTGCACGCTCACGTCTTTGTGCTATCATTGCCCCTTCAGACCAGATCTGTAACTTGCATTTGTGTACTGGGAGTGAAGCACAAATCAGTTCCTCAGCCATTGTACTAGTTTGCCCAACGTTAGGTATTGTGCGGATGGTAATCACTGGAGTTATTCCATTCTTACGGAGCAGACTTCTTTTTACCAGGCGATAGCAAAATACTGCAGATGCTGGAAATCCGAAATAACAACAGAAAACGCTGGAAAAACTCAGCAGGCCAGGCAGCATCCGTAGAGAGAGAAAGAGAGTTGACGTTTCAGGTCGATGACCTTTCATCAGAACTGGGAAGAGCTGGAAATCAAATAGATTTAAGGCCAGGGTAAAGCTGGGAAAAGGGGGAGGGGATAAAGGAACAAAGGAGGAGATGAAGAGACATTAAGAGACATTAAGAGATATGCAAGGCTAGAGGTGGTGTTAATGTGACAGATTAAGGCTGAATGAAGTGTGAAATCTACTGGCAGAATGAAGGACAGCTGCCAGCTTCTAGGAGGAAAAAAAAAGGTGGGGGGGACAAATAAAAGGGTGGATAAAATAAAATATAAATGTGATTGGAGCTGAGGTTATGATCTAAAATTGTTGAACTCGATATTGAGTCCAGAGGGCTGTAGCGTGCCTAAACGAAAGATGAGGTGCTGTTCCTCGAGCTTACGCTGAGCTTCCGTGGAACAGTGTATTAGGCCGAGGACGGTGAGGTCAGAGTGGGAGTGAAGCGGTGAATTAAAGTGACAGGCCACCGGGAGCTCGGGGTCCCCCTTACGGACTGAACGGAGGTGTTCCGCAAAGCGGTCACCCAATCTGCGTTTGGTCTCCCCAATGTAGAGGAGTCCACATCGTGAGCAGCGAATACAGTATACTAAATTGCAGGAAGTACAAGTAAATCGCTGTTTCACCTGGAAGGGGTGTTTGGGGCCCTGGACAGTGGGAAGAGGGGAGGTATAAGGGCATGTGTTGCATCTCCTGCGCGTGCACGGGAAGGTGCCGGGCGAAGGGGAAGGGGTGCTGGGGGTGGTAGAGGAGTGGACTAGGGTGTCGCGGAGGGAGCGGTCCCTGCGGAATGCTGAAAGGGGAGGTGAGGGGAAGATGTGTTTGGTGGTGGGATCACGCTGGAGGTGGCGGAAATGGCGGAGGATGATCCGTTGAATGTGGAGGCTGGTGGGGTGAAAGGTGAGGACAAGGGGAACCCTATCGTGGTTCCGGGAGGGAGGGGCAGGGGTGAGGGCAGATGTGCGGGAGATAGAACGGACACGGTCGAGGGCCGTGTCGACCACGGTAGAGGGGAATCCTCGGTTGAGGAAAAAGGAAGACATGTCGGAAGCACTGGTATGGAAGGTGGCATCATCAGAGCAGATGCGGCGGAGACGGAGAAACTGGGAGAATGGAATAGAGTCCTTACAGGAGGCGGGGTGGGAGGAAGTGTAGTCCAGGTAGCTGTGGGAGTCGGTGGGCTTGTAGTGAATGTTAGTCAATAACCTATCCCCAGAGATGGAGATGGAGAAGTCGAGGAAGGGAAGAGAAGAGTCGGAGATGGACCATGTGAAGGTGAGGGAAGGGTGGAAATTGGAAGCATAGTGAATGAAATGTTCTAGTTCAGGGCGAGAGCAGGAGACGGCACCGATACAGTCATCAATGTACCGGAAAAAGAGGTGAGGGAGGGGACCCGAGTAGGACTGGAACAAAGAGTGTTCCACATATCCCACGAAAAGGCAGGCATAGCTAGGACCCATGCGGGTACCCATAGCAACACCTTTAATTTGGAGGAAATGGGTAGAGTCAAAGGAGAAGTTGTTCAATGTGAGAACAAGTTCAGCCAGGCGGAGGAGGGTGGTGGTGGATGGGGACTGGTTGGGCCTCTGTTCAAGGAAGAAGCGGAGCGCCCTCAGGCCATCCTGGTGGGGAATGGAGGTGTAGAGGGATTGTACGTCCATAGTGAAGAGGAGACGGTTGGGGCCGGGAAACTGGAAACTGTTAAAATGGCGGAGGGCATCGGAAGAGTCGCGGATGTAGGTGGGAAGAGACTGGAACTTGCCCCACGGAACTTATCTCTTCCTATCTCGACTCTTTTTTCTCCCCTTGTCCAGTCTCTTCCCACCTACATCCGCGACTCTTCCGATGCCCTCCGCCATTTTAACAGTTTCCAGTTTCCCGGCCCCAACCGTCTCCTCTTCACTATGGACGTACAATCCCTCTACACCTCCATTCCCCACCAGGATGGCCTGAGGGCGCTCCGCTTCTTCCTTGAACAGAGGCCCAACCAGTCCCCATCCACCACCACCCTCCTCCGCCTGGCTGAACTTGTTCTCACATTGAACAACTTCTCCTTTGACTCTACCCATTTCCTCCAAATTAAAGGTGTTGCTATGGGTACCCGCATGGGTCCTAGCTATGCCTGCCTTTTCGTGGGATATGTGGAACACTCTTTGTTCCAGTCCTACTCGGGTCCCCTCCCTCACCTCTTTTTCCGGTACATTGATGACTGTATCGGTGCCGTCTCCTGCTCTCGCCCTGAACTAGAACATTTCATTCACTATGCTTCCAATTTCCACCCTTCCCTCACCTTCACATGGTCCATCTCCGACTCTTCTCTTCCCTTCCTCGACTTCTCCATCTCCATCTCTGGGGATAGGTTATTGACTAACATTCACTACAAGCCCACCGACTCCCACAGCTACCTGGACTACACTTCCTCCCACCCCGCCTCCTGTAAGGACTCTATTCCATTCTCCCAGTTTCTCCGTCTCCGCCGCATCTGCTCTGATGATGCCACCTTCCATACCAGTGCTTCCGACATGTCTTCCTTTTTCCTCAACCGAGGATTCCCCTCTACCGTGGTCGACACGGCCCTCGACCGTGTCCGTTCTATCTCCCGCACATCTGCCCTCACCCCTGCCCCTCCCTCCCGGAACCACGATAGGGTTCCCCTTGTCCTCACCTTTCACCCCACCAGCCTCCACATTCAACGGATCATCCTCCGCCATTTCCGCCACCTCCAGCGTGATCCCACCACCAAACACATCTTCCCCTCACCTCCCCTTTCAGCATTCCGCAGGGACCGCTCCCTCCGCGACACCCTAGTCCACTCCTCTACCACCCCCAGCACCCCTTCCCCTTCGCCCGGCACCTTCCCGTGCACGCGCAGGAGATGCAACACATGCCCTTATACCTCCCCTCTTCCCACTGTCCAGGGCCCCAAACACCCCTTCCAGGTGAAACAGCGATTTACTTGTACTTCCTGCAATTTAGTATACTGTATTCGCTGCTCACGATGTGGACTCCTCTACATTGGGGAGACCAAACGCAGATTGGGTGACCGCTTTGCGGAACACCTCCGTTCAGTCCGTAAGGGGGACCCCGAGCTCCCGGTGGCCTGTCACTTTAATTCACCGCTTCACTCCCACTCTGACCTCACCGTCCTCGGCCTAATACACTGTTCCACGGAAGCTCAGCGTAAGCTCGAGGAACAGCACCTCATCTTTCGTTTAGGCACGCTACAGCCCTCTGGACTCAATATCGAGTTCAACAATTTTAGATCATAACCTCAGCTCCAATCACATTTATATTTTATTTTATCCACCCTTTTATTTGTCCCCCCCACCTTTTTTTTTCCTCCTAGAAGCTGGCAGCTGTCCTTCATTCTGCCAGTAGATTTCACACTTCATTCAGCCTTAATCTGTCACATTAACACCACCTCTAGCCTTGCATATCTCTTAATGTCTCTTAATGTCTCTTCATCTCCTCCTTTGTTCCTTTATCCCCTCCCCCTTTTCCCAGCTTTACCCTGGCCTTAAATCTATTTGATTTCCAGCTCTTCCCAGTTCTGATGAAAGGTCATCGACCTGAAACGTCAACTCTCTTTCTCTCTCTACGGATGCTGCCTGGCCTGCTGAGTTTTTCCAGCGTTTTCTGTTATTTCTTTTTACCAGGGCCAGGTTCATTCATTTGAGTTAATTTAATCTGCTGGTGGGTTGCTCCATTTTAGTGGGGGAGCAATATGTGAGTGGGCAAAACTGTGGCAGATGGAGTTCATAGAATCATAGAAGATAGGAGCCAGGAGTAGGCCATTCGGCCCCTCTAGCCTGCTCCGCCATTCAATGCGATCATGGCTGATCATCCAAATTCAGTACCCTGTCCTGGCTGTCTCCCCATATCCCTTGATCCCTTTAGCCTTAAGCAATATATCCAACTCCTTGAATCTATTTAATGAATTGGCCTCTACTGCCTTCTGTGGCAGAGAATTCCACAGGTTCACCACTCTCTGGGTGAAGAAATTCCTCCTCATTTCTGTCCTAAATGGCTTACCCCTTATCCTTAGACTGTGACTCCTGGTTCTGGACTCCCCGACCATCGGGAACATCCTTCCTGCATCTAGTTTGTCCTGTCCTGTCAGAATTTTATAAGTTTCAATGAGATCCCCTCTCATTCTTCAAAACTCCAGCGAGTATAAGTCCAATCGACCCAATCTCTCCTCATATATCCTGCCATCCCAGGTATCAGCCTTGTGAATCTTCGCTGAATGTGGGGAAAGTGTGGGGCCATCCACTTCGAATCTAAGGAAGATAGATCAGAGTATTATCTAAATGGTGAGAAGCTGGGAACTGTGGATGAGGAGAATGATTTAGGGGTCCAAGTACAGAAAGCACTTTAAACTAGTGGACAGGTACAAAAAATAATTTAATAGGCTAATAGAACGTTGGTCTTTATTTCAAGAGGGCTGAAATACAAAGGGATGGAAGTTATGGTACAGCTGAACAGAGCTCTGGTCAGTACAGCTGTAACATCTGGACACTGGGTTCAGTTCTGGGCACCGCACCTCAGGAAGGATATGTTGGCCTTGGAGGGGGAGCAGCACAGATTCGCCAGAATGATATCGGGGGTTAAGGGTTAAATTATGAGGGCAGGTTGTATAGACTAGGCTTGTATTCCTTGAGTATAGAAGATTGAGGTGTGATCTAATTGAGGTGTTTAAGTTGATTGAAGGATTTGACAGGATAGATAGAGAGAAATTATTTCCTCTGGTGGGGGAGTCCAGAACAAGGGGGGCATAATCTTAAAATTAGAGCCAGGCTGTTCGGGGATGATGTCAGGAAGGGCAGTGGAAATCTGGAATGCTCCCCCACCCCCACCCCCAAAAAAAAGCTGTTGAGGCTAGGGATAATTGAAAATTTCAAAACTGAGATTGAAAGGTTTTTGTTGGGTAAGGGTATTAAGGGTTACAGAACCAAGGCGGGTCGATGGAGTTAAGATACAGATCAGCCCTGTTCTAATTGAATGGGGAAGAGGCTCGAGGGGCCTGAATGACCTACTACTATGTTCCTACCCAGAGGCGGAACTGATTTTCCCCAATCAGTATGTGTCCCGTCGACAGGTCGGATTGCCATTAGCGACAGCCCTGAAGGTGTGGTGGGCCAGACTGTGCCACTTGCCCAGCCGAAAGAGGACATTCTGGAGACAGAAAAGCATTAGGAAATGTAATAAATCCCCTGATTTAATTTTAAATGGAACCATCATGTCTATGGGTATTAAACAGCCAGAATAACTTTTCACGGCCCTGCATACAGAGGTACGCGGATTAAGAAGCCGAGGAACACCAAGGAAGCGCTGGATAGACAATATCAAGAGTGACTTGCCACAGAAAGGGATACAGATGACTGAAGCGGCCAGGATAGTTCAAAACAGACAGTGGAGTGAATTCATTCGGCGCTTTCATCGCTGCTGCGCTGACGGAAGGGAATTTAGTAGTAGTCTCTTGCAATCACTGTCACAGGCCAACCCTTGTAATCGGTCCTTACATCTACTATGATCTGGAGCCTGCCCTAAGCTGCCCAATGTCTAAGTAAACGATAGTGAGACTCAAGGATCGTAACAGAGAACCATTACCCTGTACGCCGGCTACTGGAATGAATCGCATGCTGTCGGGTAATTCTCCTCCCTTTGGAAGGTGGGCCCTTACCAGCAGATAGTTTATAAACATTAGACCAGTGAATGAACAGTAAAAAGCGGTGATTCAATACATCCCTCTGCTTGTTCTCAATACATAAAATAATAAAGATGCGACTAACTTTCTGTCTAGGCATTGACGTGAAAACGTAAACTTTTTGTGTTATGGAACAAATCAGAGCCTCTGAACTGACCCAGCTCTTCTGCTGATCGGCATGAAACTTAAAGCACAGGGCTTTTCTCTGGCCTGCTGGCTGGGCTACTGACACTTGACACCCTGATTACGCAGCCTTCCCACAGAAATACACTCCCAGCTTCTTTGAAGTTATATAGAAACAAAAAGGCAATAGGTGACTACATCTCTCCTAATTCCATTAGATCAACAGCCATCCATAGAAGGCTGTAACTCTCAGCAATATTGAATGGATCGTCAATCTTTGACAATGGCAAGGATGTCTGTGATGGCATGTAATGGCTCTGGCCATTTTAAACAGTTTGGACCTCGGGTTACCTGTTGTGCTTGCCTCAGAAACTCGCTCCTTGTGAAGTCCCTGCAGCCAACCTGTCTGGTCTCTGAGCTAATGACTTTTCTATTGAGCAATTCTCTGTGTGACCTTAGCTGCTCTTCTAGCGATAAAAATAATAGTTCGAAATTCAACACAGGCGGAAACAGTAACATTAAGATACACTGTAAAAAAAAAATCCCTGAGGAAACTTGAGTCCGAGAATTAATGGGCCGTATTTTCCGATCGGCGGCCACCTGCGTGCGGAGGCCTCCGATCTGGAAAAATCTACGCACTTCCGAGCCTGGGCCCGTCCAAACTCCAAGTGCGCAGGGCCCACGTATCCCAGAGGCGCAGGCGGTTCGCAGCGTCCCTGGGATCACGTGGGCCATGGGGAACCAATAGGAGAAGGGAATCTCCCTTCATACACTTGACAGACAGACCTGTCAAATATATGAATGGAGATCACCCCAGAAACACTGTAAAACATTAAATAAATTTAAAAAAAAACATCACCTTTTTAAAATTAGTTGAAATTACAATAAATTAAATATTTTAAACAAAAATTTAATTTTTTGAAAAAAATAATTAAAGTTTTTTGCAGGGCTTAAAAATAAACTTACCTTTTTTTAATGTATTTTTAAATGAGTGAAATTTTTTAAAAAACTTTTTTTTCAACTCTTATCCTGGTAAACGCCTGCTTTTACCAGGCATAAGAAATCTAAGGGTTTTCTGCAGGCGAAGGGTCTCCAGAAAGCGGAACTCTCTGCCCACGGAAGCCCTTTCTCCAGGGCAGGCGTCCGATCTGTTAAGAGGATTCTTGACAGATCGGAAATGCCGGTTTTCAGCGCATGCGCTTCGCATGCCTGAAACCGGCTTTTCCGATGTCCCTTCGGATGTGTACACAGCCCGTGCACATCCGTAGGGATCGGAATATCCGGCCCATTCATTTTGGATTAAAGGAGGGTGAGCATTACTCTGAGCACTGTGAATGCTGCTGGCTGGTTTCAGCTGTAGGGGTAGATGTAATGCTTGTTCACAGAACTGCGCACTTTCGCTTGTTTACCTCTGATTTTCAAATTTATCTGAGTTCATAGAATCTTACACCACAGAAGGAGGACATTTGGCCCATCGTACCTGTGCTGGCTCTTTGAAAGTGCTATCTAATTAGTCCCACTCCCTGCTCTTTCCTGCAAATTTTCCCCTTCAGATATTTGTCCAATTCTCTTTTGAAAGTTATTATTAAATCTCCTTCTACCACCCTTTCAGGCAGTGAATTCCAGATCACAACAACTCGCTGCGTACATTTTTATTTCCTCATGTTGTCTCTGGTTCTTTTGCCAATCACCTTAAATCTGTGCCCTCTGGTTACCGACCCTTCTGCCACTTCAACTGTTGGAAACAGTTTCTCCTTATTTACTCTAGCAAAACCAATCATGATTTTGAACACCTCTATCAAACCTCCTCTTATTCTTCTCTGCTCTAAGGAGAACAACCCCAGCTTCTCCAGTCCATCCATGTAACTGAAGTCCCTCACCCCTGGTACCATTCTAGTGAATCTCCTCTGCACCCTCTCCAAGGCCTTGACATCCTTCCTAAAGTGTGGTGCCCAGAGTTGAAGACAATACTCCAGCTGGGGCCTAACCAGTGATTTATAAAAGGTTCACCATAACTTCCTTGCTTTTGTGCTCTATGCCTCTATTATTATAGCAAAGGATCCCATCTGCTTTTTTAACAGCCTTCTCAACTTGTCCCTCCACCTTCAAAGACTTGTGTACATACACCCCCAGGTCTCTCTCTTGCTGTACCCCTTTAAGGTTGTATTATTTAGCTTATATTGCCTGTCCTCATTCCTCCTACCAAAATGAATCACTTCTCACTTCAAGAGCTGTGACCCTTGCAAATATTGACATATTCCCAGGCACCTCTTGTAAATGTTGAAACACTCCCAGGAACTCCCTGTAAATATCAACACGCTCTCGGGCATCACTTATAAACATTGACGCAGTCCCAGGAACTCCTTGTAAATAGTAGCACTGCCAGGCATCCCTTCCAAATATTGACACGTTTCTGGGATTGCGGTATATATTGACAAACTCCTGCGAAATCCCTGTAAATATTGAAACACTCCTGGTAAATCCCTGTAAATACTAACACGCTTCTGGGGACCCTTTGCATATTTCTGGGGTTGAACTGAGTATCGCCATACTCCTTGTTCTAATTTCTGAAATACTCGCCCCGATTTTAACTCCGGGCGGGAATCGAGTGGGCGGATGCCGAGGTGAGCAACAAACCTCCCACCCCGCTCTGCCCCCTATCTCGGCAGTGTTCGACCTGGGTGATTTTAACTCTGGCCTCATTTGCATGCCCCTGGTCAGTTGCTCGCCTGAAACCGCAGGGAGTAGCAGCTGCTCGGCGGCTGGGAGCGGATTGTCAGGCGGCTGGAGGTCACGGGTGGAGATGATAGGTCAGGTGGCAGGAGGTCACGGGCAGGGACGAAAGGTCAGGTAGCAGGAGGTCACGGGCGGAGACGAAAGGTCAGGTGGCAGGAGGTCACGGGCGGAGACGAAAGGTCAGGTGGCAGGAGGTCACGGGCGGGGACGGAAGGTCAGGTGGCAGGAGGTCACGGGCAGGGACGAAAGGTCAGGTAGCAGGAGGTCACGGGCGGAGACGAAAGGTCAGGTGGCTGGAGGTCACGGGCGGAGACGAAAGGTCAGGTGGCTGGAGGTCACGGGCGGAGACGAAAGGTCAGGTGGCAGGAGGTCACGGGCGGAGACGAAAGGTCAGGTGGCAGGAGGTCACGGGCGGGGACAGGAGGTCGTGGGCGGAGACGGAAGGTCAGGAGGTCGTGAGCGGGGACAGAAGGTCAGGCGGCAGGAGGTCACGGGTGGAGACGGAAGGTCAGGCAGCGGCAGGAGGTCATGGGCGGGGTCAGGAGGGCGGGGTCAGGAGGTCGTGGGCGGGGACGTAAGGTCAGGAGGTCGTGGGTGGGGACGAAAGGTCAGGAGGTCGTGGGCGGGGACGTAAGGTCAGGAGGTCGTGGGCGGGGACGAAAGGTCAGGCGGCAGGAGGTCATGGGCGGGGACTGGAGGTCAGGAGGTCGTGGGCGGGGACGAAATGTCAGGAAGTCGTGGGCGGGGATGAAAGGTCAGGAGGTCGTGGGCGGGGACGAAAGGTCAGGCGACAGGAGGTCGTGGGTGGGGACGAAAGGTCAGGTGGCAGGAGGTCGTGGGCGGGGACAAAAGGTCAGGCGGCAGGAGGTCACGGGTGGGATGGAAGGTCAGGCGGCAGGAGGTCACGGGCGGGGTCAGGAGGTCGTGGGCGGGGACGGAAGGTCAGGCGGCAGGAGGTCATGGGTGGGATGGAAGGTCAAGGTGGCAGGAGGTCGTGGGCGGGGACGGTGGGACGGGAGGTCAGGAGGTCACGGGCGGGGATGGGAGGTCGGGGTCGTGGGCGGGGATGAAAGGTCAGGCGGAGGGAGGTCACGGGCGGGATGGAAGGAATGGTCCTTGGCACTCGGTAAGACCACCTGGTCTGGAGAGAGGATGGGCATGGGTGGAGAAGTCCGGTGCAGGGTAGGCTTATGCTATCCTTGTGGTCCCCGGATTGAGCTTTCCTCCTCCTGGCCCCATAGAATGCTTTAAGATGATTTAAAACTATTCCAGCATCTGTCGCTTAGGTTTGTATTATTATAGCGATATGAGAGAAAGAGAAAGAGTCTCTATTTCAAGACCGCACATACAGCAGTAAGAGATGAGCAGCGCACTTGGTGTACGATAAACAAAGCATGTAGCTCAGAGGAAAAGGCTGGATAGATTATAGTCTGGGTAAACACCTAAAATTGGGGGATCTGCTCAAGGTAGCGCAGTAGTGTAAAAATGGGATATATTTCTTCTGTTAGGTAGATAAAGATCTGATGGGCAGGTAGAAGCCTAGAGAGGGCTCACTGGAAAACCAGGTTGTATTATTTGTATGTCATCTTATGATTTAATATAATACAGTAGAACAGTTACGTAACATCTAATACTGTTATTAGTCAATGTAATAAAGCTTGTTATTAGAAATATCACTCGTGTGTGAATCCTAAGCGGATTTTTTTCGCTGGACTAACAACCCTTTTGTTGTGATGGTAACCAGTAAGAAATCCGCTAACATTTGGTGTCCCTGGGTGGGCACGAGTTAAAGGTGTGAAAATAACAAGCATTGATAGATTGGCAACAATCCAACCTGAGCTTCATATTTTGGTTGTGAGCGAGTTATAGTCGGTAGCCAATCCCACCAGTAAAAGAAATAAGAAGGACGTGTGCACCGGAGAATTTATATTCTACAATTCACACACATCCACACACACATGAAAAAATCATTAGGTCCGTGCATTCCCAATGATTGAGCAAACAGAAAACATAGAACAGCTAGGGGAGGTGGTTAAAACTCGAACCTGAATTTTTGGTCATTTGACACTCGGTCCGTCACTGAGAACAACACCTGTATAACCTCCCCTCCCTGGCCATCCAACATCTGCTTCTCCTTTAGCAACATTCCTTAAGCTGCTGTTGCAGCTTTTCATCACTCTCAGCCAAGGACTCAATGTCCATCCAATTCCACCCGGCAGTGCCCCCACGGCTCCAATACCCAACCATTCACCCACTGCCCCCACGGCTCCAATACCCAACCATTCACCCACTGCCCCCACGGCTCCAATACCCAACCATTCACCCACTGCCCCCACGGCTCCAATACCCAACCATTCACCCACTGCCCCCACGGCTCCAATACCCAACCATTCACCCACTGCCCCCACGGCTCCAATACCCAACCATTCACCCACTGCCCCCACGGCTCCAATACCCAACCATTCACCCACTGCCCCCACGGCTCCAATACCCAACCATTCACCCACTGCCCCCACGGCTCCAATACCCAACCATTCACCCACTGCCCCCACGGCTCCAATACCCAACCATTCACCCACTGCCCCCACGGCTCCAATACCCAACCATTCACCCACTGCCCCCACGGCTCCAATACCCAACCATTCACCCACTGCCCCCACGGCTCCAATACCCAACCATTCACCCACTGCCCAACCATTCACCCACTGTACCCCACGGCTCCAATACCCAACCATTCACCCACTGCCCCCACGGCTCCAATACCCAACCATTCACCCACTGCCCCCCACAGCTCCAATACCCAACCATTCACCCACTGTACCCCACGGCTCCAATACCCAACCATTCACCCACTGTACCCCACGGCTCCAATACCCAACCATTCACCCACTGTACCCCACGGCTCCAATACCCAACCATTCACCCACTGCCCCCACGGCTCCAATACCCAACCATTCACCCACTGTACCCCACGGCTCCAATACCCAACCATTCACCCACTGTACCCCACGGCTCCAATACCCAACCATTTACCCACTGCCCCCACGGCTCCAATACCCAACCATTCACCCACTGCCCCCACGGCTCCAATACCCAACCATTCACCCACTGCCCCCACGGCTCCAATACCCAACCATTCACCCACTGCCCCCCACAGCTCCAATACCCAACCATTCACCCACTGTACCCCACGGCTCCAATACCCAACCATTCACCCACTGTACCCCACGGCTCCAATACCCAACCATTCACCCACTGTACCCCACGGCTCCAATACCCAACCATTCACCCACTGTACCCCACGGCTCCAATACCCAACCATTCACCCACTGTACCCCACGGCTCCAATACCCAACCATTCACCCACTGTACCCCACGGCTCCAATACCCAACCATTCACCCACTGCCCCCCACGGCTCCAATACCCAACCATTCACCCACTGCCCCCCACGGCTCCGATACCCAACCATTCACCCACTGCCCTCACGGCTCCGATACCCAACTATTCACCCACTGCCCTCACGGCTCCAATACCCAACCATTCACCCACTGCCCCCCACGGCTCCAATACCCAACCATTCACCCACTGCCCCCCACGGCTCCAATACCCAACCATTCACCCACTGCCCCCACGGCTCCAATACCCAACCATTCACCCACTGTACCCCACGGCTCCAATACCCAACCATTCACCCACTGCCCCCACGGCTCCGATACCCAACCATTCACCCACTGCCCCCACGGCTCCGATACCCAACCATTCACCCACTGCCCCCACGGCTCCGATACCCAACCATTCACCCACTGCCCCCCACGGCTCCAATACCCAACCATTCACCACACTCTGCCTTTTACGGCGTTGTGAGGGAAGTGGAGCAGAGTATTGGTTAAAGTCGTTTGTGGTAGCTGGGGTTGGAGGTGAAACTCGATCCAGGAAGTTCTGGAGCATGCGCTCAATCAACTGTTTGTAAAAAGTTACATATGTCGGGTTGCAAATGTTCTCTGGCATGGTCACGTTACTGACGTTAAACATCACCAGAAATGTTTCATATCATACGTCAGTATATAGAGATTGTCCTGTATCTCGAGCTATCAGTCCATTAGTTGGTTCCTTTTCCTCATGAAGGGACAGGTGGGGTTCAGAGTTATTTCCCTTGGCACCTCTTTCTTTTGCATTTGTAGCCTTTTCAAAAAAAAATTGAAATGATCCATTTGGGCCTCTCGGACCCCGACTCCTCTTCTGCTGTTTCACCCGGTGGGCAAACCACAACAGTTGCTCTACTCAGGCCAGCGGTTAAAATAGCAGCCGGACCCCGGTGACCTAATCTGCATATTTAAAGAAGGACCCTGCCGGTCTCAGGCAGGTGTGCTTCCTGCCTGCTCAGCAGGTTCAAATTGAGCTGAGTGGAGTGGGACGTCAGGAGGTAAGGCACCCGCTCGGTTTCCACCAGGCTGGCAGGGTTAAAATCACCCCATCTGTGTCAGCAACCTAAAGGAAAAGTTTTATTCAAGAAGACCTGTTATTGTGGCAAAAGTTTTTGTTTAGTATACAAGCAACATAATAACAAACACAGAAGCTATCAAATCTGGTGCTCTCGGCATCCCCTGTGATTCCCCGGTATAAAAATCTCCGGTCTGTCTGATGATACACAGCTGAACAAGTCTCTCTTTCTGCTGCCTTGCAGACAGTGATAATGAACTGTCGAGTGGCACCGGGGACGTTTCCAAGGACTGTCCCGAGAAAATCCTTGAATCGTGGGGGGAATTGCTGCACAGATGGTGAGTCGTACAATTATCCACGAGGAATTCAGTCTGCATTCTGCCGCAGGTCGCGTTTATTACACATTGACAAGCCACTATTTTTTTGCTATCTGTGTTGTAGTCGTTGGTAGAGCTAATTGTTGGGGGGGAAGAAAGATGTATTGATTTCCAGTGATGTCACCATCTGGTGTGGCAGCTCCCTGATGAGCCCTTGGGTCCCAGCTCTCGGTCGGTCTCTCTCTCGCTTGATATCTCGTGGTCTTTCTCTCGCTCTCTTGCTCTCTTTCGTTCTCTCCCTCCGGCTCCCGCCCTTGCTCTCCCTCCCTTCCTCCCTTCCTTCCTCCCTCCCTCCCTCCGTTCCTCGCTCCCTCCCTTCCTCGCTCCCTCCCTCCCTTCCTCCCTTCCTTCCTCCCTCGCTCTCCCTTCCTTCCTCCCTCGCTCTCCCTTCCTTCCTCCCTCGCTCTCCCTTCCTTCCTCCCTCGCTCTCCCTTCCTTCCTCCCTCGCTCTCCCTTCCTTCCTCGCTCTCCCTTCCTTCCTCCCTCGCTCTCCCTTCCTTCCTCCCTCGCTCTCCCTTCCTTCCTCCCTCGCTCTCCCTTCCTTCCTCCCTCGCTCTCCCTTCCTTCCTCCCTCGCTCTCCCTTCCTTCCTCCCTCGCTCTCCCTTCCTTCCTCCCTCGCTC